>JAJLWT010000006.1:0-336855 GCA_030570835.1 Suhomyces tibetensis
GCCTGGTTAGCTCAATCGGTAGAGCGTTTGACTCTTAAGTCAGGACATCAAAAGGTTGCGGGTTCGACCCCCGCATCGGGCTCATTTCTTTCTTCGCCTGGTTAGCTCAATCGGTAGAGCGTTTGACTCTTAAGTCAGGATATCAAAAGGTTGCGGGTTCGACCCCCGCATCGGGCTTACTTTTTTTTGATTTTGTTGTACGCCACATATTTACAGGTATCGATATGGGACTACTATAATTCTTTGTTGCAGTACATATCAGTTATAAACTGTGGTTCAATGAACTACTTGGCTTTAGAAATACATATATGGGAGTAACTTATTTAGCCTATGAAAAAAGGTTGAGAGAATTGAAATGGACATTTCTATTTTTTAGGTAATAGGAATGTTAGACCTAAAGCCGGATTGAAACAGTTGTCTAGACTGATTCAATGTTGGGAAATGCTGTTGTAAAGTCTGTTTCTGCATGTCTCTGACGGGAAAGGAGGACTTAAGTGATAATAAATACATTGTCAGGATTGTAGATGATAGATCCACTTTAACTTCTGTAAACCAATACAAAAGAGAAAGGCCAATAAGGATAATACAATCAAAGATAATAATGTGAGTCTTTCTATGAAGGCTTTCTTCTGTTTGGCCTTTTTCTTATTATTACCGTTGCTCCTTGGTGGAATATTGCTCCGGCGGGTGAAGACGCCAGAGGAAGAGATGTAGGAAGTTAACGATTGGTCTGCTGTTAATGCACCACAAAGAGCTACCGGCATTCTTAGTTGGGTGTATTTCTTATGTTCACTGGTAGGGAGGTCCCCGATGTAAAATGGGGCCAACATATCCACTGCGTCGTCCGAATGGGCAACGTCTTCGAATGCATCGGTGGCATCAACGCCTGCGCAATCAAAAAGGACCTCCACTCCTCCCGGGTGTTCTTGAGCGAAGCTCGTAACGTCATATACTTTGTTGTATACTATCATCCAAAGATCCTTGGGAGTATCATGTAATTGGACTTCAGCAGTAGTGATTATTCGAGTTTTTGTCTTCAGACTGTACGGTGTTGGTGGTGAGTTCAGTTTCGATTCTGGTGTTGCTTTCGCTGACGGTATGGGAGTTGGCAACTCGGTGGTGGGTAACCCTTGTGGTAGTGGTGGCGATCGATGCTTGGAAGTGTCCAATAGAGACGACTGAGTGCTGTTTGCGATGGTCATGACTTATATACGTAGTTCAGATGGAAGGGGGGATTATGACGGAATAGACATTAAGCTCGTGGATGGTTTTATATACTGATGAGCCTATGTCAATCTGGAAGTGTGAAAAGAAATTATATATCAATACAGATTTACCAAATTCAAGACAATAGATCAAGTCAATAATTTTCGATAGACTTAATTTTTAGGTATGTGCATTGCTTGTGTCCGAAGTGGTGAAGTTGTGCCGACAAAGAAAAAACGGGCGGACAAAACAAATGGCCACATTTCCGACACAACATTCGCGACAAACGCCCGTTTTTTGTTCTCGAACAAGCACATTTTTGACAAGCACATTTTTGACAAGCACATTTTTGACAAGCGCATTTTGGACAAGCGCATTTTGGCTAGCGCAATTAAATCCTCTTGCTCATTCTGGACTACATGCAGGTGTCCAAATCAATCGTCCAATATTTGTGTTATGTGTTAATAGCGGCAGTCATAGATAACTTTTAGCAGGATAATAATATCCCTTTACTCTACACGTCTTTTAACTAGCACGACTATACCAAGTCATGAGTTATAGAACCTCTTCATCGGTGTTGCCATCGTCCAAAAAAACTCACTCGGAGAAACACAAACAAATCCTCAAACAGCTCCTTAAAGAGAATCCAAACAAGTCCTGTGCAGATTGTAAAACAACAAAGAATCCAAGATGGGCCTCTTGGAACTTGGGCTGTTTTGTCTGCATCAGATGTTCTGGAATTCACAGAAGTATGGGAACCCACATATCTAAGGTTAAGTCGGTTGATTTGGACGCATGGACCGACGAACAAGTGGAGCTGATGGTCAAATGGGGCAACGAGAAATGTAATGTGTTTTGGGAAAGTCAATTACCTGATAGTTACATTCCTAACCAACTGAAGATTGAAAATTTTATAAGAACCAAATATGATATGAAAAAATGGGCTGCATCAACTAGTATACCTGATCCTATGTCCATAAAGGTCTCAGCAGGGGAGCATAGTGGAAATTTTGATGCAAATCAAAGCATCACCAGAAACACTGCTAGTAACAATTCGAACAGTGTCAACTCCTCAGTCGGTACTAGAAAGCCTCATGTTGCATCTAATGATCTTGGAGGTTTATTAGATTTCCTGTCACCACCAACATCACAATCTCCACATGCTGATGATGAATTTGGTTCATTTACTTCATCTCCATCTCCTAGACCATCAATTTCCTCCCAAAATCAACAACCTCAACACCAACAACGTTCTGTTAAGACTGCACAATCCGCACAATCTACGGGGGGCAGCATGAGTAGTTTAAGCAATGGCAGACCAGATTTGAAAAAGTCCATTTTGAGTTTATACTCTTCTCCTTCATCATCAGCTAGTTTCATCCAACCTCAACCAGCATCTCCACAAAATAGATCCGTTTACAATAACACTGATAAAGCAAACCAAGGAGTGAACAATCTCACCAACTCATTGAATGGGTTAAACTTTAATCAAAATGTAAATAATGGAAGTGGCCAAACATCGAACCAAACTTCCAAACAAGGATCCACCACATCATTTAATTCAATTAATAACATGCAAGGTACTAAAACTACAGGCTCAACATCTGGAAATGCTTCCTCCACGTCATCTAAAACTACTCCTGTTGCTTCTTGGAATAACGAATGGAGTGACACACCAGCGAACAATCAATGGGTCAATTCCACTTCGAATAATTCTAATTCCACATCTGCAACTAACAATAAAAACTTATCGATAGATTTAAATGATGACTTATTTAAGAATGTCTGGAGTTAAAAAAAAAAAAAAAGATTTACTACACCTCCTGAGACGTTCAGTACCAGTCATATACTTACTAAATTGTTCTTCTTTATTATAGAATTCAATATTATCTAATGTCCACCGGTTGTAGGCAACCCAATGTAAACTTTGAAAGAATCGTAGATCAACCATTGGAAACCTGTCAAGGTACCAACCATAACAATTCTAACAGGAAGACCGTTCCAGACACCAGAAAATCCAATCTTGTTATATATTCTACCTAATGCTTGTCCAACACTTTCAGTGGCCTTCTTATCGGAATTAATTTTGGAAACCATTACATCTGCAGGATGGGAAACAACAGCACAGAAGATACCAGCAATATAACCCCCTAAAAACGATACTCCAGTTTGTTGAACAGGAGAAAATTCAGAAGCAGGTTTACCCAAGTATTTATAAATTTGTTCTACAGTTTTTTCGAAACTGGCAAACTTAACCATAGTGTATGGAATTTGTCTGAACCATAAAGGTACCAATCCTTTGTATAATCCACCTAACCCTTCAGCAGCGGTGATCTTGGACCAGCCATCGAACACAGACGTGGCAAATGGAGGAATGGTGGTTTGGGTTCTGACCTTGATAGTTTCAAGAGGACATAATGCTAAATCGGCCAAAAATTCGGCCGAAGCAGAAGCAGCAAGATAGACACCGGTTTTGTAGTCATTGGCAATTTTAGGACCGACGGCATCGGCATAGGTCTTTTTGAAGTATTCGTAGAACCCATATTTACCGGCACCTTGTAAGGAGTAACCGATAAAGGTTGCACCAAAACCGGTGAAGATGGAGTCACCGGAAGTTTTCATAATGGTGGACCATCCTTCGATATTGGACTTGTATAAGCTGGAATTGACTTGACGACGACATTTGACCAAGTCTAATGGGGTTACTGCCGAATGGGTAGGACCACAGGCAATGATACCTCCAAAAGTACATGCAGCGTAGTATTCCTTGGTGAAAAGTTGGATGGACGGTTTGATAGGAGAAGAGCCCTTATCGGAGCCGCCAGAACCTCCGCCAGAACCTTTAGAGATCTTACCTACGAGCTTGTTGACTTGGTCATTGACCGGTTGGACGATTGAATCTGCTAAGCTTGAGCCCATGGTGATTGATGAATATATATATATATAGGAAAAGCTAGTGATATGGAGTTTTCAACTTCGGGGAACAGTTTTAAGGAGTGGCCGATCATAGATTTTCGGCCCGGCTCCAACTTAAGGTTGCTGCGTTGTTCAGGCCGAACAACCCGCGGTAGACCGATAATAAAGAGGGCAGCAGGGCGATACTGTCTTACAAGATAGGGAAAAGCGATTGCACGGAGAGAGAAGATTCCAGAAAGAAAGGACTGGAGGTAACATATATTATCACCGACACACGCTGGTGGTTACGGTATAGAACTTATGGTATAGAATTTGCATTTTGATGGGTTTTATAGTATAAAAATTATATCGTATTATGTTCGTACGAACTATCGCCGAAGTAGTGAAAAACCATCCTTATATATTAATGTTCTTAGTTAACATCACATATCTCAGTCAGAAGTTATGAAACTAATGTACTCGTTCTCATTTTTTTTCCCCCTTCCTCTTCTGTTATCTCACTAACTTCAATTCCCATCTCAAATTTTCAATCTTGATTTCTCCTTTTCCATCCTCGTCATATCCACACCATTCTCCTTCACTTAGGTCAATCTCCGACAAGGTACTATTGGACAAAAGGCTCGTTAATTGAAACTGATCGTCGGCAATAAACTCAAGCAATTCAATCCCGACACAGTTCACATATAATAATATGACTTGTTTCTCATCATTGTCGATCGTCTTCTTGGATCTCTTGATGGTAGCATATCTATCTCTATTACACTCTTTGCACCTGTACTTAAAGTTAGCAAATCTTTTAAACCCAGTTACTTCTATCTGTTCACTTTGGTTTATTTCAATTGGATTGTGGTGTACTCTTTTGCACCCAACACATTTAACGATAAACTTATAATCAAAAGGATAATCTTCGGTGTCCAATGGTTGGACACCAGTGACATTGGTGAGATCAGCAGACGCTATTAATTCGTATTTAAGCATTGTAGTTTGTGGCTATTCAAATTTTGGTCCTGATTCTCCTCCATCTTTATACCCTCTCCTCTACCATATTCTCCTATCGCAGCCATCAATAGTTGCAAATTCATGCTCGGTTGGTCGGCCCAATCTGGTAATTCCGAACCTGACTCATGCGAAGAACCATACTAACTCCACAAAACACCATTCGTAGAATGGGTCATAACCCCGGGCCGAACGACTCTTATCACACTGTCAATTACAATGGAAATAGACAGTTACATGGCCTGCTTGCCAGCTTGAGGGATGGCTCCAAAAATATCCGATAATCGGATCTCATTACTCCAAAAACCACACAAACAAAATACCCTATCTGCAATACATAACTTACATCTGGTTTTACCAAAATACATTCATCTATGTACGGGCTATTTCCCATTTTACGTCCGTTATACTTACCTCTGCGCCTGCCTTCTCGTCGAAGTCGTACCATTCGGCGTCCTCCAAGTCCACTTCGTTGAATTTGGTGCCGGTTTCGGTACCAACAGCGGTGAATTGTCCATCGGGGATGAATTCTACAAAATCAAGACCTCTGGCATCTATTTCTAAAAGCTGTACGGACTTGTTGTTATATTCTTCAGTCAAACTAAGGGTGGTTCTGTAGATGTTTGCCGAGTGTTCCTTTTTGCATTCTCTGCATCTAAAGGAAAGACTTGCTTCACCCTTGGATCCTGTGATTTCATGAGATTCGAACCTATTGATCGATACTGGGTTCTCATGGACTGTACGACATGAAACACATTCAATTTTGAACTTGTATTCGTAAGGAGCCTCAGGCGTGTCCAATGGGGCCACATTCGTTACGTTTTCCAACGTAGCTGACAATTTCAAGTATAATTTAACCATGATAATTCAATGATATAGAAGGTATCTAATCTTCAATACGTTTGTCGATTTGAAGATTTATCCCGCACGAACAAATAGTGGTGAAGATTGCGGTGAGGGTGTTTTGCTCAGATGTTCAGACATGTGACCAAGATCATGTACTCTGCTTTAAAGGACGGTTTACACGATATAAACACCACGGAAAAGATCACTACAGAAACTAATTGGAAGAGAATTCGACAGGCTTCAAGACGAAGTCAGTTTCAAAGACCGAGGATAACTCCGCAAGTAATTAGAGATCAAAATGTACATGGTAGAACGTCGTAGGCAATTCCGACCTAACCATACAAAGTAGACAAAAATTTCAATGCTCAACCTCTTCTCCACTGCTCTTGCCTTACTATATACCTCTCTCTCCCGAAACCTCTTCCTATGAGAGGGCCAGATCAGGCTCGGCAATCATGACTGTTCTCATGTGTCGATGTTATCAATCACTTACTAATCGTGGCTCTCCGAAAAAGGATGATGAAAGCGAGCGCTAGAAAACGAAAATCAAACATCTAACAAAGCGGCAATACTATTGAGTGGTGAATCGGGACTAGTTCATGAGTAACATTAGAGGATAATATAGAGACTCCCACACTTCACGCTCGAGACCAGAAATTAGTCATCACCAACATGTCCAAAGATCAACGAATAAGGCCTGGTCAAGACCTTCCAACCAATGCATCATCATATTTGGAGTGTGGTAGCAATATAGGCGGTATGCGTTCAGTTCGGCCAAATTCCATGATTTCTCAGTTCTCGGACAACCAGCTTGTGACGTTATCTGGAGCTGCCTCGGGATTTATAGCTGGGGTCGCCGTATGTCCATTAGATGTGGTGAAAACAAGATTGCAAGCACAAGGAGCATTGCTTGGATCGGGAAATGTTACAGAAAAGAAATATAGAGGAATTATCCTGGCATTTCGAACGATTTTGCATGAGGAAGGAATCCGAGGATTATACCGAGGATTGGTTCCGATCACCGTTGGATATTTACCAACATGGACGATTTATTTCACTATTTATGAACGAGCCAAGTTATGGTATCCTAGAGTTCTCAGTCAAAATTTCAATATTCATAGCGAGCCCGTGACCCACTTTATATCTGCGATCACAGCTGGAATGGCATCTACTATAGCAGCAAATCCTATTTGGGTAGTGAAAACTAGATTAATGATTCAAACGGGAAAAAAAAAGACATTAGAAAACAATACGACGGGGACCAGATCCGGCGGTGGTACCGGGGAATATCAACGTACTTATTATAAGGGGACATTAAATGCATTTAAAACCATGTATAAAGAAGAAGGAATATCGGTATTTTACAAGGGACTTGTACCTTCATTATTTGGACTTGCTCATGTTGGAATACATTTTCCAGTGTATGAAAGAATAAAGAGAGAATTAAGAGTAGAGTCCAACGAAGGAGAAAGTTTATTGTTACGATTAATATTTGCATCTTCGGTATCGAAAATGATAGCTAGTACTATCACATATCCCCATGAAATACTACGGACAAGAATGCAAATCCAAAACAGCGGACGGCATGTCAAGACCAAGGGAAAAGGTTCGAACCCTAGCAACCCGACTTCCTTATTAGGATCCATTAAGCATATTTACGGTAAAGAGGGCTTTAAAGGGTTCTATGCAGGGTACATTACCAATTTGGCTCGAACAGTTCCGGCCAGTGCAGTGACATTGGTTAGTTTTGAATATTTCAAAACATATTTATTCAGATTGAAAGGTAGTTTATAAAGGTATAGATGAGAAGGAAAAGAAGAAACTGAAGGTTAGACAGCTTTATAGAGGAAGATCTTGAAAAAAGACATCCCATAGAAGAAATTTCTGATCTCCCAGTTGTAGAAGCGTAGAATGGACAATCTTTGCTCCATAAATATAATTATGATTACCACCATAAATATCACAGTATTGCATTACCGTATTTCTACGTGAAGATTTCAACGTATGCAATTATATGCCCAATAAATCGTTTAGACTCCCAAAGTGCGTCCTCCACAGATGGAGCAATATTTTGCTCGTGCTCACATAATAGACAAATCAACAGATAACAGATCGATAGCCTCGCCAGTGCTATACGCTAACACACCCCCTTTAAGCAGATCGAGTTTTATTTGGAAGTGCGCTGTTACTTCTCGGGATTGATTCGTATTATTCTTGTGTTTGAATAATGAAATTCTTTACATTGGGACTAAGTTTGTCCTTGTTCACGCTTATGGTGATGGGAGAACCAGCTTCTATTAGAAATAAATCGGATGAAAAAGCCAAAATTTCGTCGGAATTAGCTTCAAACGCCGGCAATGAAGATGGCAAAACCGCAAAAGTCGCCATTAAGGACGTCGAAATGCCGCCGTTCTTGACCTTAGACGATTTCGATACTTCCACCAGCGAACAATTATCATTTGTGGAATTCTTCTCTCCATATTGTGCCCATTGTACGGCGTTTGCACCAGTATGGGAACAGGCATACAAGGAATTCTATAACGAGATGAAAGCGTTGAAGATCCAAATGAGACAAGTCAATTGTATCGAAAGTGGAGATTTGTGTGAAAGAGAAGAAGTCTATGCCTATCCAAGTTTAAGATTATATTCTCCAGAAAAAGACAAACTGGGTGATTTCATACCAGGTAAACTGAAAAATGTAGGGTCATTTCCTAGAGCGTTGGTTAGAACCCCAGAAAACCTCAAGAAATACCTCAAGAATTCGGTGGCAGAATATAACAGTGGAGCTATTGATTTGCCTAGTGCTTCGAACTTGTTGAATAATGATGATTTAATCAAATTAGTAGCAGGAGAGACGGACCAAGCTTATTTCGTGGCTTTCTTCCCAGCAACTGACGAACAATACCAATTATCAGATACCAATAGTAAAAATGCATTTGACAAGAAATGTCCAGATTGCTTTGAAGATAAGCAGATCTGGGATAAATTGTCGAATCAGATTTTGACGACTGTCAAAACTGGCCATTTCAACTGCTACGATAACCCTACCATATGTAAAGAAATGGGGTTCAATAGTCTTACTGTCCGTACCAGATACAAGGAACCAAGATTTGTCATGTTCTTACCTCAAGGGGTTGGGATTATTAGATTTGATTACACCGGCGAAACCACTTTGGAAAGAATGAAAGCATTTTCTGATAGGTTGTTCGAGAATTTCCAATATGAAATCCAATCTGCCAGAGGAATTAGTGATGTTATGGAATTTAGACAAAGTTTACCGTTCAAACCATTGGATTCATATTATCCATTGAATAATAAGGTTTCTATCATGTTCTACTATGACATTGATACTGTGACTGACGAAGATAAAGCAATCTTACCTCATTTGTTAGAATATGTTACCAAGTCGCCTTTCAACATGTACTTATACACGGGTAAACATACCAAGATCCAATATAATATCGCCACCCAAGCTGAAAATTTGATTGAGTTTATCAACTACAACGAAAATGAAACACCAAAGGTTTTCGATAAGGCATTGTTTTTGGCAACTACGTTAACTTCGAAGCCAACGCTTTTGGTATTTAAAGACAATGCCCTCTTCACAAGTGTGTATCAAAACTTTGCCCCAGAAGATATGAGAGATTTCAGTAAGATCGAAAAATTCATTGAAAAGAACCAATTTCCATTGTACCAGGAGCTTACACCCAAATTATTACCTGTATACTTCAATAAGAAAGAAGAACTGAAATCAGATAAGGTAGTTGTTACATTTATTGATTCAAACGATGCCAAACTCACCAATGAAGCATTCTATAATATGTCTTTGGCAGCACATGAATACTATTATTTGAAAAAAGAGTACCACTTCAAAAGTATTCTCAAACAACGAGAAGATAAGGTGAAAAAGGTTGAACAATTGAAGCAACAAAATGCGGACAGTGTTGAAATAATACAGGCCATTCGTAAAGAAGTGCCACATTTCTTCGACCAAGACGACGTGTTGTTTACCTTTTTCGATGTATCCAAGAAAGAAGAATTTGAAAATGTGAGAGGTTGGAATATTAATCCTGAAAACTATAACATAGGTGATTCTGTTGTTATTAGTAAAGACAACAGATACTTCTGGGATAAGAACATCGAAGGAAGCCAACTAACTAATGATCCCTTCGAGATGAAGCCAATTCTTTTATCTCTTTTAGATCCTGAATTGATAACAGGGAGTGGACTGTTGAGACGAAATTTAGTAGGTAGTCCGTATGGAGGACCATTGAAATTCATGGACACGGTACACTATTACGGATTCATGGGATATGTTGGTTTGCTACTTTTAATAAGCTCAATCTTCTCAATTCTGAAAAAGATAACAAAAAGAAAAAGATTTTCATCAAACACAGGTACTGGAATATTGGGCAACTTCAATCTTGGCAAGAAGGATTAAACTTGTTTTCAACTGGTTGGTTCATAAGAAGAAGTGACTTGAAGTGTCAAAATATAATTGTATATACTGGACTATCATCATTGAAGGATATTGAATGGTCTTGTTAACTCTATATAACTAGTTTAGGCTACATAGATAAGAATTTATTATTAAGTGAAAAGAGCCTGCCGAAGGTCAAACTAACAAAGATTCGAAGTGCCTCTGCAAGTTATCATAGCAGTACGATAACTGAGGTTTAATTTGCGATATCTGCTAAACTTCTACAAATAAGTTGCAAAAAGGGGATAATAAGCACAACTCGTCTATTAGCCATGGAATCAAAATAACCAGTTTAACTTCAGTTACTTAATCCTTTCACTGTATGTACCGAGTCAGAAATACTAGCTTTCACCCCGGTTCCTCTGTGGTCTATATACTGGGGAGGTTCCTGCTTCAAATGATCAAAATAATACAAGCCTAACGTTACCTTTTAGAGGAATTGAAAATAAGTCCGATTCAATCTCAAGCTTGCAGTATCATTCTTTTACATTCCCAACAATTGTAATTCTTTTGCTTCTCCTTCTATAAGTCGTTTATAACTACTATTCAACTCTGAGACATTGAAATCAACCCCCGGTCTTCCACTAACCTCACTATAAGGAGGAATCACCATTTTGGGAGGTACTATGGTGCCGGAGCGGATCAAGCAGCAATCGTAAATAATCGACAAGTTACCCAAAACACAATTGGCCTCTATGAGCACTCTATTACCTATGTTTGCCAGCCGTATCACACTGTCGTTTCCTAGTATACAATACGCACCTATAGTTATAGGACCATGCAAAGTGTCCAAGATCGGCGGCTCAATGTTGCAGTTGGCGCCCACATAACAGTACTTGCCCATCAGAATTGTCGACGCAGAAGAAGACTTGAGTGCAACATTACCATTAAGAGTAGCTCCTGGGCTGATGGTACAGTTACCGTTGATAACGATACGGTCGGAGCCTAACACCGATGCCGACGACGAGATCCGATTCCCGGTGTTGGTCTCAACCCACTCACTCATATGAACTAGAAGAAGAAGAAGAGAAGAAGAAGTCTTGCGTTCAAAACAACACCTTAGTATCAAAATCAAACCTTGGTCCTATATGCCAGTCTAGTATTTGGATATGTCCGCATCACCAGTGTTGTCTTCATTACATAATCGTCACAATGTATGCAGGACGTCTTTGACAGGGCGCCCAACCCGACTGAAAAACTCCGGCTTATATACACACCGCGTTTATTTCGTATCTCACACCGTGTTTACCAACGTGTAAACAATTTTCCGAATACACCACATTCCTTCCAACAAACAACATGTCACAACTCTTTAGAATCGACTGCGGCTACCAGAACTATGACTGGGGTAAGATCGGGTCCACGTCTGCCGTGGCCCAGTTTGCGCTGAACTCCAACCAGTCCACCAGTGTGGACGAGAACAAACCGTACGCCGAGCTTTGGATGGGTACCCATCCTTCGGTGCCATCTGTGGCAGTTGGCGATGAATTTGAAGGCAAGACTTTGAGAGAGTTGATTGCCGCCAATCCTGAACAGCTTTTACACGCCGATGTCATCAACAAGTTTGGAGCTTCTCTTCCTTTCTTGTTCAAGGTATTATCCATCAAGAAGGTATTGTCTATTCAAGCTCATCCAGATAAGAAGTTGGCAGCACAATTGCATGCCTCCGACCCTAAGAATTACCCGGACGACAACCACAAGCCGGAAATGGCCATTGCTGTGACCGACTTTGAAGGGTTTTGTGGATTCAAGCCTTTGGACCAATTGGCCAACGTATTTGAAATCATTCCAGAACTTCACGACATTTTGGGCGACGATTTGGTCAAGGAGTTTGCCTCCACCATCCAAGCCGACGCTGTCGAAGGTTCCGAACAGGATGCCGTCAACAGAAAGATCTTACAAAAGGTATTTGGAAAGTTGATGAACACTGACGACTCCGAGATCCATTCCAAGGCCCAATCTTTAGTTGAAAGAGTCCACAACGATCCGGAGCTATTCAAGTCCATTGACTCCAGATTGCCAAATTTGATCATCAGAATGAATGAGCAATTTCCAAAGGATGTGGGATTATTCTGTGGATGTTTGATGTTGAACCACGTCGAACTCAAGTCTGGAGAAGCCATGTTTTTGCAAGCCAAGGATCCTCATGCTTATATCAGTGGTGATATTGTTGAATGTATGGCCGCCTCTGATAATGTTGTTAGGGTTGGGTTTACTCCTAAATTCAAGGATGTCAAGAATTTGGTTGAAATGTTGACCTACTCTTATGCACCTGTTGAAAAGCAAAAGATGCCCCTTTTATCGTTTGACAGATCCAGCGGTGATGCTGCCAAGTCCGTCTTGTACAACCCACCAATCGCCGAGTTTGCTGTTTTACAAACCATCTTTGATAAGGTGGGAGGAGTCCAAACGCACCAAGCCTTTGATGGTCCATCCATTGTGATTGCTACCAAGGGACAAGGGTCCATTGGTATCAAGGGCAAGGCATCTGAAGAGGTCAAGACAGGCTATGTTTACTTTATTGGCCCTGGTGTCGATGTTGAACTCAAGTCTACTTCTGATGATTTCACTACATACAGAGCGTTTGTGGAAGCCTAGAGAGAGAAGCTAAAAGACAAACAAAAACAGACAGGGAGAACTACCGTGAAAACAGTCAGTCAAAACGGATTAATAGAGAAGAATGAATGCAAGTAATATCTTAACTCCCACAAGCTAACCATGCAATTTTGTAATTAGGTAAAGCAATTGTATGCTTAATGGCATGTAGTATTCCGTGAAATGTTATTCGCTTTGGGGTTCCATGGCATGTAGAGACCTGTTGACGTTATTATGTCTTGGCCATTTTTGCGATCGCTTCTCTTTTTCAGCTTTTTGGTTTTCTGCCAGTAGGACCCTTTGATCTCAAACTTTCTGTGCGAGCTCACTAATCATTTACACCGTGGTGGCATCCTAATTTACCAACAATACTATGAGTGACGAGATACACGAAGAGGTCGACGTGGCCCAGAATTTGGCTGCCGGTGAGCCGGTTGCGGTTTCCGAGCCAGCCGTGGCTGCTGACGAAGACGAATCGAAGAAATTGGCCCTCCAGATGGAGGTGGACAGTCGTTCTGTTTATGTGGGGAACGTGGACTACCAATCGTCTCCCGAACAATTGGAGGAGTTTTTCCACAAGGCCGGCGTCATCGAAAGAGTGACGATTTTGTTTGACCGGTTCTCTGGCGCCCCCAAAGGGTATGCATACGTGGAGTACGAAAGTGGCGACAGTGTGGATATCGCCATTGCCGAGCTTGACGACAAGGAGTTCAGAGGCAGACAGTTGCGGGTGTCTCGCAAGAGAACCAACTTGCCGGGGTTCAACCACAGAGGGAACGCTAGAGGCAGAGGTGCCAGAGGCAGCAGAGGTGCCAGAGGTGCCAGAGGCGGTAGAGGCAGTAGAGGCGGTAGAGGCGCCAGAGGTGGTGCCAGGGGAGGAGCAAGAGGCGGAACCCAGGGAGAAGATCGTTTGGAAGCCAGCGGCAATAGTGGTGTGGTTCTCGATTCCACTACCACGAGCCAGCCAGCCGAAAGCGGTCAATTGTGATGCAAAAAAAAGGTGCTGTTTCTTTAGTGCTTTCTCTACGTCAATTTCTACAAAGGCATAAGCCCCTTTTGGCTTATATTGGTATTCTTAATTATAGTGTATTGAATTCAGTTATTATTGTTTGTATGCTGGTGGGAGCACAGGGTCACGTGACCTCATGTTTTAAGTATGGGGAGAAAAAAAAAACCCAGGGGGAAATAAATGCCAGTAAAAAAAAAGTACCTTGCCCGGCATCGAGAGCTCATCTCAAAAGTACAGTGTGAGACAACTAGTTTATCTTCATAGATATATTTATAACACAGATATATATTTTTACAAGACAAAATGACCTCGGTTAGAAAGAGAAAGATGGCCCGTTCTTCGATCAAGAAGAGTACCAGAAGATTGAAGGACAAACAAAGAAACATCAATATGTACGGGAATCCCATCATACAGGCCAACTGGGACAAATCATTAACCTTACAACAAAATTATAAGAGACTTGGATTGAGAGCCAAGTTGGGAAGTTTTGCCGGAGGTCAAGAGAGAAAGGTCGAGACGCTTACTGAGTATAGAGCCAAAAAACAGGCCGACCATCAGCCAAAGGTGACGGTGAATGAAATTGAAAATACCGAAGATCCAGCTCAGATTCCAGAAGGAGAAGCCCGCTTGATAAGAGACCCAGAAACCAACGAGGTGACCAAGGTTATATACGGGACCATGAAGGTGGAGAAAACCCAAGATGGAGATGAACATCAACAGCCAGAAGTGCCAAAGGTCATCCAACAATTGGAAGAATATTCTTATAAGAATTCGTTGATCAAGAAGATCAGAACACAATCCGAAAGAGAAGTAGAATGGTTGAAGGCTCTTTATGAAAAGCATGGTGACAACTACGATAAAATGATGTGGGATAAGAAATTGAATGTGAATCAACAATCTGCTGGAGATCTCAGAAGAAGGGTCCAGAAATGGAAGAAGGATAATGGGTTATAGAAGATCAAGAAGGAATAGATACTTTCAAAGACTTTCCATAAAATGAAGAAATCACTGAGACTTCTGTTGAACCTCGAAAAGTCTTTTACAATTAGGTAGTTGTGGTATATATTATTAATGGACAATATACTTTATAAGAAGGAAAATGAGAGAAAGTACGGACCAACAGAGTGATGGACATGATTCCAATGGTCTGTGATATATAGCATTGGTTTTTATAAATGTAGATGGGCGTTGAGTGTTGGCTACTTGATTCAGTCTCTTGCAACGAATGGTGGACCCTTGGATGTTTTATTAGTTGTCAAAGAGTGAAGTGATATCTTTAGCCGTAAATTAATAGCTATGTATTGTGTCTTCTTGTCACTGAAAAAGCCTTTTCTTTAGCCACTTTTAGCATCCAAAGATTCCCAATCTTCAACGGGTCTCGATAATCCTTGCTGGTAAGTTCTTTTCCAATATTTTATCCACGATCCCACTCATGATCGGTTTCAATTCACTTTCTTGGTATAAATCGATCAACTTCTTTTCTTCTCCGTCCTGCATTTCGATCATCTCCACAAACTTCGGGTCGATGGGTACGTTTCCCAAGAATGTCAAGTCTAGTTGCTTACTGAGTTGTTCTCCTCCTCCACTCAGAAAGATATTGGTACATTCGGCACAATGGGGACATATGAACCCACTCATGTTCTCCACCACTCCAAGCACATTGAAGTTTACCTTCTTACAGAAATTGATCTCTTTCCGGACATCTGCCGTCGCCACCTGTTGTGGAGTCGTTACAATGATGGCACCATCTATTGGTTGGGCTGCTCGTAACTCTTCGGCTATGGCTATATGTTCATCTGAAGTTCCCGGAGGCGTATCTATTAATAAGTAGTCAAGAGGGGCATTTCCGTCTCCGCCACTCCAATACACATCCTTTAAGAACTGGCGAATCATCGCCGTCTTCTTGGGCCCTCTCCAGACCACGGAATTGTTCCTATCTCCTAATAAGAACCCAAGGGACATTAGTGTAAGATTCCCCCGTTTCCCGGCCGCTTCGTCTCCCACTTTGTTACTATACACAGACACTGGCACCCAGCCAAATTTGGACTGGTGTACTTGCTTCTTTTCAACCCCAAACATCCTGGGAAGTGAAGGACCCGTCAAGTCAATATCTAGTACTCCCACATTGAAGCCTTTATTGACCAACGTTAATGCCGTTTGTGTAGTCACCGATGATTTTCCAACACCCCCCTTTCCGGAGAGAATGAGAATGACGTGCTTGACGTTTTCTAACGATGCTGGTACCGAATCCATGATGCTTGTGGTGGTGATAGATGGTTAGAACTGATGAGTAATGTAGGTTAAGTATGTCCGATCAGGTGACAAATGAAATCCGAGGGTAGATCAAACGACCGATGGGGAGATTCGAGGCACCGATAAGAAACTGTTCCGGGGAATTAGATGGCTACACTTTTGATCGAATGGAGATAAATGTGACGGCAAACAAGAACCTCTACATAGACCATCTATTCCTTCAGGGTATTTAGAAACCAAGATTCGTCTAGTGTCGATTCTAGAAACAGATCAAAACCGACACTGCATCACGTGCAAGACCACGTGACGACCACCTCATATAACAAACAAGCATTCGATAATTGTCAACACACAACAACATGAGTTCCAGATATTCAGCAGCTGGAGCACACCAGCGTGATCTTCGGACCCAGCTTTTCACCGGTTCGGCGGGAAACTCCAACCCTCCGTCACGAACCGGCTCGCCATACGACAAAGTGGTGAACAATTCGGCCAAGCATAACGAATCGTACTTGCTGTCACTTGAATCACAGAACAACGACGAAATGGACGATATGGGCCAAAAAGTGGCGATGTTGAAGAATCTAGGGCTTAAAATGGGCACCGAAATCAACAAGTCAATCAAATTGAACGACGAAATCACAAACGGGTTCGAGAAGGGGAAGGTTACGTTGAAGAATACCTACAACAAGATGGTGGTGATGAGCCAGAGAGCGGGGATTACGTGGCGGATGTGGTTGGTGGTGTTCTTGTTGGTGTTCGTATGGTTTTTCTGGGTGTGGTTGTTGTAATTGCCGACAGAAGAAGTCCGAAGGAGAATCTCTATATTACCAACCGAAGGAAAGATGTGAGGACTTAAAGATCTAGAGAGAAGGGGAAGGGGGAAGGGGAAGGGTAAAATTAGACCGACAAACCGTTTATTAGGCCCATTTTGGCGATGTCAGTGCCAATACGACAAATTTGATGTCAAAAAAACAATAACATTATACAACTCGTGGAATGCTACTACGCCTTGCAATGCAAGACAGCACCCACCATATCACCCAAAAATTACATAAACAAGACAGACCAATAGCATTGACGGCTATTATTGCAACGGTGGCAACTTAATGAGGAGATCACGATACGAGAGTAAATAGCATTAATGAAGACCCTGGTGACACTGAAGGTGCATTGGTGGGATTAATATTAACGGAGTGTGTGTAGAAAAGAGGTGTAGAAGAAGTGGAAAAGCTATGGGATGGATATTTATATTGGCATGATCGTTTGTTGGGGCCACAGGGGTAGTTATACTGGCAATTGGGGGACATCTATATGGCAACTATACGACTAGCTATGGCGACAGATGTGTCGCTGTCTTCGACTGCAACCAGGACAGGCCCATCAGTAGCTATTGGTATCAACCATTTCTCTCAACCTCATTGATACCACACTGTGGTTATCATCATCCACATCTTGTCGGCCAGTCCAGGGCCGGATCTCGTTTTCTTCGTATTCCGATTCATATTCTTCGGGCCCCACTGATGGAAGGATGGTTCCATTCACTGTCAACAGACTGATCTCATACTTGGACGGTTTGTCGTAGGCATTGTTCAAGGTGGCGAGATCACTTCTTTGGACCCCTGAGTCGTACACGTCGACAAACTTGGCCTTTGGAACCGGCGGCTTTGCTACATTGACGGCCGACTTTAGTATCGATCTCTTGGGCTTGAGACGGTGATGTGACGGCTGGTGTTTTGGGGTTGGCGAAAGCTCGGCTTCAAACGGCCGGCTGCTCCTTTTCATTCGTTTCTTCCGTAACTGCTTCTGTTTAATGAAGGAGGAATAAAGTTGGTTGGTACTGGAGATTTGAGCATCACAGTGCCCTCCATCAGAATCAGAAGAGTTAGACGAGAGAAGCGGATCAACGTATACAGAGTCAGGCGCCTCGTCGTCGGTTTCAGATTGGAGGCCAGACGAGTTCCACCCATCGTCATCGCTGCTGAGTCGAAGATTATCGATCACCGAGAGCGTTTCTACTAGGGCTTTACGAGCTGGGCTTACCAAGGCAGTGTCCACCGTAGGACCTTCAAGAGTGGCACCACCGGAGTGGGCACCGTTGGCCGCATCACCATTTGAAGGGTTATCGCTTCCGGAGTCTTCATTAGTGCCGTTATCTGTCGTCAGAGTGTCTATATCGAGGACTCCTTCGACATTGGCACTATCCGTCTTCGCCGATTCACAAATTGGTTCGGACTCCCCTGGATCGATTGCACTCGATTCAGAAGGTTCATTTGTTTCCTTGGGAGGCTTGCTAGCTTCACGATGTTCCTTTCCTTTCTGATTTTCTCTTTCGCTCCTCCTGTCTGCTTCTTGTCTTTTCTCCTCCAACTTGCGGAAGGTCTCTGTTGTTATAGGCGATCCATTGATTCTCAATTTCTTAAAGTGGGACGTCTGGAGGGTCAGTTTGATGGTCGCCGGCGACTTCACGCTGATCATTCCAGAAAACGGATTAAGAGGCTTGCCTATAGGTGAAGACGAGCCGGGGTTTGAGATTAACGACGAATAAAGAAGGTTAAGTGGATTGTGGGGTTTTTTTTTGGGCACAGATGCCTGGGGAAAAGTGTGTTCCTTGGATGGTTTGAACGGATCAAAATGGTCATACCTTTTGCTTTGGGTCTGTCTGTATCGGGCAATCGAAGAATTGATGATAGATTCGATCTGCTCCAGGGTTGGAGAGGGGGGCAGTGACTGTTGGGGAGCGAGGGAGTCCAGCAAGGGTTCAGAACTAGAAGCAATGAGTGGTTCTTGGCCTTCGACTAGCGGTGCCAGCACCACCAGGTGTCCGTTAGGTCCAGTTGGCAATTCTTCCTGCAAATCTGAGGGATGGAAAGGAACAACCGGTACTGCTGGTGCTGGTGCTGGTGCTACTGCCGGTTCTTCTTCCTCTTCCTCTTCCTCTACTTCTTCCTCTTCTTCCTCTTCTTCTTGTGGGGGAACTACTACCTCTTTCAAGCTGGTGTTCGGTTTGGTTGGCCTTATCACCTTCTCCAATCTCTTCAATCTCTCCCTAAGTCCTTGGGCGCTATCACTAGCTTTCACACAGCCCTTCAACAATAGCACGATTTCGCCGTCGACGATTCCCTCCGATTCATCATTTCTTCCCACCACCGCCTTGGCGATCTTCTTTCTTTTCCCGCTGATGGTTTTGTTCATGGTGCTGATGTTTTTGGCGAGCTTGACGTTCTTGTGCTGTATTTTCTGCTCGACGGCCAAAGCTCTTCTGATTTGGATCTTGAGATCGTCCTGGTAGTTTGCCGATACTTTCACAAGCCGTTCCACCACCTGCAGACTTTCGTCCTGGAGGGCGGTGTTGAGGATATGGTCCAACCGAAACTGGTGTACTGCCGGTAGAGACGGGCCGGATGTGTCATATATCGGCAGATACTTCTTCCGTTTGGCAGTGGCACCTTCAGGCATGGAGGTCGGGGAAAAGGTACTTAAGACGTGGAAAACTGGGCAAAATTACCGGGAAAGTCAGCAAGTATATTGGGGACTACCGCTGGAACTTAATTGGGTACGGTAGACAAATGTGCCGTGATGTTGCTTAGGGCAGACGGAGTACTGGAGGTATTTCAGGTGATGGTAACGGTGGGTTTGGGTCTGGCGCCGTGTTGGTACCCGGCAGAAACAAGGGGATTATATATGGTGCCGATATCGCTGGTAGCAGTGAGGTTCTGTCGGAGGTTGTTTCCGACTTTCTATCGTGTGTGGCTTGTGGTGATTGTTCTCCACAATTGATCTGCTAGTTGAAGGAGTTTTCTTCACACTTTTCACTGCACGAACTCTCGCTAATCTTTGGGCGCTGCAGGGCAGCTGGCCGCGGGCACTTGCCTCGTTGCGAGAGATTGGGAGGGCAGGACGGTAGTGGATGCCCGGTTGGGGGCGGCTGGGCTCGGCTGGGCGCGGGCGAGCGGCGGTAGCAACAGTAGTCGTAGCGGCGACAGCAAGAGTACTCTTTGGCGGGGACTCTCCCTAAAACATGGTGCGAATGGGCCCATTTTGTGGAAGGGCTGTCACTGCACTCTGGCGAAAGTTTATTCTTGCGGTTCCTGCTCCCGCCAACCACCACGCTATCGTCGCCACCAAGCTGTGCTAACTCCTTTCGATGTCGCCCATTCTTGCCGTGTTCGGAGGCTGCTGTGCCAACGTGTTCTCGCTAGAAAGCCTCGTGGCCAACAACCCGCTGGAGCACTCGCTAGGCTCGCTAATCACCTTCTGCCAGTTCTTGTTCGTATCTGTTGTCAGTGGATGGTCCCAGGTCGACCGGACGGGGGCGTCGTGGACCTGGAAGAAAAACGCCATTCCTATCTCCAAGTGGCTCGTCCATGTCGCCATGTTCTTCACGGTGTCTCTCCTCAACAACCTGGTGTGGAACTACTCCATCAGTATCCCCCTCCATACCATCTTCAGGTCGAGTGCTACCGTGATCACCATGGCGGTCGGCTACTTGTGTGCAGGAAAACGCTACTCGCGCCATCAGGTGGGTTCGTCGTTGGTGATCTCGGCTAGTACCATTGTTGCCACGGTGCCGGCACCCAGGTGGGGCTTATCGTCGCTAGCGTCACTAGCATCGCTAGCGACGTTGTCGCCGTTGTCGCCGTTGTCGCTCTTGTCGGTTACGTCGCCGTTGTCGCTCTTGTCTCTCACGTCGCCCTTTTCTTCGCTAGCTGTATGGTCGTCGTCGCTAGACTGCCGCTTTCTTGTCGGGGTGCTCATTTTGATTTTGTCGCTGGTGCTCTCGGCGTTCATGGGCCTCTACAACGAGACGCTCTTCCGCCGCTACGGCGACCACTGGAACGAGGGCTTGTTCTACACCCACGCATTGGCGTTGCCGTTGTTTGCAGTGGTGGCACCGGGCATCAGACACCAGTGGCTGGCAGTGTGGCACGACGAACGCCGCTATCTCGTGCCAGTGCCCCATTTTGTCCCCGGAAAACCGGTGCTGGTGCCGGCGCAGCTCACCAACCTCGCGGTAAACGTCGCCACCCAGTACTGGTGTATTCGCGGCGTGAGTATCCTCGCCGGGCGCACGTCGGCGCTTACGGTGACCGTGATTCTTCTAGTACGGAAGTTCATCAGTTTGTTCCTCAGTGTGGTGTTCTTCGGCAACCACCTCGGCACCAGCGGCCTTGTTGGCGCCTCGGGCGTATTTCTAGGTGCTTTCTATTATAGTATATGCGGTAGGTTTGATAAGAGGTCACAGAAAAAGAATATATAGAGAAGGAGGAGGACACAATACACGTCGATCACGGTGCTAAAGTTGTACGTGAGGTGATTTTGATACTTGTTAGACACCGATACGTGGGGTGATACTTTGATACTTGTAAGACACCCAATGGTGTAGCTCGGAAATCAAATACTCTGTGGATGGGATATCGTCTCGGTTGTTTTCAATCCCAGGCACTTCTTCCTACCATCTTACTGTCCCCAAATGGATCACTGTTCACACTGCTATTTGTCCCCGTCTTTTCCAACAAAGGCCTGGAGGTCGCCAATCCTGTCGGCTTTTCTGGTCTGGGTGGAGGTGCCCTTTTTTGATCCACCGGTTCTTGTAACGTTGCCGCTTGTAGTCTTTGAGACGTCAGTTCTAGGTCATCCCCTTGTTCTTCGTCCGACGTCTCGTCTGTGTAGTAGCTCTCGTCACTGTCCTCTTCATCGTCGTATTGTGGCGCTGGGTTCAGGTCTGTGTATCCACATTGGAAATCGTACTTCTTGAAGACTTCCACCAATTGTTCATTGGCGGTGATCAAACTACCCAAGAATTCGTCATCCATGGCCACCACAGTCGCCGACTTATCCTCTTCATGCCCAGCACCGACAAACTGCAAATAACGAAGCACCTTTCTTCTGTTGGACCGACACTTTTCAAATACTTCATTACATTTGGAATCGTCCAACGGAGACTCTCCAGGAGGTAATTGGAGTAGCAGGTTCAGAAGCGCCGTCGAGTTCGTATGAGTATGGGCAATGACTGCTCTGATCTTGGCTGCTTCTTTTGTGTAGTCGATTTGGGGGATTTCGTATTCGGAATCGGCATATTTGGGTCCCCTGCTCTTCTTGCCGAATCGAGACCGTTTCTTCTTTCTACGTTCTGGCTTCGAATAAGGAGAAGCAGTAGATGGTCGAGGAGGTGGGGCCCGTGACGATGAAGACGAGGATTCAGGAGCTCTTGGTGAGTTATGGCGAGATCTGGAAGTTTCACCAGATATTGACTCACCGCCGACTATAGCGTCTTTGGAATCAAACACATTGGTGGGTTCTTGTATCTTACCTGATCGAGTTCTTTGATGAGAAGAAACCTTCCTAGTTCCAGGAATGTTCTGCCAAATTACCGACAAGGGCCGATACCCTTCCAAGTCGTTCAATTCTCGTTTCCAAGCCTTTGCCATATTTTGGAGGGTCGTTTGGACATTTTTATGGTATCCAATGCCGTCGCCGGTCTTTCCGGACCCCGAAAGTATCCCCTTCAAGAGATCAATCAACTTGTCATCTCTGGCGATCACAGGCCCGATTTTGGGGCCCGAATTCGATATCAAGAGCTCCAACACACTTAGCGCCCTGACCTGCTCATTGACCGAATCACCATACTTGATACGTTTACGGATGGCTCTAGCCGCCTCGGTGGCCCCGGTATTAGGCTGGATCCGGATCAATTCAAGAAGATCGCCAAGGTAGAGTTCGGGCGAGTCATCGATATCGCTACGGTGGGACGACGAAATCTGGTTGATTTTGACGGTGACAGAAGTATGGGGACGGTCACGGAAAATGGGCATTCTGATGGGAGCGTGGTGGGGAGCGGCGCAATTGGCAGTAGGTGGATGTGTGGGAGTTTATATGGTGGGTGGGAATTGTTTTTAAAAATAGGGGGCAGTAGTGATGGATTGGTGGGTGGGAGTGGTTATTGCGTTACGTGATACCACTAACGTTTTTATTGTGGTGCTGGTTAGCCACTACCTTACCGATAAGCGTCACTGGAAATATGCACTAGAAACAGAAACTTTATCGAGAGGTGTCCCTACAATGTTGCTGAGGAGAGTGCGCAAATGCTCGCCAAACACCAGGGCCGTCCCCCGAAGTCTCGGTAATACCCCCTAACGTCTCAGTAATATTACGCAAAGTCTCAGTAATACCCCCTAAAGTCTCAGTAATATTGCGAAACATGCCTATCAACCGGGCAATTTCCGGCCACCAGTCCTGCTCCCCCCTTCGCCCTGCAAGAACCACCAGTGCCCTCCCCCCCCACTTACAGTGAATTTCCGTGCTGCCTAATATAGAAGCATCCAACAATAAGAATCTGTTCGGGGCGTTGGTTATGAATTCCCATCGGAATGATAGTGGGTTAGTGGCTCGTGTGCGGGCGAACAAGCCCTTAAGTATGGGCCACGATTACTAGTCGTCCGAGCACTGGCAGCGAGACATCTTCAGAATTTCTTGTTCTACTCCAGTCACCAAGAAGTATCCATTTTCTTTGCTTGTACCACCAATTCGACAATGATTCGGAAAGGCAAGAAAGTACTCCTTGTACTCTCGGTAGTTTTTCTCACCATGCTTTATTCCGTCGCCCAAATCGACGGCGTACAAGTGGCCAACTCAAGGGTCCGAGATCAGGCCCAAAAAGCCATCAACAAATTCTTGGACGATTACCTCAGAACGCCAGACTCGCTGCAGCTCATCAGTCAATTGAATGACAAGTCCGACATGGGCGAATTCGAAAACAGAGTGGAAAAGCCAGACAACCCGGTGTTTGGTCTGGTGGTGGAAAGGCCACAAGACGACGAAACTGAAAAGTTGAAAGAACAAGAAAGACAAAAGGAAGAGGAAAAAAAGGTTGACGAAGGTGAGGACGAAGAAGAGGACGAAGAAGAGGACGAAGGAGAAGACGAAGCAAAGGCCACGGAAGCAAAGGCCACCGAAGCAAAGAAGCAACAAGGAAAGGCCACAGAAGTAACGGCCACCGAAGCAAAGAAGCAACAAGGAAAGGCCACAGAAGTAACGGCCACAGAAGTAAAGAAGCAACAAGGAAAGTCAGAAGCCCCCCAAGAAGAGTCCAAACAATCCCCCCGGACCAATGAAGAGGATCAAAAAGTAGAATTTTCTCCCGCTAGTTCCAATGGTCAACTAGTAGACCCTTCCACCCAAGAAATCCTCCTAACAGAAGAAACTACCGACCATTCACAAGACACCGAGGCCCACTCCCTTAAAACGCCATCGGAAATCATCAACAAAGACAACAAAATGCTGTTAGATGATATTCAGCCTTATTACTAGAGATTCTCGTTTATGCCGCCATTCACCTAAATTTTTTTCGGTTCAGCTCAATGGGCACAACCTAGACCCCTAAAAATTCTATATCTATGCCCCCATATCCTTTTTAATAATCCTATTGTATGTATAAAGCAGTACTGTAATTGTAAATTATCATTTCTGTTTGACTGAGGCAGGTGGTCGGAATTCCACATATCACGTGCGTACCCTCACCGAAACTAATTTCCACGTGCTCTCTGTCACCCCCGGAACTGACTGGTCCACCAGAATCTGAAAAATTTTCCCTAATCAAACCATTCCATCTCTAGTTACAACTGATCAGGAGAACAACATGTCCAATCCACAAGACACTAACCAAGACAAGTTGGCCCAGGATCTCCAAAACACCTACATTGGTGAACAGCTGGCCCAACAACCACAACAACAGCAACAGTCGCAACCACAAGGATATTACAATGCTCCTAGTGAGGTTCCATCCTTTGTCCCACAGCAATACAACCAAGGAGGATACCAAGGAGGCTACCAAGGTGGATACCAAGGAGGCTACCAAGGAGGATACCAAGGTGGATATCAAGGAGGCTACCAAGGAGGATACCAAAACACCTACAATAATAATAATAACAACAACAGAGGTGGATACAACAACAGTTACAACAATGCCGGATACCAAGGCGGCAACAGTTACTACAACAACAACGCCAGCAGAGGAGGATACCAATCATACGATAGTTATGGACAACAAGGAGCCCCAGCTGCATCGCAAGGTATGTCATTGGCCGATTTCGAAAAGCAAAAAGCTGCACAAGCCAGTGTTGCCAAGCCTAAGAAGACTCTTAAGTTGGCTGGTTCCAGTGGAATCAAGTTGGCCAATGCCACCAAGGTTGTGAAGAAGGAAGACACAGAAGAAAAGAAGGAAGAACAGAAGGAAGAAAAGAAGGTTGAGAAGAAAGAATCGACCCCAGCCGCTTCCACCCCAGCAGCCTCTACTCCAGCCGCTTCTACTCCAGCCGCCTCTACTCCAGCTGCTTCTACTCCAGCTGCTTCTACCCCAACTGCTTCTACTCCAGCTGCTTCTACTCCAGCCTCCAAGGAGGCCACACCAGCACCAGCTGCTGAAACTGTTGCCAAGCAACTTGAAGATGAGGTTGACGAAAGTGTTGTGAGGGATATGTTTGGAGGAAAGGATCACGTTTCCATTATTTTCATGGGACACGTTGATGCCGGTAAATCGACCATGGGTGGTAACATCTTGTTCTTGACTGGATCGGTTGACAAGCGTACTGTTGATAAATACGAAAGAGAAGCCAAGGATGCAGGTAGACAAGGATGGTACCTTTCATGGGTCATGGATACTAACAAGGAAGAAAGAAGTGATGGTAAGACCATTGAAGTTGGTAAGGCATATTTCGAAACCGACAAGAGAAGATACACCATTTTGGATGCTCCAGGACATAAGATGTACGTTTCTGAAATGATTGGTGGAGCCTCGCAAGCCGATGTCGGTATCTTGGTTATTTCTGCCAGAAAGGGTGAATACGAAACCGGGTTCGAAAAGGGAGGACAAACCAGAGAACATGCTCTTTTGGCCAAAACCCAAGGGGTCAACAAAATAATTGTTGTTGTGAACAAGATGGATGATCCTACCGTGAACTGGTCCGAAGACCGTTACAAGGACTGTACCACCAAGTTAGGTATGTTCTTGAAAGGAATTGGATACGCCAAGGAAGACATCATTTTCATGCCTGTTTCTGGATACACCGGTTCTGGATTAAAGGATCGTGTTTCAAGCAAAGACTGTCCATGGTACACAGGTCCATCTTTATTGGAGTTCTTGGACAATATGGAAACCGTCAACCGTAAGAACAACGGTCCATTTATGTTGCCAATCTCTGGAAAAATGAAGGATATGGGTACCGTTGTTGAAGGTAAGATCGAATCCGGACACATCAAAAAGAACGGTAACTTGTTGTTGATGCCTAACAAGACCACTGTTGAAGTAGTGACTATTTTCAACGAAACTGAACAAGAATGTGATACTGCTTATTGTGGTGAACAAGTCAGATTAAAGATTAGAGGGGTCGAAGAAGAAGATTTGGCTCAAGGTTACGTGTTGACATCCCCAAAGAACCCAGTTAAGACTGTGAGTAAATTCGAAGCCCAAATTGCCATTGTAGAATTGAAATCCATTTTATCCAACGGGTTCTCATGTGTTATGCATTTGCATACTGCCATTGAAGAAGTGAAGTTTGTGGAATTGAAACACAAATTGGAAAAGGGTACTAATAGAAAATCGAAGAAGCCTCCAGCATTTGCTAAGAAGGGAATGAAGATCATTGCCGTTTTGGAGGTTGCTGAAACAGTTTGTGGGGAAACTTATAATGATTATCAACAATTGGGTAGATTCACTTTGAGAGATCAAGGTACTACCATTGCCATTGGTAAGATCACCAAGTTACTTAATTAAGCATATGAGTGACAAACGTGATGGAAGAAGAGAAGTAATAGCAGCGTCCATACAACAAAGTCGAGAAGCTGTGTTGTCAAGTTTATACATACCTCTTAGATAGTGAATTGAGGAATGAAAAATAATTTGTAGAAATCACATACATCACCTACAATGCTTTTTGACCATTAGCATTTGATCCATATAAATGATTCAATCTCATCTCATCATCATTGTCTATTTATTTGTATGCTGTAATCGTCGTTGCGTTATCTCATAAGGTAGTGTAATGGTGATTGGTGAACGGTAAGTTGAATGGCTTTTATTTTCTCGATCAGGCTTCAATCGCAGATTCTGGTATTTGGTTAGTGGATATTGATTCGTTCTTTACTAATGAGCCACCAGCGCTTATCACTTAAAACTTGCCTCGTTGTTGATTCGTCCCTCATGAACGTCATACTGGTTATTACACTTTCACGGATTTTCATATACTGCTGATCAAACCTTCTATCACCTCTATCAAATTTTCAACTCCCTCTACCACATTCTCATCATACCCTTTGCCCTCAACAAACCTAGCATGAGCAAAATCGATCAAATTTAACCCGCTTAGAGGTGCCATTATATCCTCTTCATCTTCATCTTCATCGATGACTACAATTGGGTCTCTTATCAAAGGATCAGCCTCTAAATATGCGTCTTCGTCATTCATGGCATCTCCCCATCTAGTCAAATCGTTTTCGATCACTAACAATACGGACCCTGAAAATATTCGAATCTCGTAGTCTAAAAGACAATTGTAAAGTAATTGCAACCTCTTTAATGTCGTCTCCAAAAGTCTGCGAACCATTACATCGCCGTTCTTTACCGTCAGAAAATGGTTATTGAAGAACCGTAATATAGCTTGTGACACATTATCTTTGGTCAATGTCTTTCCAAAAACCTTATTGAACTCAAGGTATTTGTAACAACCATCTGGGACCACGCTTACAGTATCTTTCATTCCGTCAAAGATCTCTTCCCCAATCGTATCTTTTGAGCCATTAAAGACCTTCATTCCACATATACGGAAGTTTAATGACCCACTTGTCGTTCCCTGACTGACCTTTGCCAACCGGGCAATTTTTTCGGGGGTGGTATTCTCGTCGTCGGTGAGTTTGGACCCCAATTTGATGTCCAATACACTAGGAGACTTGAAACCATTATACACATTCTGTAGCACGATATACAGTTTTTCTTCGGTAGAGACATCTGAAAGTCCGCCGGCATTGTCTTTTTGGATATCGTTCTCCGTCAAGGTACCCATGTAGATCGGAAGCCAATCGGTAAGCGTAGAGCCTGGCAATTGGTCTTGTCTGTTATTAATAATCTCGTCGTGCTTGAGGGCAGCGGTGTAGAAGTCCATTTCTTGGACGGTTGTTTTCTTTACAAAGAGAGAGCCGTCCTCCATTGTGAGACATCCTTCATGGCCCGCAGCTTGGTGGGCAGAGGGTTGTAGATTGGTCATAAAAAAAGCCAAGAAGAAGGCAAGTGGCTGTAAAACTAATGGTGGTAAAGTTGGCAGTAAAGGACGCTTCTGCGATCACCCTTACGTAAGCAAATCGTGGGGTTGGGGCCTTTACATAAGCACAAGGGCCCGATTACGTAACCGAGTTCAAGGCTGTGTTTATCATTCATTCTGTTTGTGGACACCTATATGCATGAAGAGGACTTGCTGTTCGATTAGACATGTCAAGCAGAAGCAGTTCAAGATTAAAAGAAGACATTTTGAATAGCCAACGCCAGTCCAGGGGCTAGAAACATTTGGTGTCCCAAGTTTGGATTGGCAATTAGATATTTCCATCGGATTAACCCGACCATCTCTCTAAGCCTGGGCATCGACTTTGTCATTCTCATCACGCTCATTTATTATGCCCATTTGGGACAACAACAAAATTGGCCCGAAAGATTTTGTGTCCTGAGACGACCGAACAAAAATAGCGAGACGTTTTCTTCACCAAATTGTGTAGTACTCATATCGGTTAATTTTAATACATAGAGCAACATCTTTTTACGAGACTAGTGTGACGAATATATCAGGAACGACGAACTAGATATCCACTGAAAGAACTATACAGAAGTCCATCGCCTACCCCGAGAGAAATCTATCAAGACCGTAATAACCGCCGCCATGAGTAACCCATACAATAACACCAACTCTTATGAGATGTCCAACTACAACAAGTATTCGTCGGGATCGAACGAAGACGACTTTGTAGGATACATGAACGAGATCCAAGACATAAACAACTCGTTAGATCAGTATTCCAACTTGATCAACTTGATTTCCAATAAACAAAGAAATTTCATGCAAGAATTGGATTTGAATGAAGAAGACCTGGAATATAGTTCGAAACAAATAGATGCGTTGGTCGGTGAAGCACAATCGTCACAATTAGATTTGAAAAGCAGAATCAAAAATGTGCAAACACAAGCTGTACAATCTAAGAACCAAACCAAGTTAGACCAGGCCGAAACCGCCAGAAAGAGATTCTTGGAACTCATCCAAGAATACAGATTGGTCGAAGCTAAAAACAGAGAACAAACCAAGGTACAAGCCGAAAGACAATATAAAATCATCAAGCCCGATGCCACCGAAGCCGAAATCAAGGCCGTTGTTGAAGACGGTGGTAGCAACTCTCAACAATACTTCCAACAAGCTCTTTTGCAATCCAACAGAAGAGGAGAAGCCAGAACCGTGTTGAATGAGGTCCAAGTCAGACACCGTGAATTATTGAAGTTGGAAAAGACCATGGCTGAATTGACCCAATTGTTCCATGACATGGAAGAATTGGTCATCGAACAAGACCAACCTATCCAACAAATCGACGAACAAGTCGGCACTGCCCAACACGACATTGAACAAGGTGTTGGACATACCAATAAGGCCGTGGTCAGTGCCAAGGCTGCTAGAAAGAAGAAGTTATGGTGTGCTTTGATCATTGTGATCATCATCATCATTCTTGCCCTTATTTTGGGTATCTACTTTGGTACTAAGAAATAAGCGTCATAACGACTGTTTACCGTTTAGTCTAGTTTATGGATGGGTGTGTTTTTGGAAGAGAGTGTTTGTTTTGTTACTATAACTTTGGGGTGCTTTCCTTGGGTTTTTGTTTTCATAGACATACTACTACCTCTTAATACTTTAATAGTCTCTACTCATCTGACCTCCTTCACTGATGATATCTTTCTTGCCCGTATGTTGATATTTTGCATTATTACTAAAAAGTTGTTTCACTTTCTCATACTGCCTAATTACCATACATATGTTTTTATTTCCCTCTTAATACGTGTGAGTCACATTAATATACAATTTGTTAGAGTAAGGATTTAAGAGTAAGGATTTAAGAGTAGGACATGTGACGCAGCACGAAAAAATGACACAAAAAATGACACAAAAAATGACATCATGCCACCAATCTTCCACCCATGTTTCCCCCACACATAGACATACCATGCCTACCACACCGCACACCAGCTTCTACCGAACACACAACCTCACCCCCTCTCTCTTGCCGCAGAAACCTACTGGCTGTTCCTCCCGGTACCGCCTCCGCGTTCCCCAGCGGTTCCTGCAATCCCCCGTTACCGGCACCGTGGATAACCGATTAGCCTGTTCCTGTAGACAACAACGCGGGAATCAGACTACACCGTCGGAGCTAGACGATCCCGCTACCCCGGTTTCTGTGAGTCAGCGCTGACGTAAGCAGATATGAGTAATAGTTTTCATTCGATTTGGCTCATATATAAGACCATACTTGCTCCAGGAATTTGGATTATTGTTCACCCCCCCACCCAACAAGTACAGCTAATTTTTCGACCATGGTTATGTTAGAAGACCCCTCCACCAAATATAGGAAGTTTCCTCCTGTGAATTTACCCAACCGTCAATGGCCTGGCAGAACCTTGGACAAGCCTCCGAGATGGCTTTCCACCGACTTGCGCGATGGGAACCAGTCCTTGCCCGACCCGATGTCGATTGCAGAGAAAAAGGAATATTTCCACAAGATTGTGGATATTGGGTTCAAAGAAATCGAAGTTGCGTTTCCGTCAGCTTCTCAAGTCGATTTTGACTTCACCAGATATGCCATCGAACAGGCCCCATCTGACGTCTCGATCCAGGTCTTATCTCCATGTAGAGAAGATTTGATCAGAAGAACGGTGGAAGCATTGACCGGTGCTAAGAAAGCCACGATACATATTTATCTTGCCACCTCTGATTGTTTCAGAAACGTGGTGTTTGGAATGACCAAGGAAGAGTCCCTTGCGTTGGCCGTCAAGTGCACCAAATTGATTAGGTCTTTGACCAAAGATGATCCTGCTCAGCAAGGTACCGACTGGGACTTTGAGTTCTCGCCTGAAACCTTTTCAGACACCGACTTGGACTACGCGCTTGAAGTGTGTGGTGCTGTGATAGAAGCTTGGGGTCCTAGTGAGGCCAAGCCCATCATTTTGAACTTACCAGCAACGGTAGAAATGTCAACTCCAAACGTGTATGCCGACCAGATCGAGTATTTCTCCACCCATGTGATCCAACGTGAGGCAGTGTGTATTTCCTTACACCCTCATAATGACAGAGGTTGTGCAGTTGCTGCTGCCGAACTTGCCCAATTGGCTGGTGCCGATAGAGTTGAGGGGTGTTTGTTCGGTAATGGAGAAAGAACGGGGAACGTAGACTTGGTCACCTTGGCCCTTAATTTGTACACCCAGGGAGTGTCACCAAAATTGGACTTCTCGGACATTTCCTCGGTGGTGAATATAGTCGAGAAGTGCAACAAGATACCCGTGCATCAAAGAACCCCATATGGAGGATCATTAGTGGTGTGTGCCTTTTCTGGCTCGCATCAAGATGCCATCAAGAAGGGATTCAATGTGTATACCAACAAGCTCAAGAGCGAAAAGAAGGTCCATTGGCAATTACCATACTTGCCATTGGATCCAGAAGATATCGGAAGAACCTACGAAGCCATCATCAGAGTCAACTCCCAATCTGGAAAGGGAGGATCTGCGTGGGTCATTTTACGAAACTTGGAATTGGATTTACCAAGAGGTTTACAAGTTGCCTATTCCAAGGTGGTACAGGGACAAGCCGAGGTCAAGGGTCAAGAATTGTCCAATACCGAATTATGTGATTTGTTCAAGCAAGAATATTTCATTGATTATGAGAGCGAAAACAACTCGAGTGTCGATGCACCATTCAAGTTGGTGGACTACACGTTTGTGAGACCTTCCAAAGGAGTTGCCGAGGTGGAAGCCGAGATCGAAATCGATGGAAAGATCGCCAAAATTAAGGGCCAAGGTAACGGTCCACTTTCGGCGTTCAACCAAGCCTTGGCCGACCATTTAAACATCGATATCGACGTGAAAAACTACCACGAACATTCCTTAGGTAAGGACTCCAAGTCTCGTGCTGCCACCTACATCGAAGCCAGCTTAAAGAGTAAGGCCATCAACAGATGGGGGGTTGGGATCCATGAGGATGTTACCCAAGCATCCTTTTTGTCATTCGTTTCAATTTTGAACGGATTAAGAAAGAACGGAAGTATTTAGTAAAAGTTAGCAATAAAGAATCCCAGTGAATAGATATCCAGGATAGTAAGAATAGCGACGTTATGGTGTAGGCAGATTGCGCAAAGAAGAATCGGATGTTGCGGTTATAGGGAGAGTTACTGGTGCAGAATAGCGAGTTTTCGCCTGCAAATAAAATGTACGGCCCCTTAGTTCTCCCTGGCTCAGACAAATACTACCCCATGTTCTCACCATGTAACGAGAAGTCTCGGTAAAAATCGCCGTTTCATTTATGCTCGCACGTGACCCACCCACCCATCCGATCTTACCTTACTGAGCGGTTAAGAAGTTGTTGATACTCCTCCAACTCGAAACAACGCTTATTGCACCATTTTACACCACTACCGCCGAATGACACAAGACCAGCCAATAAACATAGCAGACGCTTACAAACAAATAACCGAGGCCGAAAACCAGGCCGCTAGCTTGGAGAAAATGCTCGATGACTTGGATGCCAAAATGGACTCGATCCTACAAGAAGCAGAGAACATCAACAAGATAAACGAAAAGCCAGAAGAGGAGGAGGAGGAGGAGGTAAAGACAGCGCTGGAAGTGGCTGCCAAAGAGACCGACGCAAATGTGGACAATTAAAACAACCAAAACGTTACACACAACGTGAAAGACTACATTACATTAAAAATACTTTTCAATTCTACACATGAATCTTCATGACCATTTATATATCATACTAGAAGAGATATGAATGAAGTATGGGTAAAGGATGCACTTGTAAATATAGGTGGGTAGAAACGTTGCCGACTCTCTCTATTTGTTGGAACGTTGTGGGGGATTTGGTCGACTAGCAATGACCAGCAGATCTAGATGATGGAACAATTGATTTTTGATAGTCAAGTAATATGTTCCAGTGGCTGGTTTGGGGGCATGTACATTGTATGTGGGTACTAGTTCTGATATGATGATGACTTGTGTTATAATGCATAGCTAGTTGTAATGCAGTTGATGATTGGATAGTTTATAAAGATGGTGCCCCCCAAGCTATTCTAGCTCAACATCTCCAATAACCTCTTCTTACTGACAAACTCCTGTTCCTCGGTTTGTTCGAAGGGATTAATAGGAAACTTTGGATTAATCACAAACACCTCTCCATCATTACTGTCAGGATTTAATTCAGGTATAACCACCTTGGCTGGATATCCTCCGTCAATCCACCATTTCTTGACCTCTGAACTTGGTGCTGGCAACCCTTTTTCATCTCTATCATAAATAAACGATAGATTATGGGTGGGATTAAATATCTCATTGATGCCACCATATTCATTCCGATAACTTGTATATAAATTATTCGATAATTGCTTTTTGACCTCTTGATTAATCATGTTGACAGATATCTTAAATATCCCATACACAGGCCGATGATCGGAAAAGATCAAATCTTCGTCACAATCATATACCAATTGCTTGATGATTTTTCCACGACACAAGATCCGATCGGTCCATGCTGGAATCCGTTGCTTTTCACTGGTATCGTATGTTTTAGTTCCATTGTCGAATTTGTATGTGGGGGAGAATTGGATTTCCATTTCGTCGTAAAATGGAAAACTCTCTCCATTGGCCATTTGTTGGTTCAATTGATCGTATTCAAATAACTTGGAGTATTGTTTTTGTTCAATCAATGGCTTGACTTGTTCATTAGGTAATCCAATTCTGTAGTTGAAGTCACCCAACCAAATTACCGCATCATGGTCTCTGATTCTTCTATTTTTTGAGAATTTGATTCCCTTATCGATGGTTTTATAGTTCTGATGTCTTTCTTCGATGTTTCCAATTCCTGCTGCAAGATGGGAAGCTATGAGACAAATATTGGTGTTGGAGTATGTAAACCTAATCCCAATTCCTCCCTTATTGGCACTCATACCTCCTAGTCCAGTTTTCTTGAATGAGCCTTCAACATTGGTGATGAAATTCAATCTCTTCTTGTTAGCAAATAATAAGATCGCTATTCCTCCCATTTGTCCACTCCATAACGAAACATACTTTGTCCTCTCGGGATTATTTTTATCCAAACATTCCTTAATCTTTTGTTCCCAAAATACCCGATTATTGGATTGTGTATTCACCATTTGTCCAGGTGTAAGTTCGACGATCTCTTGTATTCCAACAAATACCAAGTCATAACTTCTTTCCACGTTATATTTGCCAGTCGGAAATATCCATTGCTTGATGTTTTCTTCATAACATTTCCCATTCACATTGAATGTCGACGCAAAAAGCGATATGTCTTTGAAAGAACTAAACTCTTTGGACCGTTTTTTCAACTCTTTCTCAACATAATCATGGATAGGATTATGTAACGTAACTCCTACTTGGTCCTGTAATCTTCCCAACAATTTCATCATGGCTATTTCGCTGGGCTTAGAGTCGACCACTCCCACAAAATATTTCTTCTTGAAATGTGATTTGACCGATTGTTTGGTGGATGCTGAACTTGAAGATTGTAATTTGGTACTATTGGATACAAAATCAAGGGTGATTTTCGATAGACATTCTTCATTTTCGGCCCATAGTTTGGCATGCTTGATTTCTAAATCATGGTCTAATCTCATTCCAATATCTTTAAATGCTAATTCAATCACTTCTTGACTAATAATCTTGGAGATAAAATTGGCTTTTTTCAAGTTATCAAAAGAATTAACTCTGAATACTCCTAATTGATTTCCAATGAATATTTGTTTGATATTGTCATAGAACATAGCACCGTAATTGGTGATCGAATCGGCCAAATGTGGCACAATGTCATATGGATTCAGTGCAGTATATCCTACTTTTTTCATAGTTGTCGTGGCTATGGGAATCGCAGTATATGCTAGTTTGTATAATAATGGAATATACTCTAGTTGATTATCGGGTTTCAATACTTGTTTCTCTGTAATTTGTGTTCCTGAATCTCCATCATCTGAAGTGATGGGGTTTTCATTGGAATTAAAGTAGATCAAATGTTCTTCATATTTCTTACTCAATTGTCCTTTATAACTTGACATATCTTTAGTAAGAGAATTAATAATATGAACATCACTGAATTGAGACATCAAGGTATTGAAATGACGAGTAAATGCATGTTGAGAAGCTTCAAAAGATCTAGGGAAAATCACAGTTCTACTTTTCTTCGAAGAGATGATATTTTTCTTTGAAAAATGGTTCTCCAATTCCCAAAATAACGGCACATTACCTCTTACAATCACATATGCAAAGCAGAACCTTTGGGTATAGATTATCACTTCGGTTTCAACAAAATTGGAAACAGCCCCGTCATCGTCACATCCCCAATTACCAAACAATGGCCCATTCTTGATACAGGCCTGTTTCGACACAAGCGTCAAGAGAGCATCTTCACCTTCGTTGATTTTGGTATTGACGGTTTGGGCGAAGCCTCGGGTTATCGTCACCAAGAAACCCGAAGAATCAAAGTGATTTTGTTCATACTGTGATAATCTGTTTCTGAACTCGATCAATTCGGAGTTCATGAATGAATTCCACATGAATCGGGTGAAATATGCCGAATTAGATAATCTAAAGAACTGGGAGTCTTCTTGGGTATGGCGGAAACCTCTTTCTTGGACGTTGGAGGTGATGTCGAAGTTTTTGGAATAATAAAAGGAACCACTGGAAAGAAACTTACGGACAGAATTGGCCGGGTATTCTGTTTTGGACTTTTCTCGATCGACCGACGACAGCAGCAATTGTTCGTCCAGAGGGTGTGCTAGAAAGTGGTCCCATTCGTCGTTGTTCAAACAATAGAAGTCGACGCTGGTGATCTTATCGATTTTCTCATCCAAAGTCGGACAGGCCACCGTTTCTTCACCGGTGATGAAGCCCAAATAGATGTTTCCCTTGACATTAAGGAGCCCCAAGAACCCCAGAATGATCATGTTCTGCGGAGTGATATCGGAGAACTTGGACAAATCAATGAAATCCAATTTGACAAACTCAACAATCACCTTGTTGTTGACAGACGTCGAATTGGTGCCAGAGGAGCCCGTTTTAGACGAATCAGAGGCATGGGTGTGATGATGCAAGTGGTGGTGGTGATGGGAACCTTTGTACTGCGGGAAAGGATGCCGGACGATGAGAGCATGGCCGTTGTTGGTTAGGATGAAGGTTCTGGGTTTTTCATTGAAGTATAGCTTCATGGTTGGCAGGGGTAATTGGAGGGGTTAAAAGGGGGGCCAGACGAGCCAATCAGAAGGCAGGAATCGTGTGTACGGTTGGAGTATTGAGATGGTGATACCGTTGGGATTTGTGGTGGTAGGAAGGTGGATGTAGTGGATTAGTAGAGGGGTTTGGGTGTCGTAGGTGTACTGCCTGGATCAAACTACTCTGCCTCTTGCTGACGTAATCTCGACTTAAGCAAGCATGAACAATAGATGGGTGCATGCACGTCAAAGAGAACACTACAAGCGAGCGAGGCAGGGGAGGCGTTATCATTTCGGGGATCGGTTTTAGCGAGAAAACAGAGAGGGTTTTTTTGTAGGGAGAGCGTCAGGGAGAGCGTTAGGGAGAGCGTTAGGGAGAGATTTAGGGAGAGATTTTGGGAAGAACAGATTGGGTCGAATCTTGGGGACAAAATTGATTGCCATCCAATTCTTCGGTATCTAAGTAATATGACCCTGCGCTTGTTGGTGCCATTGCCCATGTGTATCTTTCATGGTTCTGCACTTCTTTCTATGACCATTATGCCAGTTTATTAACTATTTACTACTGACAAGTATTAATACACCAGAAATACCGCCCGGCGTACACCGAGAGTATTTCTGTCGGCCAACGTCTGGCATCACGACGGCATTCTTGCGAGAAGCTGTCAAAAAACACGCCGGTTGGTTTAATCGGCTTTTCTGGACTTCTTTTGCTTGACGTGGACTTCTGGCAACCATTCGGTCTTGTCGACGCCGGAGGCGGCGGCGGTAGGGGAAGAAGTCTTCACCTTGGCGGCAACTGGTGCAGTACCTTGGATGTACTGCTTACCCCAGGTCTGGTAACCGACATAGGCCAAAGCGACAAATGAAACACCCAAAAGAGCTTCTAAAAATAACAATTGTGGGTTGAACAAGGAAATAGGAAGATCAGTCACAATGGTCAATTGACCTCTCAAGGCAATGGCCTTCAATTGGTCGTCGACAGCAACATAAAGTTCAGGGGCCAATAAGTAGTTGCTTGGAACCAAGTTCAAAGGAACCTTCTGGGTGAAGTTGGAGGCTTCACCGGGAGCCAAGAGAATAGGTCCAATGGCACTGGCAGTCAAGTTGTTCTTGATGGCCAAGCTGGTGGCGTCACGGAACGACCCACCGACTCCGACAATAGACACGTTTTTGTCTTCGTTGTTGATGGCTGAGTACACGATGTTAATGGTTTGACCGTTGGTGAAGTCAGCCACATCTTGGGGTCCAACTTCGGGGACTTCAGCGATTTTGTAGTCGATGTGGAGTTGGAGGAGTTCTTGGGACAAGTCTTCGACTGGGGCGGCGCTGACTGTGACGGCAGCCACCAAGGCGGTTAATACGGAGGCGAACTTCATTGTGGGGACGAGGAAGAGACGAGCAACTGGAGGAGGAGGTTTTGATTTGGCGTTGCTTCGGCGTCGTAAAAGTGTAGCGGTGGCCAAATCAGTAGGCGGTCACGTGAGCGAAAAATGCGAGGTGTACAAAAAAATTGAGAGTATGCAGTACCCAATTTATGAAATATTTCCGAGAAGAATCGGTTGGTGATATTTAGCGATTTCACAGCCGTTAGGGAAAGCTAAACAATCATCAAATGTTAGGCAGACGACGGGTTGTACCGAGGGTGCCGATGAGTGCAGCTTCGGAGTTAAGACAACGCTGCTTCCCCCATCATAAACTGCTCTCAATTTCAAAAATACGGCATTATAGTGTTCTTGAACTTCCTATAAAACAAACCACTATTACGAAGGAAGCAAGACAGGCCAAGGTCAATGAGAAACGGATTGGCCGATCAGAGAAGAGGTTCGACGAGAAAGTAGAAAACATTACCGAAGCACGCGCTTTGGCCCAAAGTTTCTCCAAACATTCTAGCAATATCGTTAGGATCTTTAGTGACCAAGCAAACATAGAAGCATTATTCCAGAACAACAATAGACCAGTGAGGGTTTCAAATGAAGGAGGCGACAGAGGCGGAAGCGTGGGTGAAAAAAGTGGAGTCTCTGGACTGAACTCTATCGACAATAGTATGACGATTTCTAAAGACATACTTGCAGACATGAAATGCAAACAGACAACTTATACAGATCCCGAGATCCAAAGCACGATAATGGTATTGGTCAGCTCGTTAATCAATTCTTTCTTGGTAGAAATCAATTTACGGCGATTATTTATCACCAAAGATTCGTTGGAAAGTACAGACACCAATTCGTTTCTTTTCCGTAATTTGATCAGAGATAGCAAGGACGAAGATAGAAAGCTCGACATCTTGAAGTTGCTAGCACCAATGTACAGTAAGATTTCAAATGGATATCCCGAGTCATTTGATCATTTCTTTGAGAATCTAGACCTAGACAGTGTGGAGTATTTATTAGATCGTACGTTGAAAGAGTCTGATGATTTCAATTCTATTGAGGTTTACAGGGGAAATTTTGAGCATTTCAAATCGTTACAGTACTTAAATTATGATCACAGTGATACCATTAGGCATATACAGAATAACAGTTTCGTGAAGTTCAATAATGTGAAGAGAAGTAATGAAGAATATCTTGGTAGATTCGAAGGGATTTTTAAAAGGTATAAACAAGGGAACGTAAAAAAGGAAAGTACAGAAATGAATCAAAAATACGACGCAGCAGGTGTTGTAGCAAATAATTCCAAAATCAATAGGTTTGAAAGTGCTGGCCAGAACCTTTACCCATTAAGTCATTTGGATTTGGTATTAGAAGTGTCATCAACGTTATTACAATGCAACAAGTACACTCCGGATTATGGGATTTTTCATTATTTGATGGACCAATTTGAATCCTCTGGTTTATACAACTATCAGTCTTTAGTCTATCATGCCCTACCATCTTATAAATTCAGACAAACTGTTCTTGGAGACAGAAACAACGAAAAGAATCCTCCACATGCTACCGATAGTACGAATCAACCAAACCACTCAATAGTGCCAAAACTTGCTTATCAAATGCAGCATGCGATAGAGCAATCGCCTGAGATCTTAAAGAGCTTGATTAGTTATCAAATTTCACGAAACGATGTCGATACGTTCAAGGAGTTTTTATCGATATATCGATTGGATGAGGTGCTACAACATGAGAAGGTTTTGGACCGTTCGTACTTGTCAGGCATGATATCAAAATCTCGATACTTTAGGAGCAAAGAAAGACAGCTAAGTATCGAGCCTGCTGTATTCGATACTGACGAGCCAATTTTCGTGAGTTTGGAGACCATTGAAAAGAGTATCGAGGCATGTATTGAATTGAAACAATATCAGTATATCGATGTTTTATTCAATAAGATCATAGTACATGCTGTTGAAAAGAGGGAGACAAAAGCAGGTATACCTAGAAATGGAACCATCAAGGTAGCACTTAGCTTTGGAGCCAAGTTTGAACAGCTATTAGCCTCTCCCGATTATACGTATGGGTTATTAGTGGCAAAATCCTATACTCCAGCGGAATTTGGACGGCGAGTATTTACCAAGAATCTCCTCAAACTAATGGTGCGTGCTAGTAGAGAGTCTGATGACTTAGGACGACTCATGTGGTTAATGCCCCATTTAGACAGCTATTTGGAGAGAAATCTTGCCGGGTACCATTCAGATAATTTGAATGCTATTGATGAAGGAATGATAGGAGAAATCTATGAAGCATTGATGACGTTTGGGTTGGAGGGAAAGATTGTTGCCTATGACACGATGTTGCAAAGGCAAAGAAGAAGAACAGAAGGGAATGAGTAAGCAAGAGTGATAAGCAAGAGTGAAGGAGTAACCAAAAGTGAAGGAGCAGCAGAATAAAGAGGAAGCAGAAAAGAAACTCACGATGATACGACTGTAAATAGTAGGGACTGTTGATGAAGTCTGGATAGGAGATCGTAAATAGAACTATAGTTATATATATATATATAATGAGAAGGTGCTGACGCAGCTAGTCCATATAAAGTATTAATTTATCTTCTGTAACTATCGTATACCAACAGCTATCTCTTTATAGAGAATCTTCCCCCTTAGACGAACCCGGTCTCCCTATGGCCCCGATTATTCTACACCATTGCTACAATCAAGTTTTTCATTATTCTATCATTTGTCTATATGTACATACTTCATATCCGATGGGGATTAACGGCCCAAATATTTCTTTTCCAAAGGTCTGGCAATGTTGAATCCAATGAAGGCGAAACCAAATCCTAATTCGAAACCGATGTCACCACCGATTGGTCCAATAAGTCTTCCGATAACACCGGCATACCAAACTTGGTCCATACCAATCACGACACCAGCAACACCGCAACAGAAACCAAAAATACCTGCTACACCGACTGGATAGTTGTTGTCATCCTTATAGTTGAGGTAATCGTACCTGGAGAAGTCACCCCTGTTGTGGATAAAGTGCTCAGAAACACACATTGCTTGGTAGATGGCCAAGTAGTATCCGATCAAGTTCATGAAATTTTGCATGACTTCTTCGAATTTATAGTAGGCTGGAATACAGATAGCCAAGGTGACGAAATTACCGGCCAAGGTCCAGAAGATTCTTGGGATTCTACCAAATTGGGACCAGACGGCTTGGGCAGAAAGGGCAATGGAGTACATATTTGGAATGTTATTGGCAATGGTAGACAAGGCCAACAAGACACACAAGAACTGGCCAAAACCGTGGAGAGAATCAACCACCAAGATAGAGTAGACTAAACCACCAATGGAATTGGTTGTGTAGGCTTCTTCCCAGGCCTTGTTAGTGGTAGTACCAGTGGCACAAGCAGCACCTAAAGTCAAAGTGAATAAAAGAGGTACCCAGAGACCAATAAGGACACCAAAGAAGATTCTAGTGGAGTTGGCATCTCTTTTTTGGTAGACGGTGTAATCAGAAGCATAACTACTCCAACCGGTGGCAAACCCATAGATAGCACCCCCGAAGGAAAGAACACTGGCAGCAGTGGCTTCACCACTAACCATGGTTCCATAAGTGAAATTTCCGGACTTGGCCATTCTGGCAATAATGGCGATAAAGCAGACGGCATTAGGAATCCAGGACCAATTTTCGTACAAGTGAATGACGTGATATCCGAACAAGGTGACGAAGATAGTACAGACGACCAAAATCAAGCAACCGGCCCAAGGTGGAAGTGCACCATTGTTTACAATGTGAAGCAATTGGGCAGAGGCCATGATATTGACGGCACCCCAACCCACACAAGCAATCATATTGATGGCAGCAATGATCCTCATACCGTAATTACCGATCAAGAATTTGGACAAGAACATTTGTCTTAAGCCCAATTTAGGACCAAAGGTAGAAAACCAGGCAACAGGAACAACCCCAAAGAAGGAGAAGAAGATGATGGTCAAGACGGCAGACCAGAAATCCAACTCGAATACAGTGATACCAAGAGCACCTAAAGAGAAAGTTGCGATAACCAAGTTGGCGGACCACCACATGGAGGCGGCATTAAGGACAGAATCTTCGGTTTTTTCATCGTCAGTGATCAATTCAATCCCCTTTGTTTCGGCATTCATAGCTATGGCCACTCTGGAGAGGAGACTCATTTTGGCTTCTTCGGCCACTCCTGATTGGTCTTCGACAGATCTTTCGAACGAGTCGACCGATTTCTTCTTTTGGTCGGACAAAGGTCCCATCTTTTCGGGATCCAGATTCATAATAGCTGTAAGTGATGTAGATTGAACTAGCAGGCGTGAAGTGTGAAGAGGAATGCTCGTGCTTCTAGATGGGATATAACTAATTCTGGGTGCAGATTCATTTTTTTATATACTAACCAGGTCGCATCGGGAAAAGTTCGCTAGCTGAAAAATTAACTACTGGCACCTGAAAAAAGAAACACTGATGCAGATTCCAACGTGAAGGCCGCGGCATGCCCGACCGCGGAATCTCCGAGATAAGCGTTAATTAAACCGGTTTTTGTTATGCCGTATATCAATCAGTTCGTATAACCAACAGAACAGATCGTTGATGGGACCTAATTTGATTAAAGGGTTGTGCCCCACTTATCAAGTAGACGACCCCACGGGCCGAAGGTGTTGCTGCAGGCAAAAACATGGCTAGCCCGTATATATACTTTCGGTCACAATAGAAGCATGGAAGGGATGTGACGGAGAAAGGTGGGTCATGAAGAAGCAGTGTTAAACAGAAGGTGCTATTTTTGTTTTTGTCGGCCACGTATGGACTCTCCCTAATATCTACTTATGCCGTAACTGGAATATTGTCCTATCTTTCTCAACTTTTGTATGTGCCCCTCCAATTATCGCCCTACCCTTATCATGTCACTACACTAAAGCCCTGCACTTCGTTATCTATCCTGTACATTGCGAGGTTGGCAGGTGGTGGCCCGCCCCATTACATTGGTTGCATGCTTATTACCCTGATGTATACGACTGAGGACCATCGTCAACGACTCCTTCTTGGGTCCTTTACCACAACCACCCAAATAGTGTGTCTAGTGTTCGTTGTCTGCTCATAAATCCGAACCACATTTTTCTATTGCTCATGCAAGGCTCATGTGCTCATGGTTGGGACCCATGCATTAGGGCTACCCTCTGTGCGCTACTCTGGCGTTACTCTTGCGTTACTATGGCATTACTAGGACGCTCACTGACACCTCTCCATAGTAAATATGCATGTCCTTCTCGTTTCTGCTATTAGTAGCTGCAGACCCACCACTAGTGATCATGTTTCCACTCGCACTTTCTGACTCTTCCCAATATTGCAATTTCCGTCGGCTTGCAAATAGCATGCATCAATAAAGGGCTTTGTTTTCTTCGTATTTTCCCTTCAACATCTCGCCGTTGTCCCTTCACGTTGTCCCTTCACCTCGCCTCCATCTATCTCCATTTGTTTTTATTTCGTCTCTAACTCCGTCCAATCTTTCTCTTTTTTCCATTTTCCGTCTTCATTTGGAAAACCCGGTCTGCAATACACAACCTGCATCCGATCTATCATGCGGGCCGTTCGCCGAGTCAGTTAATTTCCAGCGGTCCTTCCTCATCAAAAGCCCGTACCGCAATACTACACACCGACGGAACAACATCTGACCCGTCGACATTTAACCAAATTATCGTATCTAATTGATAGCGCTTTTCCCGTATTTGCTCCGACGGCAACAGCTAGTGCTAAAGTTCACCTTGCATACATTTTAACTTTGCTTGCTCTCTACAATTTATATTTCACTTCATTAATCAATTAATTCATATATTAAAAACAATTTACGTCAACGTATCAAAGAACTAGATAACTTTCATAATCTTCTTTTTTTGATTTTCCTTTTAAAATTTTTTTCTTTTTCATTTTCTATATAAACATTCATGGCGATATTCCATTTTCAATTAACAATTTCCTCAATCTCAAAACTTCTTCACTTAAAGTATCTTTCTCCTTTAGTATTCCTTCAATTTTCTCTTCCAATTGTGACATTCTTTCCATCTTTCTAGCTCTTGATCTTCTGGCGGCCTCGGTGTTCTTAGCACGCTTCAATTGAACAGGATCACTAGAATCGGTTTCGACTGGCATCAATGGTTGAGAACGCTGTTTCTTGGCGTAACTAACGACTCCAAGGTGGTCTACTTTCTTAGAAGATACTTCAGGTGAATACGTCTTGGTTCTGGTACTGTCAAGTAATGGAGTAGGCAATGTTGACGATGGGTTTGGGGTGAACAATTGACTTTGTTCCTTGGACTTCTTGTGTTTCATAGGGGCAAACTCAAAAGATTCTTCAACACCACTGAACAGTCTCTTTCTAGTAAAAGAGGCTTGCTCCATGGTATAGATTCTTTCAATTTCGTCCTTACTAATAACAGGAGTGATCTCTTCTTCATCTCCAATGACAACAGATGCAGCAGCTTCAGCAGCTTCGGTAGCATCATCCAGGTCACCTTTACCAGAAACAAGGGCTTCAGCACCTTCGTTTCCAAAAAGGGAAACCCAGTCATCTTTGGAGTTGACCTTAGATCCATCCAAGATAAAATCTAACTCATCAAACATAGGCGTTTGATCTAAAAGTTGATCATTTTCGTCCAAAGCGTTGGAGAATACGGAATCCATAACGCTTGAATGAATAGCAAAAGGAGAAGCTTGACCGTTGTCAACTTCAGTCTTTTGCTGAGTGTAGTTTGGTAATGCACCAGCTAACTCTGGAGAGGCATGTTGGGCGTGGACCAACTTTCTCAGTTTTTCATCTGATGTAGCATCAACATTTTCAAAAAGGTTGAAATGCTGGCTAGGTTGAGAAGAGAACATATCTTCTGACTCAAACATAATGGAATCACCAGATAAAATCATAGGGTCAGTAGTAGATGCAGACATTGGGGCTGTATTAATTTTTTTTTGTATAATTATTGGATAATAGGGGGGTGTAATGGGGGAGGGTAATAGTAAACTTATAAACCTTTCGGGGATAGCACGATAAACGACAACGTCATAATGGACGGGATAGGGGATTCTTAATTCACGATAACATCTTTAAGGGAAATTTGTAAAAACAACAATTTGGATAGGGTTTATCTTATTAGACATAAACTCTTCTTTCTTTTATATATATTTTTTTAATAAAATACAATTTAACAAAACAGGTTAGAAACTAGTTTTAGGCACACATTTTGAATAACTAATAATACTCAAAATAACGGGGAAAAGGGGGCAAAAATTAAAACTAGGGATTGGTTTTGTTGGAGGAAGTTGTTGTTGTTTTCGTTTGTGATAAGGAAAAGAAAAGAATATCATTATAGTCGCGGGGGGAAATTGACAGTGCTTTATACTCAGGAGAGGGTGTGAAAAAAATTTTCGTCTGGGTTTGTGTAGTTGGTTAGGCGCCCCTTGTTCGATTAAGGTGCGTCTGAAATTTACTCGTGTTATTTTTCATCGTGCCGCACACAGTAAATATCAGTCCTACTTACTAATCGTGCTCTATTTACGAGAGATAATTTCTCACACTCCTCTTTTTCTGGTATGACTCATAGATAACACCAGGCGAAGTTACATTGTGATTTTAAGGACAACGTGTTGATAGAGAAGTCTGCGTGAAGGAGGGGAACTTGTTGGGGTTACAATTAGAACATTCTATTAGAGGTCAGAATAGGATGGAAATAAACGGGGTGCCAGAAGGACATATGTCGTAGATAGTTTCTATTTCGAGCTGTACAGTACAGATCGGTGCTTTTGTATTAGCAAGTCACGTGAAACCGGGGTTACGAGCGCATATCCCATACACTATGATCATTGGTCGATTATTGACAGGATAATAAGCGTTTGTTCTTGCCTTTGATCATGTTAGAATATAGCAAAGTGCTAGGAAATAGGATTTGTGGGTAGAGAATAATAGGATCATTCTATTGACTAGTAGACTATGCTATACCTTCTAATTGACCTATATTTGAATATTGTAAACTTACTAAGAGATCCTTTCCACAATCCTGCCGTATATATCTCTTCACAGATATTCGTTCGCGCATGTACGTCTGTCCGCACCTACATATAGTCACCGGTATAGGCCAAAATTCTAATTCCTGCATCCGCAGAGTGCACGACAGCCGTTTTATTTAATGCAATGGAGTTACATACACGGCAGACGGTACCCTTAATTCTTTTCACCGATAATCTCTTCTAGCTAAACATTGGCCAAGACTTTCCTGTAAGCTTACTCTCTTGATCACGATTATCATGAACGTACTTCAATGCAAGCAAACATAGCATTTCTCGCATTTCAAGACATTTGCTTTAACTTTTGAACCACTTAGGCAATTTTCCTATTTTGGATCTGCTACTTTCGCCACTTGGTTTATTTCTTGTCTCGGGGTCTGAACGAGTGGTGGAGTGTACTTTACGAGTTTCTTCATCTGGCAATTGGCCTCGGTTAGTTTCCAAGATTACTTCGGGAAGATCGTTAGAGGTTTTGACATTACTGATTTCATCTTGCTTGACAAACGGTCCATTTTTGTTGGCACTACTATTTTCAGAGTGCTCCCAGATTAATACAGTTCTTTCACTTTGAAAATCTGGATTCTGTACTAATAATTGATTATTATAATCGAATGATAATACAATCTTTTTGAATGGAGGATATCCCAATTTCAAGTTGTATCTGCCCACATATTCATCCAAAAGCAATTCGTCAATTTTCTTCACCAATTGGCCAAATTTAATGGTCTCTACATCCTGTAATAGGTTGACTTGCAAAATGGATCTATCTGGGAACTTGACCCTAATGAAATACTTGGTTGGAACGTTCACCGTTTTTTTCTTTCTCTTTCCAGAATCTTGAATTATTTTCTGATACGTCATTGCTTGCGAAACCGTCATTTCATAATCCTCTTCGGGGTTCTCGTAGGAATGGGAAGGTTTCGATTGTGGAATGAACAATTGTGGACCTTCATCAACCTCCATGGCATTATCTGGCGTGGAAATGCAAGAAAAAGAAGAGGTGGAGGTATTGGAAGCGCTAGGCGTACTGGTGGGTATCGGTTGAACAGATTTGGTTGTTACATTACCTTCCAGTTCCTTCTTCTGTTCGAAAATTTCGCTTGTTTCCTGAGGCAACTGACTAGATGCCTGAACAGTTTCTTCCTTCTGTTTGACCTCGTTTTCCTCTCTTTGTTCTTCTCTTTCTCTTTGCTCCTTATCCTCTCTTTCTTCTCTCTCTTTCTCTGCTTTCTTTCTCAAATTGTATTCCTTTTGTTGTTTCAATTGGGCAAGCACACTTTCTTCTTGTTCCTTTCTTCTTCTTTCATTCTCTCCTTCATTCTTTAAAAAACTCATCCGAATAACTATACTAGGAACACCCCCCACGATAGTACCCAATTTATAGCTCTCATAGTCGCTACTTGCATATGTAGTGTTCAGGATGACCAATAGCGACTTTTTGTCTCCCAAAAGCTCCAACCCATTTTCCTTTTCAAATTGATGTACCATATCTTGTAAACTATTTGATGGGTCCACTTTGGTAATCACTGTCTTGGTTTCATTCTCAAGATTAACCATCAACTTTACGTTCACTTCACTAGCACTCCCCGCAACCACCTTCAATTGTAATTTCGAATTGTTGGTAAGATTGGTAAGCCTCAAAGGAAGCGACCCATCCAACACTTTGTTGTTGTGGGCCAATTGGCCGTTTCCAGGGGCGATTTTGAATTTTTCAAACGACTGCTGCACTAGCTGGTTGACTGTGATGGACTTGGCCACACTGAGCTTCTTGGTAGCATAATTGTAGGTGATGTTCAATGCAATGGTAGCCATGATACTTGATGGCAAATTGTACTGATGCTGCGTAGTTAACTAGATTTGATGCTCGAATTATAACCTGTAATGAATGGATGGGGTATGTGCAGGAGTTGAACCGTCCTGACCTAACCTGCATTATGCCCTTATCAATAGATTACACTGGTACCGATCAAAGTACCTCAAACTTGAACTAATTGAGGGGGGAAAAAGTCTTGCTATAGTTTTGTGTCCTTGCCGATTCCAATGGTGCTGCTTGTGGATTCACATCCCTCCATCATCATGAGTTACTTAATCCTATTTCATTATGGTGACTCACCAAAATCCCTAGACGCATGATCAATTACTAACAGTGCGGAATATTTAAGATCATCGATTTCCCCTGCTGATTACCTACACACCACATCTTATACCCTTTTAACCTCAGGTGTTACCACTGAAATACCGGCCATCATACCATACTACGCTTACTGAACTGTAAAGCATCCCTAATTTCCAAAGTCCCGCCGAATTTAGCCCACCTCACGTGCCACTACCAGCTAGCACCATCGATAGTCCTTTCCCCCTATTTAACTGAATTCAGAGATTTAATGTGTTGTTGTAGCGGATTTTCAGAATGCCTTGCCGACTGCTTTCTTGTGATCATATCGGTGCTTTTCCCACCATTACCGGTATGGATTAGAAGAGGGATCTGTTCATGTGATTCGTTGATCAATATCCTACTTTGCATGTTGGGATACATTCCTGGAATGATCCATGCTTGGTACATCATTGCCAAATATCCTCCCTACAGAGACGGCAGCGATACCAAGATCTACTACATCTATAGAAACGATATAGAAAATCAGACTCCTCGCAGACATGGCGAACGCCACTATCACCACCACCACCACAATCGTTCTGGAGCTAACGAAAACAGGCCAATAAGGAACCAGCCTGCTCCAATATCACAAACAACGTACGGTGCAGTAAACGAAGTCCAACAGGGCCTGTCTAGTGGCCAGATAGCGTCACCTCCTGCGTACACAGAGTTTGATCATAAGACCCAGCATTAGTTATGCTACAAGATTAAACATGAATAATAATATATAGATCGTGATAAAATCCTACAGAAAAAAAAAGTAGAAAATTTGAAGCCAGTCACTTCAACTGTGTAATAGGGGTTGTAGTAGTTCTGTTTCTTAGCATGCTGAAGTTGTGCCTCCATTCCGTGCTATTTTCCTGCCTGCATCTGGCTAAGCTATTTTTGTCCTTATATTGAGTCGTGTGCCTACTATCCTTTATCACGTGCAGCTGATGCAGCTGATAAGAGAGATCTATGGACTAATTGCCCATAAATCAAAATTTAAACAAACACCTTCGATATGGCTTCACTCATAAGGGATTCGATTGCTACTATGGGGGACCAGTCCTCTTCCACGTTTGGCTCTGCTGAAGATGCCAAACAGGACACGTCGGCTTCCAATTCAATCCCCTTAATGGTCTCCTTCAAGGATTGGTGGGCTAGCTCTGGACACTTGAAGACGTCCCGATGTAACCATGAACTAGAAACAACGAGAGTAGCCAAGGAGAAGAACCGGCAGATCGAGTTGGAGTTGTTTAAAGCAATCTTATCTGACGATATTCACATAATAGAGACGGTTAAAGCGACTTTGGAAGAGCACAAACAAAAGCCAGCGACAAAAACACCACCAGAAAACGATTCTGGACCATCGGTAGGATCTCCTTATACCGGAGAGCTCCTAGATATTGAATTAGAGGAAGGAGTGATAATTCATGAATTTTATTTAGAAAATAATGTAGCACTGGTTGATAAAAAAGAGCCTCTTCATTTGGTGATTATTCATGGGTATATGGCAGCATTGGGATACTTTATTAAGAATATTGAACCAATATTAAAGTCACATCCAGGGATCCGTATTCATCTTATTGATATGCCGGGATTCGGGAATTCTTCAAGACCTCAATTTCCTGCAGAATTTATAGATGATCCTTCCACTTTGCCAGAACAGATCACGCAGATCTTGGAGATCGAAAATTGGTTTATTGATAAGTTTGAGGCTTGGAGAATTAAGAGAGGTATTCAAAAGTTCAAATTGGTGGCCCATTCAATGGGTGCATATTTGTCTAGTGCTTATTTAATGAAGTATAATAAGGATTCTCAATTGGTGGATCAATTCATGTTGGTAAGTCCCATGGGAACTGAATCTAATTACTATAGTCTTATTAATGATAAAAAGTACCAATTTAATCATCATGGGGCTGGTGGAGATCCGTTTAAAGAGATTGAGATCGATGATCATAATTACATTAATGAAGAGATTGAAAAAGTATGGAAGAAATTAGGTAGACCAAAATTTCCAAAAAACTTTATCTTAGAAAACATTTGGAAGTATCATAAATCTCCATTCCAAATCTTACAGAATTTTGGACCCTTCTATTCCAAGATTTTGTCATATTGGTCATTTCAAAGATTCAAGAACTTAAAAGCAAATGATGAAAATTCGCTGATTACAACAACTGATTTGATTTTGAAACTTCATAACTATTCGTACTCTATCTTTAATCAGTACCAAGGTTCAGGTGAGTTGGCTATCACCAAATTGATTAATCATGAGATCTTGGCTAGACTCCCTTTATGTGACCGTGGATTCATTGATTATGTAAAGAAAAATAACCTTGATATTTGCTGGATTTATGGTGACAAAGATTGGATGAATGGTAAGGGTGGTGAATATATCCATGAACAATTGGACGGATTGAGTACTTATGAAATCATTGAAGATGCTGGCCATCATATTTATTTGGACAATCCGGAAAAGTTTAATGAAAGTGTAATAAGATTCTTTAAGTTGAGATAAGCAAGTGTGATTAGTGATTGAATCAACTTGTACCATCTGATGTTTTTGTCGGTTACTCGCTTGCTAGTTTGGTTAAAGTTTCCAAGATTTCGTCACTACTTCCGCCTCCTGTTGCTTCTCCAATAATCTTAGCCATTTTCAATACGAATCTTTCGATATTCTCAATTTCTATTTTGTATTTCAAATCCTCACTTACCTTAAAAGCATTCAGAATAATCGAAGAAGGCAAGTTGGCCAACTTGGCAACATTTAATCCATACAGGTTATTGACCACACCCTTGACCAAATTGTACATGAAGATCACTTCGGGGAAGTCTTGATTGGGTTTGGTGATTTGCTGAAATCCCATATGAAAATTAGAAACTATGGAAGGGTATTTCTTTTCTAGGACATGTAATGAAGGATAATGAGTGATGAAAAGTACCAAAGGAACTAATGGATGCTCTATAAGGTATTGTAAAATGGAATAAGCGATAGCAATTCCATCACTTGTCCCGGTTCCTCTTCCAATTTCATCCAAGATTATTAAGGATTTGGATGTCATATTGGTTATAATGGTACTACACTCAGACATTTCTGTCATAAAAGTTGAGTTGCCTTTTAAAATATTGTCGTTTGCACCCATACGGATAAATATCGAATCAAAGATTCCCATTGTAGCAGATTTGCATGGAATGTAGCATCCAATCTGATTCATGATTACTATCAATGCAATTTGTTTGACATAAGAAGATTTTCCCCCCATATTTGGTCCCGTAATTATAAGCACCCTATTTTTACCATAATGAATATCAATGTTATTGGCGACATAATTTGTAGTTAAATTCTCAATGATTGGGTTACGACCCTCTTCGACGTGTATGATCTGTTGATCCTGTACCAATTTTGGTTTGGTATAGTGACTATTGATAGCACTTGCAGCGGTGATCGATAATAGACAATCGAACTCGGCTAAGATCTTGATGATCCGTATTAGGTACTCGTAATTGTTATCGATCTCCACTAAGAATGAATCAAAGGCTTCGTTGCATGCCAGCACCAACATCTCTTGATGATACTGTAGAAGTTTGTATAATCTCGATACTGTTTTTGTTCTGAATCTAGAAACAGTAGTAGTTCCATTGATACGCTGGAATCCTTCTGGTAATTGATCTACCTGTTTACCATTGCGTACTTCAATAAGATACGGCTCCCTGTTGTTGGTGGTGTATTTCAATTGGGGTCTGTTGATAAGCTTTTTTATTGTTTCTAATTCGTCGTCAAGCTGTGATTCGAGTTCGGAAATCATTGATAACTCGCTGCTGATCTCTGGCCAGTCTTTGTAATTCAAATCGAAAAATTGCACCTCTTCCTTATTGAATATGTAGTTGGAATTGATCATTTTGAGAAGATTTGAAACTACATTGGAGTTGGACATCTCAAGAAGTTGTTCAAACAATCCTACCAAAAGGGGCGATTGGAATTTGTCTCCCATCGCTTGTATAGCTTTGCTGAATTTGTGAGCGAGATCAATCACATCATTGAAGCAATCCAACATGGTATAGATATCTTTGCGGCCTATTTTAGACGTTTTGTAGGTGGCTGAATAATGGGTTTTGATAAGTAAGGCTTCAAGATTGGTTGTTTTCCCAGTCTTGTCCAATAGTGCCATGAATGCATCAACTACTTGGTTGAATCCTCCAGATAAATCTTCTATGGCTTGTTGGCGCTTTGAAATTTCGTCATATTGAATAGATGGCTGTGAAACCCATTTACGTAACATCCGCTTCCCGAATTTGGTCCGGGTATGATCCAATAGCCATACCAACGTTCCTCTGCTCGTGGTGGGGTCTGTCGAGTTCTCGAACAATTCCAATGCTTGTATTGTGTTACCTGGTAGTACCATATATTGGCTAGTATTGGTGAATGTGGAGATGTTCCGAGTTAAAGTGAAGATGTTGCTCAATTTGAACTCCCCTAGATACTCTATTAGTTCGGCAAAGCATGCTTGAATGGACTCGGTGAAGTTGATTGTATAATAATCTATAAGATTTGCATATTTCCCGTCATCTATGGTATTGAAGAATGCCGTCAAACAGTCTTTGGAATTGCCCTTTCCTTTGTTAATGATGGAGACTTCATTATTGATAATCTTGAGTACTTTCTGAGTTGTTATTGTGGTCTTTTCATCCTCACTGATTAATATCACCTCAGTAGGATTGAGGTAAAGGAGCCGTGTTTCAAGCTCAGCACGTTCTAGCCCATCTCGAAACATATCGTAGATAATCTCTCCAGTCATCGGTTGGACTACTACTAGAGATATTTCATTGCCACTTTCATAGATACAATGGATATACTGTGGATTGTCCAGAGACTCTATTGTTTCATTGGTTTGCTCATCTCCCATATACGTTGCTCTAGTATATACAGCCGTCAATTCACGCTTCATGACATTCGATTTGTCTTCTTTGTCCTTCTCGATCGCTTTCACCAAAGACGATTCCATTTGCTTGACTACTCCGATCTTTCTTCCGGTAGTCAACAAACGCTGAAGGTTGATGTGGAGTTTGAAATCTGGAAACGAACAGTACCAGAACTGTTCGCCCTTGGAATCGTCTCCCTGTACGAACATAATATCGAGGATTTTGGCTGCCAATCGGGCATCTTCGCCGAAAAGCTTATACTTATAGCCTACCTGTATCACGAGGAGCTTGTCGGAATTATCGTTTTTTAACAGGAGGATCTGGCCCTCTAATGGGGTTAGCGACTGTGTTTTCTGTTTCTTCACCGCTGGTTGTTTGGTCTTAGGGGCGGTTCTTTTCGCTGGAGGTTTCTTGGTAATTGGTTTCTTAGCAGCATTCTTGACAGGCTCTGGCTTCAGTACATTAGACGGTTCTGGATTGTCGATTGGGTTGGGTGTTGTGATTGAGTGGGATTTGGTGCTGTCTTGTTGGTTATTTGAGGTATTGTTGTTACTTTTTGGTGGCACTTTTTTGGTATTTTCTTCGTTTGAAGCGTCATCGACTTCAATTACGTCATTTTCTTCCTTCCTGGTCAGTTTCTGAAAGAAACTACTAATTGAAGGTTGACTTTTCTTGGACATGTTTATATGCCATTTGGTGATGCAAAATGAAAAATCGATTACAAGTGCGATTTGAAAATGATCATGAAAAATAGGTAGTTTCTCGCTAAATTTTAGGGAGAGAATCTACTTTGTTTGTCGTATTGTTTGGTTTTCTCGCTAATTGTTAGTGAGATTGTCAGTTAGTTATATGTTGGAGACGCGTCTCAGAAAGTTCTAATTTTTTTTTTCTCGCTAATCGTTGGTGGAACTCTGATCTCTCTCGCTAATAATATATGAGACTTCCAAATTGGTCAGATACATCAAAACTATTCTCTCTAACGTATATTTCTATCTCCTATCATCATCTCGTATTCCTTTTATCTGACACTGCTAAAACTAACACTATTTACATTGGTTCTTCGTAAACTATCGGTGGAATTGTTTTCCATTCTAAAAGGAACTGCTCCAACCTCATCCCCGGCCTCATTGGTCAGACTTAAGACTTGAATCGTTCCAGACGACCTTGATTTCCTTAACCCTGGCGAAACATCTCCACTTGTGGAGCTATTGCGGCGACTGGAGGTCCCACTCACGGCATACGAGGATCGGTTGGAGAGCGATGGGCGCCGGTTGGGACTCTCTAGTGTGTTGATGGAACTTCTGCTGTTGGAAAATGCAATCTTGGCCGCAATAGATGACGTGGAAGATGAACGTCTGTTTTTGGTTTCATGTTGAACTTTTGTATCTGTTCTGAAGATCGATTCCTTTTGTGCTTTATTTAATTCAATTTTTTGTGTTTGTCTGGAATGGGGCAAGTCGAGAGTAAGATGTTTCGAGGGCCCTTGATCCAACTGGTGTCTGTTGAGTCCAAAATCCAGTTGGCGCCTAACAAGGCCATGATCAGGTTGATGCCTAGCGAGACTTTGATCCAGCTGATGCCTTTGTAAGATTTGGTCTACATTCAGATTATGCCTAGATAGATCTATTCTTTCATTCCTGTCATTCCTTCTGTCTAAATGTCTGGGCAGATCAACTCTTCCTTGTAATATAGGTGAAGGAGAAGAACTTTTAGAACTTATGGAAGCACTGTTTGTCCTTCTGGGTATTTGGAATTCATGTACTGGGCCTAATTTTGGATCGGGAAGAGTCTGGACAATGATATTATTCGGACTTGTATTAAAAATAGGCCATTGTTGGCTATCGGCAGGAAGAGTGGTGATCGCGGATAGTTGGATTGGTCCTCCTGATGAGGAAAATGACAGGCTCTTCCTTCTGGTCATTGTGGATGTATGTACTGGGGAATTGTTCAATGAAGAAACGTTCGATACAAACGATTGTGGCGATTGTGGTCCATCCAAATCAGGAGAATTGTTACATCGAACAGATGGAGAAATTGTGACTGATTTCAAGGATGGGGCCTTATGTAATGATGAGTTTTGGGTCTGTGGTGTTTGTGGGCTTCTGGGAGATACCATGTTTGTATTGATCGGGTTTGGAGGCTTATAAGAATATGTTGTGTTTGATCTTTTCCTGGAATTGGGAGGTCTTTTGATTACTGGAGCTGAAGATGAGGGAAGTGACTGTGAGTGGGCTCTCCTGGAAGCACTTGTTGACACAGTGTTTGGTTCTGTAGTAGTGACAATATTGGTGGTATCTGAATTGGCTTGTGATTGAGATACCGGGACGATTGGACTGGCCAATACTTTATTTCCCACTAATGACGTTTGGGATGAGTTGTTATTGAGGCTGTAAATGCCCATGGATGATATTGGTGTTGATATATCTGGAGATATGATTACATCTTGGGCAGGAGTATATTCTTGGGAGAAAAGATCCTGCTTGAGGCTTTTGTAGCGGTTAATTAGTTCATACGATGCAGCATAATCCAAAGCACACCATCCTTTGATATTTTTCACAATCTCAAAAGCTTTGATTTTGTCCGTGGCATCTTTCTCATGAGTAAGAAGATACTTGTAAAATGCATGGATACAGTCAAAACTGCCCTTCTGGAGACACAAGTGTAAACAGGTATCACCGTTGGAATCTTGGACTTTCCAATTGGCTCCAAATTCAAGTAGCAATTTGACTCCTTCTTCAAACCCTCCAAGACACGCGAAATGGATTGGAGCTTGGTCTAGATCACCACCTTGGTAGTTGAGCCAAAGACGGCCAGGGAATTCCTGAAGTAGGTAATGAAGCGTCTGGGAATGTTTCCTCACTACAGACATGTGTAGGACAGACAACTGTTCGAATGTGAGGAGGTCCAAGAGACAATAATGGTCTGTGAAGTGGCCAAAGTTCTGGTTCATGAAGGAGACTAGATGGAAACAAATCAAGTAATTTCCATTATAAGACGCATAGTGTAGGTTAGACCAGCCATTGGAGGGGTCTATATTGAGCCAGAGATCTGGGAATCGAGCAAGAAGCCGTTTGGTGATGGGAACGTTTCCCTGGGTGATTGAATTCCGAAGCCGTTCCAGGGGTTCTAGCATGGGCGAATGAATGTGATGAGTGGCGGCGGTAAAGAAAAAGTGACCGAAGGTTGAATTAGGAGATACGAATGATGCAATTGGGGTTCTCTTGTTGGCCAGTCTAGTTCTCTTGGCTGGTTGGTTACTTCTTGATTTTTGGTGGATTGTTTCTTGTTTTTGGCGGCTAATTTTTATGGCCTTTTTACTGCCAAATTCTGACTACACATTTTGGACTAATTTCTCACTCCTCACAAATGAAACTCCAAAGCACTTCCTTTCCAATGGGTTTACGGATTCTTACTATTTCCGACATACAAGGAGATCTAGACTCTCTACAGAGGCTTTACGATCAGGAGGCCGCCAATGGCCGTCCAATTGACCTTTTTATTCATACCGGAAACTTTGGGTTCTGGAACCCCGCCACCATTGACGACAATAAAGATACCAACTACTTGAAGCAGATAGTGGCGTTTCTGGAGGTTTTGGAGCCGGACTTGGTGGAGCAGTTGAACAACATGAGCTTGATAAGTGGGGGCACTTCGAATCCAGACGAAATGGCCATCTTAAAACAATCATTGAGTGAAAACTGTATCAGCCAGTTTGATACTTACTTAAATGGTCACAAACGGTTTCCGTGTCCAGTTTATACGGTTTTTGGACCATTGGATGATCCCAAGATTATATCCAAGTTTCAAAGTGGCGAAATGTCTATTCCAGATTTGTATTTGGTCGATCATTTGAATGTTCATGAGATTGTCACCCCTATGGCCAATCAGCCCAATATAAGACTCTATGGCTTGGGAGGCTCGTTGAAGATCCATAGTTTGTTTGATAATGGAAATTTGAACTTTTCAACAGTCAGTGGTAAAATTGGAGAGTTATGGATCAGTATAATACAAATTGCGGAGTTATACAGTAATGTGATGAAATTTGAGGCAACGAGAGATAATGAAAAGAGAGGCGATGAATATGGCAATATGGAGAGTGTGATTGGCTCAGGTTCAGGTTCGGCCTCAGGTTCGGCCTCCGGTTCGGCCTCTTCTGATTCTACCATTAATATCTTTATGAGTCATGCTCCAATCATAAAAACCCCCCTTTTAGAACACTTGGCCATTATAACCAATGCCGACTTTACTATAAGTCAAGGTCTTCATTTTAGGTACCCTGTGATGGGTAACGGGATGGGATTTGTTGACAGTATGGGTGGCTCGGCGGGATATATTGAGAACTATCGGTCCAAATTCTCCCGGTTGAGAATGATTTTAGGAGAATTATGGCTAATCATCAAAGATGAAATGTTAGAATTATTAGAAGATGAAGAAACAACTGAATTGAGGAATTCCATTGAATTGGGATTAAGTTTATTCGATAAGATTCCGATTTCAATGGGAGATTCTACGGATAAAATAGTACCGTTGACACTCAAGAAAACTGGAGAGGAAGATCCTGAATTGAGCAAAAAGATATTAAGAAGAATTAACGATTTATATTTCCAGTCATATTTCAATCTTTGGCATTTCAATCTTTGCGATCACATCAGTAATAATAGAAGTGAAGGAGAACAATTACAGCAGCAGGTACGGCTGCATGAATATAATGTGATGATATTTGAATTAGATGAGAATTCCAATTTCAAGTTAGTCCATACAAATAGTCAAGGGTTCAATTTTGGCTTCAAGGTTAACGGAGATTCGGAATTGAGTGAAGATGGGAATAAGGAGGAACTAGAGAAGGATGATTATGACACTTCTCAAGATATGAGTTTCGAAGAGGTAGATAAAACATCAAGGTATAAGAATAGTAGAGGAGGTGAAGAGTCTCCAAAGAATAATAAGACCCGAGACGGCGAGGAAATTGAAAAGGACGAATACTTGGATACAGATGAATATTCGAGAAGAGGATATTCTAACGGACGGTTTTATAGAGGAGTGGGACGTGGTGGAAGAGGAAGAGGTGGTAGAGGTGGTAGAGGTGGTAGAGGAAGGGGAGAAAGAGGCTATAGAGGAAGAGGAAGAGCACATTAATGAGACGAAATTAAAGAGAAAGAAACGAAAAGAAATGACTAATAAAGAAGATATGAAGAATAGTAAAATGGTGAAAATTATTAATAGAAATATTGAAGTAGGAATGAAATAAGAGAATAAATGAAGGCAAAGCCTTATAAACCAACACCATAATAATGACGTGTGTGGTATAATAGAATTTAAGCTCCTATAACAAAAAAGTACAAGAAGATAGTACTTATAGCACCACCATAAAAACACATATCTTCATATTGATTCTAACAGGGAAGAGCTAGCAAACGCTCATTATATGAAATAGTACAATTTCATAATTACCGAATGTATTGACTATTTTCAAAGAATTATGGAAAACCCATAACCAAGACCAAGAGAATCTCTACATCATAAGCTCCGTTGAAATAACCCTGGAATGAGTTTCTATATTTTGACCAATACTTCATGTACTTCATGTATTCTCCTTTCTTCTTCCACTCACCCCTCTACATCTCGTTTAGTCTTATAGGCTTTATGTATTAATGAACTAACCGAATTCGTAAATGCTGATATATCTGTGCCACCTTGCACCACCGATCGTGTGTCTATTTAGTGGCTTTCAAAAGGCAACTTTTGGCCGAACATAACTGGTCCGTCTTCCTTGATTCTGTAGAAGATGTAAAACCACATGGTGGCTCCTAAGAATTTGGAGGCATACTTGATCTTGAAGTCAACGTGGGGTTTGGACACCGCAGCGTGACGGATGTACTTTGCAACGTGATGACCGGCCATTCTTGTTGATGATGTTTGGATTGATTTAGTCAAACCGACAATTTGAAACTCGATGATTTTGGTTGGATGGATGAGGGTCACATGATCATGTCATGTGATATATTTTGAAATGTAGACCAAATAGGTGGGTCGTGTGGGGGTGATTATTGGTAATTATGTTACGTGCCACGACAGGAAAATGCTAAGTATTTGCAGTATGGTCGGAGCTCCGCGGGGATTCTGACTTATCAGAAGCCATAGCACTGCCTTCAGTGAAAAATAAAGGTAGCTGAAGAAGCCAAAGGGATCCTAGAATGGCAATGTCGCCAATCTCGGAGAAGGCCGTGGCCAATAGCGGGCACCCCGTGGAAGAACACAAAAGAGCACTATATTTGGACAGCCGGAAAGTACGATATGAAGGTACATACTTTCACTCAGTATTAGACGAATTTGCCGAGTTAGATGTTATATCAATTGTAAAGCTGTGGAAGTTTAGTATTATACAAACCGTTTAGTGTTATACAATCCTTTTATTACTTATTCGGTACACAAACTACCATATCACATCAACAATGGCCAACAGTCACGTGATAGTTGCGGTCAAAAGAACCTGGAAAATATGCTGGTAAGATAGGGCAAGATATACATACCTAGAAGTTCTGGGAATTATGCAAGAATGTCAGGTCATGGTAGAGTTGTATCATGAACCAAGTAGATAAATCATGGACAAACCGAACAAAGACTAAATGAGAAGTGACCATAAGTCTTGGACAAAACTTTACGGCATATCGATCCTCTCAGAACCCTTTCGTAACTGGTGGAAAAAGAAAAGAAAGGGTTGTGACGGGAAGCATGCAAGGCTATGAAGGTTATTCTCTTTGTAATCACTCAATACACGCAAAAGCAGCAGGAATGTGGATGAATTGGGTAAGGGAACATTTACGAAAGAGTTGCAAAGGGAGAAATTTGTTTGAAATGAAAGGGGTTAGGTGCACATGCGGGCTTGTAGCCAAGGGCAGCTATTAGATGAAACTTGTTCCAGATAAATCGATCTGCTAGTATCGATCTGTTAGTTATGTTTGTGGTGGGTGCACTTATAATGAACAATAGTCACCTGACCATCGTATCACTTCTTGAAAGTTACTTAAATGCGGGAAGGGCGTTAACAGCCCTGAATGGTTATTTTTAATGGGCCATATCCGAGCTCCTACGGAGGTAGACCGAGGCTTGGTCACGTGGATCGCCTACGTGTGTTAAAATTAGTTAGATTTCTACAAACCATAGAATTTATTTCCTTTATCGAAGGGACAATGTGTATAGGAAGGTGAGGGGGGCGAATGTTGACTCATCTGAAGTTCATTTAGTATCGAATAATCCGGGAGACCCTACAGATAGCATGTGTTGTTGTGCTTACTATAAATTACATTGTTATTATTAACGGTGTCAAATGAAGACTATTAGGGCCGTAGTAGGCACATCGTCATCCCCTCCTTCCAGTATATGTTCATACTTTGCCGATGTATGCACAATTTAGGTAGCACAGTACAGGACCAATTCTGGCCACAGCTCGTTGGGGATCGACAGATTGTTCAAAGAGTTGACAGATTCATTACAAATTGCTCGATTGTCGATCAGGAACTTCGGTTAAAGGGGGCGTCGGTCATCTAGCAAGTTCACGTCATGGCCGATGCAAGAAAACAGGAAATGTATATTTCAATCGTGAAAGATCAAATTCTCATATTGTTCAACTGGTTGTAAAGGGTTTAAGGTTTATTCGAGTTATAGCCGTGAAAGCTGTAGTGATTAGATCCTAAACTAGAAGTTCTCGTTCTTGGAAAGAAATATTTTATAGTGATGGCTATTATTATCTTCATTGCTAAAAAATATCACCTGGCACAACCAAATAAATATAAAAAAAGACTTTCATAAATTCAATAGTCTTATTGTATTCTTAACGAACATCCCGGTAGATGTAGATGGCCCTGTACCCATGCTTATATATTAATTATGTAATTGGTGTGTATTATCTATATTCCATTATATAGCAGTTAATTAACTACAGGGTGTGAAGTAAATATATCTATCAAAACCATTATTTGGTACCTCTTCAAGCCAGAACCAGTCCTGTTTCGAAAGGCATCAAGAAGGCGCATGAGTTGGATTTTTCCGTGATTTCTCTTTCTTTTTCGTATCTGTCAGTTCACAAATGTGCTTTGCCTGCATTTGAATCTATATCAGCCTTGAAATCACCTGCTACCTGATTCTTGATCCGAATCCCTAAGGTGTAGTCTATAGTGACGGGTCATGTTGGATTTGACCGAAAAGAATTTCCCACAGCCTTCCCACTGGCACTCGTAAATCTTTTCCCCAGTGTGTGAATGGTAATGCGTTTGTAAGGAGGACGGTCTTTTGAACTGCTTATTGCAGATTTGGCAACGGTTTCGTTTAGCTGTTTCTAATGACATGTCGTACTTGTTGGAGTTACTCTTTTTGCGTTTCCTGGGAGATTTGACAGAATCGGTATTTATTAACGGAGGGTTACTGACATTTTGGCTATCGAGATTGGGGCCAATAGTTGATGGGTGGTTGTATGAGAGATAAGGATTTTGTGAGGAATATGAGAGAAATGGGGCTTGGGTGGACTGTGTCGCCGGTATTGTTGGACGAATTGATGGTTGTGTATTAGTTCTACCATCAGGCAAGCCTAGAAACTCCATGTTTGTAATCTCATATGACGAGTGTCCTGGAATTGGATTTCCATACACTGCTGGGCCGTACGTAGCCATGGCACTATTGAGATTATTGTAGTCTTCCTTTTGAGTAGTTGGTACAGATGAGGATGAAGTTGAGGATACTATCATTGGAGGTGGTTGCATTCCGGTGGTAGAGGTAGGCACCGAGGATGTATTTACCTGGAGCTGGTTATAATCAGAATTGACATACGTATTGGGCTGTGAAAGGTCTTGCGGGATGTAAGACAGTGTCAATGCCGGCTGGTCGGGCATAGAATGTTGTGTGTCATGATAGGAGTTTATCTGGTCAGATTGGAATTGCGATGGCTGAGGGATCGAATGTAATGCCATCATAGGACTGGCCTCCATAACTGAGTTCTGGCCATATGCATAGTACGCCAAATCATTCACCGAGTGGGTTGTTGAATAACCCGGATCTTGATTATCGGGGAATTGGCTGGTGGAACATCCATGTTGTGGTTGATGATCCGTGGAGGAGTATTGACTCAAGACTTGAGTAGGGTAATTTAGTATTAAATTACTATCTGAATTTGTGTTTTTGGTATTCGCCATTCTTTCTCCATACCGGAGGATATATGTGGTGGTTATTAAAATTGTTGAGGTATATAAAGATGTCAAATGGGGACCTCTATATAAACCTATGATAAATCATCGCTCTTAAAGAATTGTAGCAAAAAGATTTATGTAACATGCTACACGATATGCATGAGGTGCGTATAATTATTTCATATATGCATAGGATTCTGTATAATGGCTTGTGATGAATGTTTGCTCATAGAAAATGGATAAGAGCCACAATATGTGTGTGGGGGGGGGGAGAAGTGGGAAAAAAAATTGGTACAGAAGGTGTTCCCCTTGCCAAATACCAAGACAAGATATAGAAATTGAATCGATTATCAGTGGTAAAACTGATTGTTCGAGAACGAAGCGAATTATAGTTCAAAATGGCAAACTGAATACCATTCCACTTTTACCACTTGTAAATCTGGTAAATATTTTTAAAATATTCTTTACCTATTATAAGATCTAGATAATAGAACCATTAACTTACAGAACCATTGCAATCTAAACTCATTCTGGCATTTACGAATAGGTTTGGATCCCCCACTCCTCTCCCATATCATTCCGATAATCTTTTATTATTTTATAGCAGGAGTTAGGAGACGCGCAATGGTTAACAATAAATCAGTTTACTGTTAACCTTGCCCCTTCACCAGCGGAACTAAGTGAAACTCACCTACTTCCGCACAAAGCTCTATCAGGTGAGGGATTCTGCAGGTGAAGATGAGCTAATGGAAATAAAAGAAAGAATTAAGCTGCACGATCATTATTACCTCCCGGGGCTATTAGCAACTTGCTGAAGTATCATGACTCCCTGCTCTTATGACCGACATGTATGTAAAAGACGTCGTACTTCTGCTTCAAAGACCGAACAGTTCCTGCCGGTCGTTTCCCAAGTTTCACTCGTATCTGTCACGACCAGTTTCCTAGTGTCTGGTTTTGTAGATTGTTTGGTGATGTCAGTTGCAGCGCAAAATGGGGTCTCGGATTGTGTCATGTTTCTGTGTTAATTTTTATGCATGCTGCACACGGCATATGCATCCAAGAAAGTTTTGCCGCTTGGATTGGGTCCCAACTGGCGACAAATCTAAACGTAATCAGCTTATCGACAACCACCTTAAGTCGTAGCCGCGATATTTGATTGGCCATTGCCTCCTACCTCTTCTAGACAACCCTACCCGAGCTCTACCCGAACTCGTTCCGAAATTAATTTTTTAAAATTACCCACCCCTCGCCTAATTCGTGTTGTTTGTAACCTAGTCATGTCCTTAACTCCATAAAACCCATCCTTTTGTTAAATCCTCATCATGCCTCTTAACCTTGTTCCTGCTTGTAGAAAATCCGATTCTCTCTCGCTGTGTCTCCCCCTAGCTCGCTGAGTCTCTCCCCCTTGCTCGCTTTCTTGCTCGCTTTGTCTCTCCCACCTCTCTCTCTCTCTCTATGTATCTCTCTCACTCTGTATCTCTCTCTCTCTGGACCCTGGCGACTTAAACAATTCAATTGTAGTTTAACCTAACAAATATCCCAAGTCTCACACATGCCCTGTCACCATCCTCGCTTGGGCCGCCTATTAACTTTGAAACCCAGTCATGTTTCACATAGTCGACTCTCGTTCGCTGACCCTTCCAATTCAAGTAAAAGTTGCGGTCTCGTTCGTACTAGGCCATATGAAATTTCTTTATCCCAAAGATCCGTGGAAACTCGTACAGGTTTTCTCCGCTTTTCCGCTTTTGTTTTGCATTGCTCTAAATGTCATTTTAAAATTTCTCATTGGGGAATTCGGCATTTGTAACCTTATTGCCGCCCCTCATTTTTTTCGAGCGTTTAACCAATCAAGTAGAAAAACAAAACTACAGTCCATAATTCGATAGTCCTCGGTCATTTTTGAAGCTTGTCTTTATCTAAATTGCCTTCGATTGATACGTCGTAGAATTTGTCGAACGTCAGCGTATTGCACCTCTGCCCCGTGTTTCTCAGCTGCCATGTCCCTCTCCCTCTCATGCCCAGCCACTCTCCAATATCACCTCTCTCTCGTATTTTCCGTCTTTCAAAAATCCCCCTGTTCCGGAGATTTCCCTCCATCTGCAGCTACGTCATACCCGGCTGACGGGAAGTCTTTGTCTCTGAATTTGCCCCATCCTTGAATCGAAGTATCTCCTCCTGGCACTTACACCCATTATTTTGAAAGGCCACAACCGCAGTCTCTCTCCTGCAACCCCGTTTGGGTTTTTGCGGCACTCCAATTAGTAAACTTGACATGTGCAGTTCTAAAAATACCAGTTGTGTTTGGAACGACTTTTTTTGCAGCCAGCAGCACAACCAGCATCAAGTGACGTACCAGCATTCGCAGCCAGCCTCTTACCATAACCGTTCTACTGCCAGCATCATTTTCCAAGTTGCAAGCATCCCTTTCCAAGTTGCAAGCATCCTTTCCAAGTTGCAAGCATCCCAACTGTTCTCCGTACTGCATCCTCACATCTAGGCTGATTTCAAGTACCCAGATTGCTGGATCAATGAAGGTGCCGAACATTCCATTTTAGTTGACAATGGAAATCATGACATCTTGCATGCCTGCGTTGATTTCAGGGGCTGTGATCCCTTGATCCCTTGATTTGGTATAAATACAGAGCCATATTCCTTGGCTTGAATCAAATCATACAATCAACCAATACACACATACACACAAACAACATCAGCAATGAAGTACTCTTCTGTCTTAACATCTATCACCATCATCAGCTCGGCTTTCGCCGCCTATGTTCCTTCTGAACCTTGGAGTACCTTGACTCCATCAGAAGCTGCTCCTTCTGGTGCATCTACCGATCACTCACACCTGTTCGGTATCCAAATCGTCACCATCCACGGACCTGAAGCCTCCGCTGCTGCTGCTTCTGCATCCCCATCCGCTGCTCACAAAAGAAGAGATGGTGCTGTCAACCAAATTGGAGACGGTCAAATCCAACAACAAACTTCAGTCACATTGTCTACTCCTCCAGCCAGTAAAACGGCACAAGTGGTCAACCAAATTGGTGATGGTCAGATCCAACACCAATCCCAAGCAACCGCCAGTGTTATTAACCAAATCGGAGACGGTCAAATCCAACACCAAACCAAAGCAACTGCCAGCGTTGTCAACCAAATCGGAGACGGTCAAATCCAACACCAAACTCAAGCAACTGCTAGTGTTGTCAACCAAATTGGTGACGGCCAAATCCAACACCAAACCACTGCCTCTGCAGTAGCCCAAATTGGTGACGGTCAAATCCAACATCAAACCCAAACCAAGGCCCAAGCTTCTCAAATCAACGACGGTCAAGTCCAAAATCCTACCTCCACTCCTTCTGCTGCTCCAGCTGCCAACGGTTCTTCTGATGCTATTCCCCAATCTTGTTTAACTTCAAACTCTTTAGGTATGACCTTGAAGGGGTCAGAATTAAGAGACGGAAAGAACAGAATTGGGGCCATTGTCTCCAACAGACAATTCCAATTTGATGGTCCACCACCACAAGCCGGTTCCATCTATGCTGCTGGATGGTCCATCACCAAAGAAGGTAACTTGGCCATCGGTGACAAAGATGTTTTCTACCAGTGCCAATCTGGAGATTTCTATAACTTGTATGACGAAAACGTCGCTACCCAATGTGCTTCCGTACACTTGAGTGTGATCGACTTGGTTCAATGTTAAACTCCCATCGATGCATGATTGGGGGGTGTTCTTTTGTATATTAGTTATAGTAATGAATATGATGATTTTTTAAAATTTCTGTAATTTTTGCACCCAAATTTTCAAAAAGTGATAAAATTGGTTGGCTTCCATTGTGAATGTTTATAACTTCCTTTTCCTTTTTTCCTTTTACATCCTTTATATCTATATATATATATCTCTTTCCCATAGTTTCTACACCTCTAAACAAATGACTTTTATTTATGTACTTCTGCTGGACTCTATCTCTTCAAGAATCCCTTTTGCTTCAGGGGACTCTTTCCTCCATTGGTCATGGTGTAGGCGACACTGGTGTAAACATTGCTATCAGCGTTGTACGTTGCCGTGTCATCACCACCGGGCCCTCCCTGTTCACTATAATGCAAGGTCACCGAGCTGAAATTGGCAAATGGGTCGTTTGCATCGGTGCCCGAATTCTTTTTTTGTTTATTAACCGTCCTTTGATTGGTATCAATACTATCTACGGGCTTCTCATACTTCTTGTTTGTTTTGGTCAAAACAGGAATCATAGGAGGCTTTTGGTGCCTTAACAAAGCCCATTGTGTATTCTTGAAAAATACATGGTTCTTGATATCAGAAGCTCCAGTTTTGGAACCCAATCTCTTGGCTTCATCTTTTATCAATAACTTTTTGATAAGACTCTTACAATTGGAAGTAACCGATTGAGAATCCAAAAATTTGACATCTCTCTTTAGTACATTAGCAAATGTCTTCTTACGATCATGCCCTTTAAATGGGGTTGTACCGTACAACATCTCGAAGATGAAGATCCCCAATGTCCACCAATCAACGGCACTGGTATGACCTTTTCCTTTGATGACTTCAGGTGCAATATATTCCTCTGTACCCACAAACGAGTTGGTTCTAAACCCATCTATACATGCCTTTGTGTCCAAAGTAGGACCATGATGATGACCATGATTACTGGACGAAGATAAATGAGTACCCTTGCTGAAGAAAATCGCCGGGTTTTTGGCACTTTCACTCAGCTTAGATAAATCAAAATCACTCAACATGATATGTCCAGATTGGTGCAATAAGATATTCTCTGGTTTAAGATCACGATAGATAAATCCCATTAAATGTAGATATTCCAAAGCAGCAGTCACTTCGGCTGCATAGAATTTGGCATCATTTTCTGATATAGATTTGGTTTCTCTTGTTTGTAAAGCACGGAAGAATTCCCCACCCATACAATATTCCATACACAAATAAAGATAATCGTTTGATTGGAAGGAATGGTATAACGTGACAATAAACGGATGGTTACTGGTGGCAAGGATTTCCTGTTCTGCCAAAGCACGTTTGATTTTGTTTCTTTCAATCATTTCTTTTTTATTCAAGATCTTCATTGCATATAGTTTATTGGAAACCTTTTCTCTAACGAGATATACTTTACCAACGTCACCTTTTCCCAAAAGTCTGATTTTCTCAAAGCAATCCGAATTGACCTGGACATCCAAGATCTTGGTCGATGCACTCGAATACATTCTTTCTTGAGTATATGTTCTTGGTCTACCTGTGATCTTAAGTTCACCAATATGTTTATTGATATCGAATTCCTCCTCTGTTTGCAGTTGGGGTTGTTTTTGCTCGCTTAGCAAGCGATGGACTAGCGGAGCAGAGGCCACTCTTCTTAAAGTACGTTGGAATGGAGACGTCGGAGGATTGAATTGTTCCATAGTTTTCTTGGGTTGTAATTCATCGGAACCAGAATGTTTATTGGAGGGAGTTTTTGGAACAAACTCTGGTTGAGTCGTTGCTTTTGGGGATTTGGGAGATTTGGGAGATCTGGGGGTCAAATAATCTTCCCTTGAGGATTCATCGCTGCTTGAAAAAGTGTTGTGATGAGCTTTGGGGGGTCTTAAAACCCCATCATGCAATGAAAATACAGAATCATTGTGTCTTAACGATACAGACAAACCTTCCTTGGTAGTCGAAGAAGAATCATTCATGACCGAGTCAGAAGGAGTATTCAAATGCGGAGGAAACCCTTGATGGGCAAAGTATAGATTCGAATTCACAACCGGGCTTTGCGGATTATGAGATGCATTCTTTGGAGAATGGGTGACGATATCGGGGAGTTTGATTCTAATGTTTTGGCCATCCTGCTTTTCTGGATATCTAGGCGTCGATGGCGAGTTGGGGGTGTTGAGAAGGTTCGATGAATTTGACGGGTTTTGGTTGGATGAATTGGTTTCTTTTTCTTTCACCGGCGTTGTTGCTTGCTTCACACCTTGATTGGAAGCGGTTCTTTGATGGGTGTATGAGAACTGGCGAGGGCTAACGGGGCTGGATTGCGAACGTTTTCTCTGGAGGATTTTTTTGATGATATTATTGGGGGGTTGTTGGAGTTGTTGGAGTTGTTGTTGCTGCTGGTGTTGCTGGTGTTGCTCGTGTTGTAGTTGGCTGTTATCTTGTAATTGGTTGTTATTCTGTTGCACCTCTTCTGAAGGGTCTTCGTTGGATGGACTTCCCGAGCTGTAATCTACCAGCCCGACGTTAGTCACTGGAGAGACCGATGGGGAGGGGGACGAAGAAATCCGAAAAAAATGCTTAAGCTTGCCAAAACTGGGCTGCGACGATGGCACCTTTTCAGAGGATGTCCAATTGTCGTCCAGATTGAGTGTTTCAGAAGGAGGTTCAGAACCAGCTGAATGTTCTTTACTAAACAAAAATCGAGAAATGGATATGGATCTAGACCGTTCTCCTCCCCCGGCTGCTTCTGGGCGGATATTGGGAGGAGCCTTCAAGACGTTTTCCGGCGACGTGTTGAACACCGACGGCTCGGTGTCTTCGAGCGTCGAGCTCGGACTATTGGTCCCCTTTTGTGGGGTGGTTGGTTGTGACCCGCCATCAGTGGAGTGAAATATTGACGAGTAGAAGTTGACCATGGCGTGTCAATTCAGATCGGAGAAAAGGAACGATATGTGAACGACGGTTGGTGAAGAGTACACTCTGGTGATGTTATGCGGTGCGGCGGAGGACTGGGTCCGGTTGAAGTGGGCAGATTTCTAAGTTGGGATGTGGCAGTTCGATTTGGCATCAGCAATCGAGTAATGGTAGATCGGGTGGCAGGCGGGAGGTTTGCAGGTTGCAAGGGGGCACAAAGTGGGGGCACCTGCGGTAAGGGTCAAAAAAAGGACGCCGGTTGGGGGGCACAAATCGGGGGCATTCCGGTGAAATGTCGGTGTCGTTCGATTCACACCGCTTTTCTCTACACAACGTCGCTCTTCCCACAGCCAGGACGGTCCTGGTGATGCTTTTAGTCCTCCATTCTCCATGGGGGTGTTTTACAGGTAACCCAAAACGGTCGCTCGAGACCGCTTACAGGTTGGGTAACTGGGGTTTTTTTACAGCTTGAGACATTGGTACAGAAACTTCGATATATTAAGCTTCAACTAGTTTACAAATCATGACTGTACGAACAGTCACACGTCCCCGTGGCGTCCTCTAGCAGCAGAATGGCGTTTGGCGGACGCTGGCTAGTCCTCGGGCCGACTTTTCACCAAATTTTTCACAGCCAATTCACCCACTATTTTATTATCGTTATATCTTTGTCTTTGGTGCTTCCGTTGGAGCTGACTTCTAACACAAGTGTGGCGGCAAAAGGAAGTTTGGAATGGAGTTCTTGATGTGGTAAATGTGGTCACAGTTACGACACACCATTCTACCTTCGACGATCTGGGTCTCCATCAATAACGTGTGCAAGTCCTTCAATATGGCTTGGTTATCTTCCATTATAGGATCCAAATCCTCCGGCTTACTGGCGGGCAACGAATCGTTGCCGAGATCTCTCGACACCTGCAATATTCCATCCCAGTCTAATCTTTCCAACATGTGACAAATGAACTCCGGGTTGTATTCAGCCTCTTCTTGGACAAGCTGGCACTCCTCGAACTTGAGGGGAAACGCAGCGCCACTGCTCTGACACCCTTTGATGGCGCAGGTGACGAAATTGGTGGTAAGAAACTTCATTGGTGTGGTATGGATGGAGGACGATGATTTATTCTCATCTTGAAATCGATGGGAAAAATTTCGGGGTCACGTGACCGCCGATAAGAATGGCGGTCTGAGATGGCGGGCGGAGAATGACGGCAATGACGTGAGGATGCTGGAGCGGTATCAGCGGGGATGGATGTGGCGAGGGCCAAGACTGTGACGTGTCGAAGCAGCAAAGTTCAAATAGCACACCAACCGGTGTTTGCCAGGAAAGGGTGATTTGGGGCAAATGTCGCGCATCGCCCGTAGTTAGCGATGTCGCGGGCTCGGGTCCGATGTCGCGCCACCACAACGATTAAACGCCCATTCGAGTGGCAACAACTAATCATTTTACAACCAAAACTACCATGTCCCTCCAAAAACTCACTGCAGAATTGTACCAACTTTTCGACCAAGAAAAATACACACAGTGCCAGAAGCTCCTTCCTCCCGTGAAAATCGAGCTTATTAAGCACAATTTGCTTGTGCCTTTGGCGTCAAATACCGCCAGCACCGACCAGGTTAATGACTTGAAGATTGCGCAAAGAATCTTGGAAATCGGCGCCTTGTCGTCGTTGTTGAGCAACAACTACCAGGGGTTTGAGAACTACGTGGCACAATTGAGACCATTCTACTCCAACAGACATATAAGTAAGGATATCACCAACAGCGATTCCACCAAGATCATTTCGTTATATTTGATTTATTTGCTTTCACAGGGCCAGATCTCCAAGTTCCACATCGAATTGGAGACCATCTACAACTCGTCGCAATACAATACCGATAACGACAAGTATTTGGCCTTTCCTATCAATTTGGAGAGAAACTTGATGGAAGGAAATTATATCAAGATCTGGAAGTTATTAAAGGAAGAGAAAAACTTGCCATGTAAGGAGTATAAGCATTTCATAGACACCTTGATCAATGCGTTGAGGTTCGAGATCGCCAAGTCGTTGGAAAAGGCCTATGATTCGATCCCCATAAGCAATTGCAAGAACTTGCTTTATTTCCAACAAGAACAATCAGATGCAGTTTTCGAAGCCGTGTTGAGAGATGAATTCCAAGTCGAGAATTGTAAGATTGAAAACGGTACGATTTACTTCATTAATAAGGAAAGCGAAGTAGGAGACGGGGTGAGTACTGTTGGTAATGTATTAAACTATGCCGAACAAATCGAGTCGATTATTTAAGGACAGAAGAATGATGAATAACATCGAGGGGTGGTGGCTGCCGAAGAACGGAAATTGAACACTACTGGTTGATGTTGAACCAAATTGACCACATTACATCATGTCATGTCCAACCTCAACAGTCGTCACTGGTTGGGAGAAGACGAGGGGGTCACTCTTGGGCCGAAACAAATAGGGGATCTAGATTATAGTAATAGAACCATCAATTAATTAGTGGGTGTAGCGGGAAAATGTCCACCACTGATTCCCAAGGTAGTTAGTACAGGCATTCGGCCCTAAAAGTCTCATCGCCAAGGCCAGGCCATTGCGTAGAGGATTACCCTCTCATTAAACGTCCCTTTTCTGCTCTTGCTTCTCCTAGAGCCACCCGTAGAACCCGCTGTACGCCACATCCAAGTCGGCCAAGAACTCGTCGACCTCTTTCGCGTCCAATTCGCCCTCCAAGTTGTTCAACCGGATCAACCAGTTGACCAACCTCGACTTGCCCTGGAATTCGATGGTGCCCTCCAACTCGTTGAGGTTCACCACCAAGTCGCTGACCAACGGATGGAGCTGGTGCTTGGTGTTGTAGTTCAACTTCAACGCATCCATACAGGTGATGAAGTTGCCGGTGATCTCGGCAATGAGCCTTGAGTTGATGGGCACCGGGCCCGACGGCGTTTCTGTCGAAGGTCCCATTCCTTCCAAGGTGGCGGGGATCCCGGCCGCTAGTCTCTTTACCGCCATGGGACACTGGAGCCCGAAGGTCCGGCTCAAGTTGGCGAGAAACCCGTCCATGGCGTCGTTGTAGTCTCCCACCGTCTTCTTGACCAACTCCACCGACGCCGGGTCGTCCTTGAACCCTCGTACCAACAATTTGTACTGGTGGATGAGCCGGTGGCTGGTGGAGGTGAACTTCTCCTTGTCGGTGATGTAGTCCTTGAGGAACGAGTTTTCCAACATCTCTAGCGTCGGGAGGATGGAGCAGATCTCGGCCAACGTGGTGTAGACGTTCTTGTGGAGGTCCGTCGGCGTTAGCGACTGCTTGGTCACTTCCTGGTGGTACCTGTCATGGTTGGACGGGGTGTAAGATGTAGTGGATACCGGGGCATAAGCTGGCGGGGGGTTGGGCATTGGTTGTTGTCGGTTGGTGGTTGTGGGAGCAAGCACTGTCAATGTTGGTACCGAGACTTGTCGCTGGAAACCAGGAGGTTGCTGCGTGCTTGGCGAGATCTGTCGCTACACGCCAGGGTCCGTTTTCCCTGCTGTCGCTAAATGGGTCCCTTTTGTCGCTAAAAGGATCCCTAACCGCCACACTTTAGCGAGCGCTCTCCCTACGATTGTCTACAATAATGTCTATATCCTACAATCGGCCCCTTCAATATCACTGTTAACAGCCTTCTGCTTCTAACGGCGTGACGGGAATGCTGGTGTGATTCTATTAATGTCCGTTCGTTCGTACTATCATAATCCTATGTCCTATGGTGATGGTCTATTGTTTCACCTCTCCACTTCTCCTCCACTTCTCCTCCACTTCTCCTCCTCTCCACTTGGTTCTTTACTTGGCTCTTTACTTGGCTCTTCTGTGTTTCTCTTCTGCTGTTTCTTTCTCTCAATCGATTTCTCCTCCATACAACCGTGTACGGTCGGCCTTGATGTTCCGAAAGATCAACGGCGGTACGGTGTACCTGCCATACATGCTCAATAGCTCATCATACTTGGCATACACCGCCCTGTCCACCATCTGCTTGCCAAACTTGTGCCTGGCGGTGGCACACTCCCGCATGATCCACTGGAGTAGATACTCACTGCTGGCCCGGTCGTAGGGACACACCGTCAACGGTATGCGGATGTCTATGTCCTTCACATGGGCCAACTTGACCTTTAGCACCACCTCGTACCGGAGCGAAAAGAGCCTGCCCAAGGTGGTGAATCCCTGGGTGTGCGTCAATGGTATGCCTTCCTCTAGTTTGTTCAAGAGCTTGTACCTCGCCAAATTGACCGACGAAATAACGGTTTCTTCTTGTCCTTGGTCGCTGCCTTCATCCATGTCTCCTCGGTGCTCGTTTTTGAAGAGCTGGAGGTACTCGTTTTCTACCGGAAATGCCACCTTGAACCGATGCTTGTAACCTTGGGTATTGATCATCGAGTCCTCGTTGCTCAACAAGTGGGTTTGGGTATGCATTTTCAAGTCTTTCGTCGGTAACCCCCCTTCATGACACTCAACAATCTCCCTGATCTGGAGGGTAAGCTTGTTGAGCCGTAAGTTCGGTTTGACTTTGTTGTTGAGCGAATTGGTCAGCACTTTCGTATCGAGAATCAATAGATCCTTGGGCCCCACCGCAGAGACAGGCACCGATATATCGACCAACACTTGCTGGTCGTACGAGATCCGGTTTTCGACGTGTGGCTCGTTGAACTGCCGGTACAACGGAAGCGTGTCGTACACCTTTATCACCACAGGAAACGCTTCGACATACACCACCTCCGACGCAGCACTGTGGCCGACACAGATCTTGACGTAAAGATGGTGCTTCGTGGACGCATCCCATTTGGGAAAGTGGCCACTGGAAACGACGTCGCGAGGCAATGGAATCATCACTGGAATGTCCAACCCTATCAATACCTTATGGAAGTCTCCCATTGGTGGACGATAGATAAACGGATCTTCATAGAGCTTGTAGTCACGAGACGTCTCGTTGGAACCGATTTTCGACGGCATGCTCACCTTCTGAACCGTCCGTAGTTCGATTCCTACCGACCGGATGGCCAAGGGATCGCCAATGGGCCTGATCTGGACCGTGGTTTCGATCCGAGGCTACAATGTTAGTATGGACACCGGAATAGCGGGAAAAAAGGAAGGCCGACTCACCATGCTGCGTGGAACTCCGGGACACCCGTGCACTATACTCTGGCTCGTGGCCTTGAGGTTGACTACCACAGGACACTTCGAAGTCATGATGGTGGCTGTAAAAGTAAATAAATGGTTGATGATATAAGTCCGGTCACGTGATGGCATTCGCAGCTGTATGCAGGAGCGATCACTTTTGTGGGGGATTTACGAGGTTTGTTTGAGAGTGGTTACGGTAAGCCGAGGATTTGAAACTTGTGTTATAGAGAACATAAGGTACAGATGTGTGTCATGGGGAGCATAAGGTATAAAGGTGGGTCATGGGGTGTAGCATGTGTAATTTCGTTTTCATTTTTCAAAGAACTCCCGGAATGATGGCGTGCTTCAATTTGAACCCATCCATCTTCTTATAGAACTTGTAGGTGTCCAAGGAGCTGATGGATAAGTTGACAGCGACAAAGACGAGGCAGATTCCAAAACTGATCTGGATCGACGAGTAGGGGTATTCCCGAAGAGTTAATACAAACAACACCAAGTAGAGCTGTATTTCATCGAAGTAGTGAGGACAACACACGTAGTTGAATGCAGGGACAGAGTATTTCTTGAGCGTGGCGAGATGGTAGTGGTTTCTCCATTGGTCGAACGAAAACGCCAAAAATACCGCTATGAGAAGGTAATCCAACCAATCAGCCGGGATCTGGGACCCCTTGCCGGCAGTAGTGTAGCTAGCTGCCGAGACGCAGACGTAATGGGCCATTCCTACCAAGTAGTGGATAAAGTTGATCTGCGAGCGGAATTTGGTGATGGTAAACGACTCAATGGTTCTTCTAAAGCCTTGCAAGAGAAGTAGGTAGAGAATGATCTTATAGCGGGTGCCAGGGAAGTCCAACAGTACTGCCAATGTTGCGGTTAGCCCAAAAAGAGTGATGTAGAAATGGGTAAACCATGCTTTTGGCACCGTCAAGTTGAGGAGAAACTCGAGAACAGATGCGACGAGTGAAGCCTTAGAGTCTCTATTGGCAACCTTGGGACCTCTATTGGCCATACTTTTGCCATGTAAAAGTAGATCACTAAGCGAAGGCACCGCTTTAACTATGACTATCGACGCTACCATGGTAAAGTAGACCAGGAAGACGAATAGGGAGACGGAGAAATCCGATATGCCCACAAAGGGTATGATTTCAACCATAGTGGAGGACTGATGGGGGGTGGGGGTTGATATATTATGTGTCTGGATCGGGAATGTATTATTTGCAACCAGTAGATAGTTGCATCAATGTAAATAATTCACTCATGGACAAGCGAGAATAATACGTGAGTCATAAAAGCACACGACACCGAAAAATAAAATTGACTCGGTGTATGCAGGGCCAAGATTTTAAAGGCAGTTCTGTTTCTAATCAATGAGTCACGTGTGAACCCCGGCATCGTTGACTCACCAAAATTTTTCGACATTTAAAACGGTACTCGAATCATCGATTTTTCAATTTCCAACCCATTTACAGATAACAGAAAATGTGTGGTATTTTCGCTGCTTATAAGCAACAAGAAGTCGAGGACTTCAAAGGCAAAGCCCTCCAGTACTCCAAGAGAATCAGACACCGTGGTCCAGACTGGTCTGGTAACATCATCCAAAACAGCACCATCTTATGTCATGAAAGATTGGCTATTGTTGGATTAGACGCCGGTGCCCAACCTATCACCTCCCAAGACGACAACTACACCTTGGCCGTCAACGGGGAAATCTACAACCATATCAAATTGAGAGACGAATTTAGTGCTTATCCATACAAATCATTGTCGGACTGTGAGCCTATCATTCCCTTGTTTGAAAAATACGACATCGACGCCCCCAAGTACTTGGACGGGATGTTCGCCTTTGTGTTGTACGACAAGAAGAACGACAGAATAATCGCTGCCAGAGATCCTATCGGAATCACCACCTTGTACATGGGAAAGAGCGCTGCTTCTCCAGAAACCAGATACTTTGCATCGGAATTGAAATGTTTGATCGACGAATGTGACGAAATCTTTGCCTTCCCTCCAGGCCATATCTACGACTCCAAGACCGACGAAATCAAGAGATACTTCACTCCTACCTGGTGGGATGGTGAAATGGTGCCTGAAAAGAGAGTTGACTTGAAACAGGTTAGAGAAACCTTGGAATTGGCCGTTAGAAAGAGATTGATGGCCGAGGTTCCTTATGGTGTGTTGTTGTCTGGAGGATTGGATTCTTCGTTGATTGCTGCCATTGCTGCCAGAGAAACCAAAAAGGCTGCTGCTTCCATTAGTAAGGATGGTATTGATGCCAACAAAGAGTTGTACGGTGTTGATGCCGATGGTTCCTTGCACTCTGCTGGATGGAACCAATTGCACTCGTTTGCTATTGGTTTGCCAGGTGCTCCAGACTTGCTTGCTGCCGAAAAGGTCGGACACTTCATCGGTACCATCCATCATTCCCACACTTTCACCGTCGAAGAAGGGTTGGACGCATTGGACGATGTGATCTACCATCTTGAAACCTACGATGTCACCACCATCAGAGCCTCCACTCCAATGTACTTGTTGTCGAGAAAGATCAAGGCCCAAGGGGTCAAGATGGTGTTGTCCGGAGAAGGTTCGGACGAGATCTTTGGTGGATACTTATACTTTGCCAATGCGCCATCCGCCAAGGACTTCCATGCCGAGTGTGTGCAAAGAGTCAAGAACTTGCATTACGCCGATTGTTTGAGAGCCAACAAGTCCACCATGGCCTGGGGATTGGAAGCCAGAGTTCCTTTCTTGGACAAGCAATTCTTGGAAACCTGTATGAACATCAACCCAGAAGACAAATTGATCAAGCAAGACGAAGGAAAGATCGAAAAATACATCTTAAGAAAGGCATTCGACACTTCAGACGATCCATCTGCCGAGCCATACTTGCCTCAAGAAATCTTGTGGAGACAAAAGGAACAATTCTCCGATGGGGTTGGATACTCATGGATTGACGGCTTGAAGGACGCCGCCGAAGCTGCTGTTTCTGACGAAGAATTGGCCTCTCCTAAGCCTGAATGGGGTACTGATGTCCCAACCACCAAGGAAGCTTACTGGTACAGATGTAAGTTCGATCGTATGTTCAACAACTCGAAGTCTGCTGCCACCACGGTCATGAGATGGATTCCAAAGGCCGAATGGGGTTGTCACGCCGATCCTTCCGGTAGATATGCTGCCACCCATGACCACAACGTCAACAAATAGACTATATATTGAACTTGTATAAATAAGATTGTGAACAGGAACCTTAATTTTGCAGATAATTTTGCATCCATTTCGCAGCCAAAATTGACGTATAAAGAGAGAAGTAAGCGCATTAAAACTGATAGCCAACTTGCTATATTTTCTTTTAGCATAGTCACTTGTATATTTATTACCCAAGTACCTCCAACAAAACCGGAATTTTGTCGGAGAACCATCTTATAATACTTATATTACATAAACCGTTGTACGTTATACCAAATACTCTCTCACCTTAGTTTCATCTCTAGCATACCAAGCAGCATTGATGTTGATGTTATCCAAAGATTGTCTGAAAGATCTTTCAAATCCATGGACATCTTTGCCCTTGAAAAAGGTTTCGATTTGTTCATGCTTCTTTTCTGATTGGTAGTTACATAAAGTGACCTTGACAAAACGGTCCATCACTACCATATTACTCGTCATCAACCTGTGGATATCTGGATAGTTATTGCTGAAGAAATCCCAGAATTTCTCCTTGGTAGCAAGATTCTTGGATAATGAAATTCCAAGGAAATGGGCATCCATAGTAGGAACGATTTCTGGCTTGATCAAATAAGAGATCACTTCATCGGCCAATTGAGAATCCTTGACATTTCCCAAACATCCAAGAGTAATTTCTCTAGAGTCTAATGAAGAAGGAGACGTAACTTCCTTCAAAATCAAATCAAATTGTTTTCTTGACAAGCTTGGAGAACTGATAATCGAGTTGAAAACAAATGCACGAAGAGAAGGATCTAATCCTTCATTATTGACCCATTTTTCATAGAGTTCCAATGCAAAAGCATCGACTTCTTCAATAGAAAGTAAACTTGCATGTTTCAACACATTGGTTCTTAATTTTCCTTTGACAAAATCGGATTTATCAACCTTGTTTGATTTCAATTCTTCGATGATTTGAAGTGCTTTTGGTTTATATAAAGAGGTCTTGAATTTAGAAAACCCTTGAGCCAATTCAGACGATCCAGTTGCAAAAGTGGTTGCAAAATGTTCCAATCTGGTACCCAATTCCAACCAAGTGACATAATCGTCATCTAATTCAGACGCTTTCGAGATGGTTTCAGCAAGTCTTAATAATGATACACTGGAATTAGATCCGGAAATGGCAATGGCTGCAGTATCAGCAATCAAACCCACTCTATCTTTTGAGGACATTTTAGTAATAAAAGGTAAGATGTTATTCTCCAAGATCTTTTCTGAATAGTTGACTCTATAAACACCAGAAGTGTCTTTATTTAATTTGAAGAAATCGTTGGATAATGGGAAGTTATCAACAATCAAGGTTTCAGATTCAAACGAATCAACAGAAATGTCTCTTAAAGATGTAGAATCCGATGTTATATTTAAAGGAATCCACCATTTAGTCAAGTTTTCATCTTCTTGTACATCTCCACCATTCAAAAATCTGGATTGATTAAGAACCAAACTTTTAGAGGATTCTTCAACGTCAATGTTGACAATTGGATAACCGACTTTTTTGATCCATGATTCCATCAATTGGTTGATTGGTTTACCAGAGACTTCGCTGATGGCATTCCATAAATCAACAGAAGTAGCATTACTATACTTATTCTTATTCAAATAAACGGCAACACCTTTCAAGAAAGTTTCGGTTCCCAAGTAATTAGAAATCATCAAAATAGTGGAGGCACCTTTCAAATACGAAATAGCATCGAAAACTTGATCGATATCCAAGGCATCGATAACAGGAACCTCGATCGGATGGGAGTTCCTAAGTCCATCCAAATTAAGTGCAGATTGCATGGAATCAGATACAAACCCACTAAAGATGTCCCATTCTGGGAACAAATAGTCAACAGCATAGAATCCTACCCAGGTAGCAAAGCCTTCATTCAACCATAATTCGTCCCACCATTTCATGGTCACCAAATCACCAAACCATTGATGGGCCAATTCATGGGCCACTACGTAGGCAACCTTTTGTTTATAAGAAGGGTCTGATTTTGTTTCGGAATACAACAAGGCGGTGCTTCTATAGGTGATAAGACCCCAATTTTCCATGGCGTTATGGGAAAAGGAATGGACGGCCAAAAGGTCCAACTTGGCCAAAGGGTATTTGATTTCAAATACTTTAGAGAAGTAGTCGACGATCTTTGGGGCGATTTCCGACGCCAATTTGGCGTCTTCAAGATAACCCTTGGTAGTGTAGATACGTACAGGCAAAGGCTTGTCATCGACGTAGGTCTGTTCGGTGAAGGACTCGATATATTCAAAATCACCACAAGCCCACGCCAAGAGGTAGGTAGACATGATAGGAGTTTTACTGAATTCGACGGTTTTCAAGTCGTTGATCTCGGTTTCCTTATCCACGGGGGTATTACTTAACGCCGTCCAATCTTTACGAAGAGTAAGAATCACCTTGAAAGTGGCTTTCCAGGCCGGTTCGTCCAAGCAGGGAAATGCCCTTCTGGCATCGGTGGCTTCGAATTGAGTGGAAAGCATAAACTTCTCTTGTTCATTTTCAGTGTAGCTAGACTTGTAAAACCCGGCCATGTTGGTTTGGATGATCCCTTGGTAGACCAAGTCAACAATGATGTTGGCACCTTGTTGGAGGGATTGGTTGAATTTGACGACAAAGTATTCTTTGTCCTTGTATTCCACCAAGTCAATGACCTCGACGGCAGTGGCTGGCGAGTCGACAATGCTGACGGAGATGTTTTCTTTAGTGACTGACAATTCTCGGTAGTTCAAGTGGAGCTCGTTTGTTTGTTCTAAAACAGAAAGATGGATGGAAACCTTACCGGCGAAGGATTCATTTTCAACATTGATGTCAGAGACAGCAACATCATAGTGAGATGGTTTCAAGAGTGCAGGCAACGCTTCGTAATAAGGTTTGGCCATGGTTGGGAGATGAAGAGATGGTGATGAAAGATGGGAGCCGCGAATTCCTATAGAAGAAAAGAACAAGAAGCAGACGAGCTAGTGAGAGAGTTTTCTTGTGGTTAATAGGATTGTTGCAACTATCCTTATAGTTCTACTTATCGTTCTCTGCATCGTCGTCTTGTTCATCTATATGCAATAGAAGCTTTTATAGTTATTTCTCAATGGTATGTCAATTCTGACATCATGATTATTATTATTACGTTATGATAATTATTACATCATGTTGATCATTACATCAGGGTTAGTAATACATCATGTTAATTATTACATCATGCTGATTCTTACATCCAAACCAGTTCTTACTTGCATTTCTTACTATGTTAGTTGTTTCTTATTGGGCTCTCTGGGACATGGTTGATTTTGTCGAACAACGGTCCATGTACTCCACAAACAGTCTCACCGGCTCGTTCGTTCCAACGTCTACTCACTCATACTAATACATTCATTCAACTTTTAGAACTAAATACACTCAACGCGTTCTTTTAAACGTCTAATCCGCGGCGGAGCTTGGGCTGTTCTCGAAGGCAATATATGGTCTTGCCGAGATTGTTCATCTTGTCGAAGGACGTACCCTGGACTTCAGGAACTCTCTCGCTAGCTCGTTCGTATCTGCTGGCACCATTATCTTCTCTTTTTTCCTCTGAATCCTCCCTTCTTTCCTACCTTACCCCTAAACTTCTTTCCTCCGTCCAAGCTCTTATCGACCAAACCGATCTCTCTGGCCAAGGCAGTTCCAAGCTCAACTCCGAACTTCTCGACTCTGACCAAGTCCTTCTTGGCAGCAGTGGCGGCGGCTTCGTCTCCGAACTTTTCAGCTCTGGCGATTTTTTTATTCAATAATTCGACGGCCAACTGTTTTCTTTCTTCCGGCGATAAAACCTTCGGAGGCTCTTCTTGAACGGGTTCTGCAGCAGGAGCTGGGTGGATCACCGTCAATGTGGCTTCGTCAGCAGTTTTGGAGTCTTCTTCGCCGGTGGAGGTGGTTTCTGGAACAACCACAGCAGCGGCTGGTTCGACGGGTTCAGCAGCAGCAGCAACCGGTTGCTCTTCAATTGGAAGCAACCCGTCGTTTTCAGCTTCCACTAGTCTTTGTACCAAGTCGGCCTTCTTACCATCGGTGGATAAGCCCTTGGACTTCAAGACTTCTTTCAATTGGGCCACGGTTTGGGAGGAGTAGTCGGACATTGTTGTTGATGAAAATTCAAGTGTTGGACGCGCGTTTTTAGTGCCTGTGGCCACGAGCAAGGCGAGAGAGGCTCTGGTAGAATGGCCACAGCGACGTGCCAGCTAGCGAGAAATTCGGTGTTTGATGTGCACGCCGAGGAGCCGACGGGTGTTCTGAATCGCCAGTGATCCTTCAGGACGACAGAAGTACGTCAGCATCGATGGCATTGGGATTGGTGTTGTGGGGCGAATGTCTCCGTAGCCACACATTGCTGCTTACATAATGAACTATGGCCAGCAGCAGAAGAAGTAAGAAGCAGAAGATGGGGAAGAGTTGTAGGAGATACAGGAGATTGGTAGGACGTTGCGTGGTGAACTAAATAAAGATACTACTAGCCCGTTCGTTCCCACCGGTCTTGCTCCTCCTACCTACACTCTGGTAATATTTAAGGCATGTATCCTAAATGCATAGTGCTATGTAGTTTGCTAATGGCCGTGTGAGTGCGAAGCCAACACGGTGACATGCAACGATTCGGAGCATGCAATGGCCATCGAGGACGCTGGCTAAGCAGTGCTATCTACCTACTTTTGTTTTGCTTGTGCTTCTCTTACTGCCCAGCTTGCTGTGCTTTAGGTCGGTCGCCGTGTCTCGGGGCATTGCACAATCTATGTACTTTCGAGGGTCCTTTCACCACTCTTCTTTACGTCCTTAATTGACCAGTCTATTGTCACATTTCGTTAGGCATTTCTCCAGGACATTTCGTTAGGCCATTTCTCTAGGCCATTTCGTTAGGCCATTTCTCTAGGCCATTTCTTAGCCCACTTTCCTAGCCCACTTTCCTAGCCCACTTTTCCAGCCCAGTAACTCTCTGACCTCTAGCTCTCCACCAAAACCTCTCGCTGGCTCGTTCCTAGCTCACCTTGATATCAATGGCAAACAACAATACCAACACCGCCATGTTCACCACTATCAACACCAACAAAAACATCCTCGTCGCCGGAAACGTCTTCTTCATCAACATCACCTGCACCTGGAAGTACCGGACTACCCCGAACACCAACGTCACCACCGCCAACATCACCATGATGCCCGATATCGGCTTGCTCAACCGGTCGATCATCTTGCCCCGTACGTTGGGCTGGCCGTTCCGCATCATCTTCTCCTCGAGCCGGTAGAACTGGAGGAACCCCACCCCAAACGTGACAAACGTCATCGCCGTCCTCACCCAGCTCAAGAACGTCCGCTCGTTGGCCAACTGGTTGGTTAGTATGTGCTATCGATAGCTGGCTCGAAACTACTTACGTGGTCCCGTGCGGTGGACCCTTCGTTCTCCAACGTCACGCTGACCCGGAAGAATTGCTTCCAGTGACTGGTGGGGTCATCCGGGGGTGCCATGGCGTTCTCCTCCACCGTTGCTCCACCATCTTCGGAGGACCTCTTTTGTGGGGCAGTCTCGTCGTTTGGGCCCGTCTGTGACCGAGACCCTACAACCGGTATCCCCATCTCGTCCCCTACACCCCTGGGCCCGATACTCCCCGGACACGATTTCGATCGACTCCGTAATTGTCCATTCATTGCTGGTTCTACAAAGAAGCTAATGGGCTTTTGGATAATACACGTACAAACTTAATATACAAGAATTGAATCACCTGACCGGACAACAATACCAGCCACGGCAGAAGCGACGAACGAGCTACACCAAACAGTGTTTTAATGCTGGTGACAACAGTGAAGCCACTCTGTCACTCGCCAATCCTCTTCACTTTCTCGAGCCTTTCTTGAGACTCCGTCTCTCGTTGCACCTATTCCTCCATCTCTTCATCTTCGCCCCCCGTAAACATCAAGGTGTCGCCATTCTCAATCTTCTGCCAAACTCCCAACACGTCGTACTCATAAATACAATCGTCAAACTGCTGCACCGTGTACCCCTTGGCAATGACCCTCTCTCTGATTTCGGCCATGGCCAACGTCTTGGAAAGGCGCGACCCGTCTCCCATGGCAATTCCTCTGACGATCTGATAGATCTTGGTGGTGGCAGATTCGTCTTCTCTTTCCAAATCGTCGTTGGCATACAACGACGACTTCGACACCTGGATTAACCTCAATGCCTCATCCACATCCTCGAAAACAACACTGTTGTCGAATCTAAGACGGGCCGAGGCCTGTGCCATTCTCAAGATCCCCAATAACGTTCTCGGGGTGATATGACTGAACTTCTTGACCGAACCTTCATTTCTATGCGACTCCTTTCTCATGTTGATATACTGCTGAACAACGTAGTCTCCGACTTCCTTGGGCACCGTTGGACGGTACGTTCTTGCTCGGGAAACGTAGGCTCTAATGGTGGACGAGTCCAACGGCTCAAAGTCCATTTCGGGCTGCTTATTATGCATATGGACATACGCCACATGCGCCGCCAAACGTTCGTCGTTTTCCCGGGACGGCTGATCCAAAATCAAGTACATCACGTCGAATCTCGACAACAACGCGGCGGGCAAGTTGATATTCTCATGGGGCGACAACCGGGTGTTGTATCTACCGTACAAAGGATTGGCAGCTGCCAAAATGGAGGTTCTGGCATTCAAGGTGGTGGTGATTCCTGCCTTGGAAATGGAAATGGTCTGTTGTTCCATGACTTCGTGGATGGCAGTACGGTCGCTTTCGTCCATCTTATCGAATTCATCAATACAACAGATACCGTTGTCGGCCAACACCAACGCCCCTCCTTCCAACACCATTTCGTCGGTGATAGGGTCTCTCATCACCGCCGCAGTCAACCCAACTCCCGACGACCCTCTACCGGTAGTATAGATCGATCTAGGGGCGATCTTCCCTATGGCCTTCAACAACTGCGACTTGGCCACCCCGGGATCTCCCATAAGACACACATTGATATCTCCTCTAATCTTCAACCCATCGCCGATCTCCTTTGTGACACCGCCACACAACAAAAGCAAGAGGATCTTCTTGATATCCAAATGGCCGTAGATTTCCGGAGCAATGGACTTGGCCAATTTGTTGTAGATATCACCTTCGCCGATCAATTGGTCGATTTTTTGGTCGGCCTCGGCCGACGTCTGGCTCGAATCGTATTGCTTCTTGTGTTGGTGTACATACTGTGCTTCCAAATAGGTCTCGGTCAATAAACCTGCCTTCAAAGCTCTGAACCCGGTGTACGGAGAAGGCATGAAGATCCCCGAAATATCAACGGTGTCACCGGGGTTCATCGATCTCACCAAGTCTCCGTTGACGTGGATGGTCAACGACCGAGGAATATGTCCCACAGGCACCTGGTTGGACATTTCTTGGATCTTGACTTCCTGGAAACTGGAAAACTTCGATGCCCGGGTCGACATGAACAATTGTCCCTTATTGTTGTCTGTCTTGCAGGCAGGAGCCGTACATTCGGAAAGAGGAGTGAAGATCTTCGAGTTGACCTCCTGGAAAAGTTCGTACCCACACTTGTCGCAAGTGTAGGCGTTGACCAATACGCTGGGTTTGACGTCGGATACACGGGTGACGATTCCTCTCACGGTGATATAATGTCCGACATGGCTCCCCTTGATTTCCCGGACGGACAACGTCTTGTGGTCCGACGATAACGGTTTGAAATACAAACAATACCGGCGGGTCAACTTGGAGGGGAACAAGTTTTCCGCCTGTTCTGGCTGCTGGGACTCGTTCAACTCCGAATTGTTGGATAACCCATCTCGGAGATGGTTGTAGTCATCGGCGATTTCCTGCTGCAACCTCGTGTTTCTCAACTTTCTCTGGTGCAAGATCACGTCCAAAACGTCGTCCTTGAAACTGATTTCCTTGGTGGGTTCGGGCATGAGCTCGTCTATCACGCTACTGAAAAGCTCGACGTATCGGTTGGTGTTTCTGGTGATGGTCTGCACGAGGTGCTTGGCGTCGGACGACTGCGAACTCCCGCCAAACGCGTTGTCCTGGTACCGTTTCAAGTCGTCCAACTCGACATGGACGGTGGTGACATCTCGGTTGGCAACCTGTTGGAAGATGTCGATGTACTTGATTCCGGTGATGGGGGTGTCTGGGTGTTCCATTTCGACGTCGATTGTTTCTTTGAACGACGAAAGAAAGTCCTTGACGAGCGTCTTGATCTCGCCATAGTTGACGTTCAATTGGATCGATGGTAGCACCGTGGATGTGGTGGACATGGCTGATGAAGTGGTGATAGACGCGTTGATGGATTTTCTTCGGGCTGGATTTGCAAATGGGTGCTGGAAGGTGTCACGTGGACAGGGGCACGTGAAAAAACCTGCTTATGTAATACCTACCAGACTCGACTGAGGTCGTTCTTATTGCTACAGCCAAACAGTTGCTGGTAGCATTACCTGTCTTACATACAGTCACAAGCTCGACTGGAACTGTTCTGAATCCGGGGCTTACTCAACCGCCGCTACTTGGAAGGACCAACTTGTATGTATTATGATACAACAAGTGACGTGCCATCAGGGCCACCAGGGAGTTGCAGCAAGAAGAACCTTCTGACTTTTATCGTCTAGGAAGCTTCACACAACTTCCTCAACTAGTAAAGATTGCGAGAGACTTGCTGCCTGCGCTTGCTGGTTGCTTCCTATCATGCTCTAAATAGAAAGTAGGAATTCGCAGCATCATTGCCACATCAATTTCCGTCCTGCAGATAACCTATCATATGCATATCCTATCATATGCAAGCCTCCCTGTGTTCGATGCGTTTCTGAATAAGCATGATATAATTTTGAGGTTGCTAAATGTGGAGATTGAGTTTGAGGGCTCAAGGCTAGGAATGGTCACCACTATGCCATGTTGGTATTGAAATCGGGACGATTATCGGACTGGGTGTAACAGTACCACTATGACGTGTGGGCCGTATGCTAGAAAGTGTATCAGACAGATAATAATGTGAGCTTCACTTGTTAAAAATTGTATCATGCAGTATGTCAACTTTTGTCTTAATTGGGAATAATCTTTTGTAGGGATAATTTTTGTAGGTGGTAAAAGGTTGGGTGGAATTTCCCTGTTCGCTACTGTTTGCTTGTTTGTTATTACGTATATTATTAAATATCATTGATTACTATACACTATACATTATAAAACGAACCAGCGTTTTGCAGTTAGATAGATCTCAAGTCCACCAACGCGGAAGCAGCAGATCTTTCTTCCTCATTGAGTTCGAATCCGTTCACCGTTGGTCCTGCAAGGATGGAACGAGATCTTGAATGAGAACTGCTGTGACTTTGGGGTGGCTGTGGTGACCCTTTTATCACTGGTGATCTTGGTGTAGATCTCAGGGAGTTCTTTTTTCTGAGCGATTCGGCTCCTATAGTAGCCCAGTCTTCTTCGTCTGTATCGCTTTGGTTGATGGCACTACCGCTGTAGCTTCGTATATGGTAAGGTTGTTGAGGGGCGTCTGTCTTGTTCAACAAGTTTGCGATTTTGGGGGAGTTGGAGGGCATGTTTGCAGCTTGTGATTTAGGCAACGAAGATGATAAGAGGGTGGACCGTATGTGCGATTCGTTGAAGGAAGACTTTCTTCTCGAAGTTGTAGTTGGGTTGTGATTCTGATTGACCATACCGGCGGCAACATTTGCTTCTGGACTGGTGGCAGCTGCTTGTAAATTGTGGTGGATGTAGTTGTTACCAGACCATGAGTTGATGGATGTAGTGCTTAAAACAGAGTTATTGGCGGAGGCTGACGAATAGTAGGGAGGAACCGTTTGTTGGTGATAAGGCATTTGAGGAGGGGAACTGACCGAGATGCTGGAGTTTTTGGACGACGACATGATATAACTATCTAAATTGTCTAAGGAGTTCAATCGGGACCTATTGAAGATCTGGTGTCTGTAAGTAGGAAGTTTGGTGATAGAACTAGTTGGGTTTGACGAGGAAGACTTTCTTCTTCTAGAAAGGCCTGAATCAGGAGGAGGACTGATTTTCAAAGGCACTCTCTTTGCAAACTTAATTGGAGGAGACTTCTTGAACTTATCATCTTGATCGAAAGCAAAGAGTTCATCATCTTCTTCTTCTTCGTCATCGTCTTCTTCTTCCTCTTCTTCCTCCTCCTCTTCTTCATCTAGTTCGATGTTGTCCGACATGAGTTCATCTTCTGAGTCGCTGGCAATGGCTGTGGAATTATCAACAGTCAATTCACCAGGAACTTTCATATTGTGAAGATTGGTCTTTGTATTGGTGATGGATTCTCTTCTGGAGCTAGGGGTCTTTTTGGACCAGCCAAGCTTGGCATTTTGATTCTTGATGTCAGACACCGAAAGCCTTCTGGCGGTGGACTCATCCAAAGGATCTGAGCCTTCGGTGACAATGAAATCCGAATCGACCTTCCGAACAGCCCATTGACCCCAGCCGATTTTTTCAAACACAACATTGTTGGCTGGGTCTGTTTGTTCCATGGCAGCCATGATAAGTCTTCTTTGTTTGGAAAGCGACAAGAAGTCGAAAGAAGGCACCTCGTGAGCCAACTGGCTGGTGATGTGTCTGATAGGCAAGGGTCCTTTGCGGATTAATAAGTTGGCCAACCTCGTGGGGGTGATTTTGGAAGCCACCTGGATTCCCTCTGGCGAGGAGGTGGACAAAAGCTTCTTGGATTTGGGCGATGTGGTAGTCATACTGTAGCAGAGTGGACGGTGTGTGGCAAAAGAAAGTGGTGTAATGAAAAATTCACACCTTTTGTTTAATCTGTTATTTTGTCAGTTGAAATTTGGCGGAGCGTGTAGCGTGTTTTGAAATGTGTGACTATCAGAATCTATTGTGTGACTCAATATGTCTATTGTGGGTGACCGGTGCAATGGTGGTAGTGGGAGGGTGGAATTTCAGCTTGGGGTGGGGAAGATCTGGTGGGGGTGATGTAGTATGGGCAAAGGAGATGTCTGGTATCCGGTTAAGAAGGTTGTTGCAACAGGAGATTGACTAATTGACGGCCTGTCTATTTCGTGCTGCCTTCAGATAAGATTTCTTATCGTTGTGCAGTGTTGTTGGGGGGATACTGAGATACTGCTAAGTGCTCGGTAAATGGTGGAGACAGTATCGCGCGTAAACGGGGTCGCGTATATCCAAAAACGTCTTGGACTGTCTTGTCGGAAATATCGGTGGTAGTCGGGTGCGTCGTATTTGTATGTATGTACCAAAACGACTCTAACAAAGGGGGTGTCAAATCGTTAGATAAGCAAATAACTGGCGAAATTGAAAAATTTAACGAATTGCAAGGGGGAGGGACGGTCTTGATAAGCTCGTTCTGGGAGTGGTGCCTAGAATGTCTTCTTATGATAGTCTCTGATGTACCAATGGTGTCGGATATACTAATGGTGTCTGGTATTCTGATCTTCTTTTACTTCTTCAGGGATTTCCTCTCAATATATACTATCGCATGCTTTGCGTATTTCAATATTGTCGAGCTCTTGACAACCCACATTGTAATTAGCCTTTACGTCATGGCGGCTGACCAACCTGAATAACCTGGAAAAGCATTCTCAATATGATACCGGATACATGCCCCTCAGGCCTACGATTTACTCCATCTATTCCCAAATCTACAGTCCGTGATTGTTTGCAATTTTTCACCCTGATTTGTCGTTCGATTACCTCCCCAACTCGTGTAAACTTTCAGAAAAAGCTTTTGCCGTACCTGACCGACCCCTTGGAATAATAATTAACTTCAACCGGCCTCTTTTATTACAGAAACTCTCTTCTTGGCCAAAATGACCGCTTCGTCACCGATATCTCCACCGCTTCCCCAGTCGTCAATCAAAACTATTCAGGAATCCCTACAATACTATCCGTCGCCGGTCCAGGCTGTCGTGGTGTTGGATTCTGAGCTCCTACTACTCGGGTCCTGTGATATGGCTTCTTTGTCCTCACTTCCTTACCCTAAATGTTCCGAAATCATTGCTGCGGTTCAATCGATCTCATTGGCCAGCTCTGCGGCGGTTGTCCATATCGTTGTCAACTCAATGGAATTGATAATAAATCCTATTGACAATTTCGTGATGGTCTACGCTACCGATAAGTGCGGTTAACAATACCCCTACCCCCAACAAATATCTTTCGCCGGGACTATAATAAGGATAATGTCCCTGCGTGTGATCCCCCCAAGCTTGCCCCCTCAAGCCTCGCCACATTTAGATTAAGGTTGGTTGTTGCATATTTACGCTACTTTAACCCGTTACCTCATGCTGCAAATCATGCTACGATTGCCTAATAATTAATAAACCTATTGTCTACATTGCAACTTAAAGCACCCTCTACATATGCAAATGTAACCCCCATGCAATCACTATAACATCGATCGGTGGGTCTGTAATGCACTATGTAATGCAAATGTCTATATTAACGTAATCGCTACTGCTTTGGGGAATGCTCTGTTTAAGGTAATTTGGTTGCGCTTTCACATTGTCTATACAGTCTAATATACTTCTAAAATGTATCTACCTTCCTCCTTCATTTCCTCAACTACCTTGGCAACCTCCTTGATCTCTTTACCGACCTTTCTGGCTCCATTAGTTACAATGTCTTCCAAACAAGCAGTAATATCCGGTACAGGCCATGTAGGTCCGCACAAGTAGAATGACCCGTTTTTAGCCACAATTGCATCAGTCAAATCCTCAATACTGTCCCTGATTTTATCCTGAATGTAAATCTTTTGTGGTTGATCTCTAGAGAATGCTGCACCAATATGTGTCAAGATCCCTGCATCTTTATACGCTTCCCAAAGCTCCCCATAAAGATACTCTTCCTTCTTGTGTCTCGAACCCATATACAAGAAAATTTCTCCAATCTCCATTCCTTGTTCTTGTTGCCAAATCTTCTCTTCAATAAACGCCTTGAATGGTGCTAATCCGGTACCTAATCCAGACATAACAATAGGTTGAGTGGATAACGGTGGGAGTTTCATAACCGATGGCTTGACACTTACGACGAGCTCGTCTCCGATTTTCAAATCTGAAAGATACTTGGAACAATGCCCGTATCTGGTACGGCCACGAGGATCAACCCAATCTACAACAACAATCAATAAATGAACAGCATTAGGGTGCAATCTTTGGGAAGATGCAATAGAATACTCTCTTCTCTTCAATGGGGCAATGATTTTTACCAAATCTGATAATGTTGGTCTAGCGGATTTGAATTCATCTAAAATATCAACATAAGTATCGAAATCAACATCTTGTCTCTTTTTCAATTCAGCTGCACCTTCGGATCCAGCCAACTTTTCTAAATGAGCCTTTTCCTTTTCGTTAGTAGCATAGGCTGATAAAGCTTCGTAGAATCTCTTTGGTGGTTTACCTAAGAAATCAACGGTTTCGCTCAAGGTTTGTCTAGCAGATCTAATTTCCAAAATTGACGAATCATCTTTGTTTGAAATTTCAACTAATGAGTCACCATCAACTCCATAGTAGTTCAAGAATTTCTCAACCTCTTCGGAGTTGTTGACACCGTGAATACCTAAAGCTTCACCGATATCGTAAGTCAAACCAGTACCAGTGACATCAAATTCAATATGGAAGATGTTTCTGTCATATTCTTGAGGAGTCAATCTCTTATTTTCTTGAACCTTAACAATGAAATTCTTAACAGGTAAATCTGGTCTTAATTCCTTCTTCAAGTTGAAAGCTTCTGGGAAAGAGATCTTAGTGGCCAAATCCTTGTATCCAGCGTGGATTGTCTCTTCAATTGCTTCACCAGAGTTACGAGGGTTTGGTACAAGAGATGATTCAACTGGGAAAAATGGCAATGCCTTGACTTCTTCCTTATCTTCTTCATGTTCTTCTTCGGCCTCACCTTCCTTGATTTCTGGAATTGGATCTTGCAAGTCAACCCATTCAGGTAAGACAGGGATATTTTTTAATCCATTCTTTTCATCGACAAGGTTGACAAATTTATCTAAAACCGCAGCGAGTAATTCAAACTCATTACCATTGGCTTGTAACAATTTGTTGACGATAAATTCACCTAATTCTGGGAAAGAAGCTCTCCAAAAAGCTAATTGGACTAAAAAGTCTTTACTGAATCCGGCAGTAGAGGAGTTAGCTGCATCTAAGTCTTCAATAATCAGGAAATCAATCAAAGTCAACTTGTTGTGGTTAACAGCCAAAGCCTTTCTAAAGTCAATTGGTAACTTAGCAATAACATCCTCTTCAATAGAGTTTGCAATTGGCTTATAGTTGATAAACAAAACAGTGGCACCGGGTTTAGTGGTGGCCAAGATATCATAACTATTCAAAATTGACAAATCTTCAATGATGACAATGTCAGCAGAATCAATTGTGGAAATTGAAGATGCATTGGTGGTTGACACAATTTGGGATTGGAATAAACCACCACCATTGGAGTTATCAAACTTGCTTCTAATACTGACAATTCTGGTGTCATCCAAGGATAAAGAACGGGCAATCTTGTCGGCGGTTTTAGAAAATATTCCGTCATCCTTACCCCAGAACAAAAAGTTCCCATCTGGAGAACTGTTTGCAGTGACTGGGTATCTGTCATTTGAAGTGATTGAGTTTAAAACCAAGTCAGGATTCAAAGAGGACACAAATTCATTCAAAAGCTTGGTGATAGTGATTGGAGTCCAAGTGAAGTTCAATGGATAGTTGAACTCATCAATGGAAAACCTATGGTAAGAACCAGTTAAGAACAACGACGCGGTGATGTCGGCTTTCAAGGAAGAACCAACAGAACCTGAAGTTTGAGACAAAATAACCAATTTCTTGGTTGATTTTGGAATAGCATTCACAAACTTGGCTTGGTTGAAAGGTAAAGGAACACGGACCTTGATTAAACCGACCTTAGAACCAGTGGCAGCCTTTTCAATGATAGAAGAGACTTGGGTAGATTCATAAGACCCGTGAACAATGAAGACAGTTTCTGGGTTGGCGTGACCAGCGTACTCGAATTGTGAGTAATCTTTACCAGTCAAAGCATTCAACTCCTTAAAGGCAACCTCGATCGCTTGTTCAACGTTCAGGAAGTCGGTGGAAGTGCTAGAGAGCAAACTTTGGTAAAGAGAGCCCAAGTCTTCAACTGTCAACAAGTTGGTGAACTTGGAGAAGGTCTTGGAGAACTCAGGACCATCAAATAAGTGGACTGATGGGGCTCCTGTCAAAGAAGCCAAATAATGGTTAAGAACAGTCAAATGTTGTAATTCCAAACCATCATGAGCGTTGACTGGGGTAAGAACTGGGTAACCCAAAGAGCGAGCGACATTCAATGCGGAGGAATAGTTGGAACATAACGAGTCAGAAGCGGCATCGTAATCAACGGCTGAAACATTCAAAGACAAAGGTAAGTGAGGGTTTGTACGAGAACTAGTCAACGCAGGTTGCATGTAGCTCAAGGCCAGGGAAGCGAGAATAGCAGTAAGAGGTTGGCCCGCGGTTCCGTTCTTGCTGAAGTATCCTAAAATAGCGTTGGAAGCACCAGATCTGACCTGCAATCTATGAAAGTAAGGAACAAAGCCAAATGAGTTTGGTCTTTGGTAATCCTCGGTCCACAACTGGACATGCGAGTCCAACAAGTTGGTGGCACCAGGCGACTCATAACTGAAGATCTTGCTAGAAACAGCATAGATCGACTGGGTGATGATGGTAGCTGCCGAGGTATACACAGTCCCTTTGAGAGAGTTAGGGTCGACGACGGTACTAAAAGGGTTGGACTGGACGATGGAGGTGTGACCAGTGGCTGAGGCGATCGAAGACTCGGACGTCTTCGTGGCTATTGGGACAGCAGAAGGGGCCATGGTGATGGGGGATGAAAAGTGGTGGTGAAGATAATCGAATGTGAAAATGGCTGTAAAAATAGTTGGTCCGGGGTTTGGTTGATGAACAGCATGCACGTGATATGACAACTTGTAATTCTGGGTTATATTAAAATTGGGATACGAGTTACGTAAGCGGAAATTGGTAGATCTGTGAAGATCGGCGAGCTTACATAAGCAGGGTGAAATAGTGCTCCCGTGATATCGAATCACGGACCTGCCGGAACATCTTCGCTAACGAATTAGTCGATTACACGATCTACAGAGAGCCACAGCAATATAAATTGAAGATGATTAATCAGAGATCAAATTGTTCATCATAGGATGTTAACTCTTTTCAGGACATTAAGGAAAGCGCCCAGGAGAGGTTTCCTGTATCTGACTAGCGTACGGAAACCTACTCGTACCAATTGGTTGGCGATATCGGGAATTGCAACTGCGTTTGTAGGCGGGGTTGGATTAGGATATTATCAAACTTTTGATAAGACAGGTTCACCAACCGATCGGTCGACTTCTCCATTGGATACATTGAGTGTCCCACAGTATGCCGATAATGAACAATTCGGCATTGCCTTGAGGAAGATCGTTGAAGTTGTTGGTCGCGACAGCACCTCTATTAATGAAGATGAAATCCTAGCACATTCGGACTCGATGTTTTCGACACATCATCCTCCGAAGCCCGAAGTACAAAGACCCACCATCATCGTCTATCCTGATAGTACCGAACAAGTTTCTGCTGTATTGAAGATAGCCCATGAGTATCGGGTTCCTATTGTGGCCAACTCGGGTCTTACTTCCTTAGAAGGACAGAATATGCATACGAGAGGTCCCAACAGTATTGCTCTTAGTTTCAGTCGTATGGATGAGGTGATTTCTGTCAACGACGAAGACCTTGATGCCGTTGTACAATCGGGAGTGGGATGGCAGGATTTGGACGACTATTTGAAGCAAGATGCCTTAACACTGCATTTGATGTTTGGGCCTGATCCCGGTATGGGGGCCACAATTGCTGGAATGGTGGGTACCTCTGCTAGTGGGACTAATGCCTACAAGTATGGAACGATGAAAGAAAATGTGGTAAATTTGACCGTCGTTTTGGCCGATGGTACCATCATCAAAACCAAACAGAGACCCCGGAAGTCGAGTGCCGGCTACGATACCACCCGGTTGTTCATTGGGTCCGAGGGTACGTTGGGAATCATTACCGAGATCACTGTAAGACTACATGTGCGTCCTGTCAAGGAGTTGGTGACGATAGCAACGTTTCCTACTATCAAGGATGCTGCAGCTACTGCGCAGGAGATTCTTTCCAAAAGCGGAATTCAGCCCAATGCGGTCGAGATCTTGGACTCGACGATGATGTCGTTCGTTAACCTGGCCAAGACAGAACCTGACGCCAAACAGTTCTTAGAACAGCCAACGTTGTTCTTCAAAGTAGGCGGACCTACCGATGGAGCCATCTCCGAACAAGTCCAGGTGATCACCGAGATCGCCGGCAGAAATAGGGTGGTCAAGTTGGAGTCGTCACGTGACGCGGCAGAAAACGCAGTGCTTTGGTCGGCGCGGCGTCAGGGTCTTTGGTCCACGATAGAGTATGGTAGCAAGGTGCTTAAAGATCGCGATGATGTGCAGGTGTGGACCACCGACATCGCCGTTCCAATCTCTCAAGTGGCCAAGGTGATTTCCGAGACAAACGCCGATCTCAACAACAGTGGGTTCGAGGACCAGTTTTCGGTGATGGGCCACATTGGCGATGGGAACTGTCATTTTCTAGTGCTCTACAACAGTCCTGATTACGGCAAGGTGCAAGCGGTGGTGGACCGGATGGTTGAGCGTGCGTTGAGATTGGAAGGCACGTGTACAGGAGAGCATGGTGTTGGGGTCGGCAAGAGAAAGTATCTTGATACCGAGCTAGGTGTCACCACGGTGGACTTGATGAGACAGATTAAACTACTGTTGGATCCTCGCAGAATTCTCAATCCGGACAAGATCTTCAAAATAGATCCTGAAGATCAATTAGACAATTTGTTGGCCTCTGGGCATGTGATTGAGAAAGGATGCTGCCATGAGTGATGTGTCCACAAAAGATGTGTCGACAAAAGATGGGGAATCTGAAATTATGGCGACCTGGCTTACGCAATTAGGCAAAAGCAGACTCTTTACGCATTTAGGTAACTAGTGGGGGCACACCGCCTTTAGTGACTAGTGAGAAAGGGGGGGGCTTCAGATAGTTGCGGTTACCGAATTTCAGTACGGCTGAATGGGGAAGGAGTTCTCATCTCCTTACCTTGCATATCAATATAGAAATCAATATAGAAATCAATACATCTCTAACATTCTTATCAGGAAACCGACCATCGACCAGACACTCTCTTGCTATTATTTTTTTAGGATATTAAACTTTTCAGGATTACAGCAAAGGATAATACTATTTTTACGCACATGCAAAATAGACTTCCGAAGATTTGTGACTTTTTACCCCCCAGGTTCTTAGCGAGGATTATTTTAGTGGGGTCCGAAGTTTCTATCTGCACTGAACCAGCCCACGTCAAGACTCCCCGACCCAACAAATTCTGTGCAGGAAATTATCGTGATAAATATATAGCCAGATTCAGTTCCTGATAAAACAGACACACCAGATCCAAAGATTAAACAAAAATAAAAGGACGACATGAGCAAGACGGTTCCGGACATCTCGAATTCCGATTTCGACATCAACCTTCTTGATGATTCATTTTCCAAACCCAACATCGAGCTCACCTTCCCCTTACCAAACGATAAGGAAACTTATGTCTCGTTAGAGGGGAATGAAAAGGATTTGGGCCGTGGATTCTCCGTCATTGGTAACTTTCTCCACTACTTCACGTCCCTCAAGTACGACGACATCTACAAGGACAACGAGTACAAGTACAGTATCAACAAGTACCATCCGACGTTCACCAAAAAGATGAAAGACCACATGAACGACAAGTTGGAGAACTCGGATGAGAAATTGAACGAATTGGTGGCCGACTTGATCAACAAGGAAATCAGCTTGAACTTGATCAACGGGAAAGAATTCCATGCCCGTTTCAAGGAAGTCAAGGCGTTCATGGTAAAGTACTACAAGGCCCAAAATGAAAAAAATTTGCCCAAGTTCACCGATGCAAACGTCCTTCGGATTTCTTACTTTACAGTGATGAAGTTATTCGAAAAAATGTTCCCCGACGGTGTATGGTGTAACCGTCAGGATTTCTGTAATATGTATGAACAGTACTTGAAGGATCCAATGTCCATTATCTTCTTGGCCAATCATCAAAGTCATGTTGATTATATCATCATTCATTTGTTTGCTGTTAGATTCCAATTTCCCACTCCTGCTGTGATTGCTGGAGAAAATTTGAATGTGGCAGTGTTCGGTAAGATTCTTAGTAGTTTGGGAGCAGTTTTCATCAAAAGATCTTTGAATAATGAATTATATACCGAAAGAAATTTGACCAACATCATAGAATTTCTCTTATTGAATAAGGTTCATTTGGAAGTATTTATTGAAGGTACCAGATCTAGAGATGGGAAACTTCTTTTACCCAAATATGGGATTTTGAAGGCTTTTGCAAAGACTTATTTGAAGCAAAGAGCAATCAAGAATGACAATTTTGATATGCTGATTCAACCACTTTCCATTACCTATGAAAGAATCTATGAAACCGATGGATATTACAAGGAATTGATTGGAAATGACAAGAAACAAGAAAGTTTCCTCAATATCTTGAGCAATGGTTACAAGAACTTGTTTGGAAATGAGGATCTTACCGTAGTATATGATAAACAAGGATTCAATGATAATTCAACTAGAACTTTGAGTGGGAAAATCTTCGTTAAATTGGGACAATCATTCACAATGTCTAGTTTTATTGATGATGAGAAATTGGTTTCCAAAGATCCAGAAGTTGCCATTGATTCGGTTAATTTGAAGAAATTGGGTTTCACTATTATGCATGAAATCAATAGAACTAGTTTCTTACCTGAATCTGCCATTATTGGATGTGCAACTCAAATGTATTATTCTGCAACCAGGGAAAAGTCCATCAAAATTGAGAACTTATTACCGGTTTTGAAAATAGTGGTTAATACATTATATCGAGAAAATAAAGACCACTCCACCAATAGGACCATTTTAGAAGGGTTTAAACGTTATAGTGATGAGGAATTGATTGAGGTTATCAAGATACAAGTGATCAAATTCTTTAGATTTATCAAGGTCAATCCTAAGACCAATGAAATGAAGATTGGAAGATCGTTGGAATTGTTATATTATAAGAACTTGACGATTCATTTGTTGATTAAAAGATGTATGGCCAGTTTTATTTTGTTATTGTTAAACGGAAATACACTTGACAATCAAGTAAGACCTACATATACGTCGATCAATAAACTTAATTACATTGTGACGGCATTCATGAAGAACGAGTTTTTATTTGATTATGACCATAATAAGCACAATGATCTTAGTTTCATTTTGCAAGATTTGATTGAATTGGGAGTAATCAAATTTGTTAAAGATGATTCTAGAGAAGGACAATATGAAATAATTGATCACTTATATGTCAGTCTTTTCGCCAACTTGGTTAAACCATTCTTAGAAGCGTATGTTAATTTGATCAGTAATACGTTTGAAATGACGATTATCAAAGCCAAACAATTCCATGCCGAATCCAAAAAGCATACCGGAGACGTTCAATTTGACATTGACGAATTGAAATACCCTACAACGAAGCTGTTGCTCAAGTATATCATCGACGAAAACCGCAAGTCCGGATTGGCATCTTCGACAGAATCGGTCAACAAACAATACTTGTTGAGTAATATGTACTACTTGAATAACTTGAAGTTGATCAGCATCTACAAAAACAAGGCTAAAACTAAGGCATTTGTCAAAGTGTTGAACGATACCGACATACGTATAGTTGAAAAGTTTTTGAATGATCTACTCCGTTCAAAGAAACAACTGTTGGACAATAGTATTATTGACTACATCGTTGAGATAGTTAACAAGAACCCAGAAAGAGAAGTTCCAAAAATGAGGTTGGTGGGTAAATTATAGGTCAAGACATTATCAACGACCTAGAAATTACATCATATATGTGGACTATTTTTACATAATCTGCATGGACTAGTATCTATTCCTAACAAGAAAATAATAAGAAAATGAAGAAGACGTACCATTCAAAACCTCAAACAGTAGTATCTCCTCTCATACTAGGAAGGTAGGGGAACAGAGGTTGCATGCAGATGTAAATCCACACTGGTGAAACCCTATTACTACCAGTCAGGTGGGTCCGTATTCCCGTAGATCTCAACCGATATTCCGTCTCGAGTACGCCATCGCCCCTTATCTCTGTAATGACCTTTGCTGTGCCCGTCAGCAACCGCTCCTGCACACGGACTCCGCTCTATGACCTCGTAGATAGGAGGGCTCCAAAATAAGATGTGCCCCTCCTCTATCGGAAAATATATTCTGCCCTATCGGGAGAAAAGGCCCCATCCGCAACCATCGCCCACCCCGCCAACGTCAGCTGCCGCCAGTTTTGCTGCTACCCCTATTCGACGGTGGCGCGCACGACCTCCTTGCTGTGTCTGCCAAAACACGCTCGCTAGCACTGCTACAACTCTACGCCTTGTATTTCTTTTTCAGTGACGGTACTTATATACTGACCCTTCTAGCTGTGTTTCGTCCTCAATCCTGTTTCTGATCCTAGTCGAAAACTGTTATATAGCACTTCTGGTTCTCGTCCCTCCACCTGTCCTATCGATAACTGCTGCCCGTCTACGGCACGTCCCGGTTTTTTTCCCCGTACTGTTTACCTTTCCAGCACCTGTGCTACTGCCATGAGAAAGGAGCTTAAATACATCATAACGGCCCATCTCGTGCTTGTGTTGTACCTCGTGTATTTCACGTTCGACTTGATCACCCTTCTTCACGACGACACCTTTGCTGACGCCTTCCGCAACGAGGAGCTCAACCCGGTGGATAACAAGCTCGACAGGCCGTTGATCATACCCAAGATCATCCATCAGACCTACAAAACCACCCAGATCCCCGAAATATGGAGACCAGGCCTGCAGGCCTGTATCGACCTCCACCCCGACTACAAGTACATCCTCTGGACCGACGACATGGCGCGTGAGTTCATCAGCGAAGAGTATCCGTGGTTCCTCGACACATGGGACTCCTACCCGTACCCAATCCAACGGGCCGACGCCATTCGGTACTTTGCCTTGGTCTACTATGGTGGTGTTTACATCGATCTTGACGACGGCTGTGAAAGACGCTTGGACCCGCTTCTCACCGTGCCGGCGTTTGTCCGTAAAACCATCCCCACCGGGATTTCCAATGACGTGTTGGGCTCTGTTCCTAAACATCCGTTCTTCCTCCGTGTGTTGGACTCCTTGAAGCCGTACAAGCGCAACTGGCTCGTTCCCTACATCACCATCATGTACTCGACCGGTCCTTTGTTCTTGTCGGTGATTTGGAAACAATACAAGCGTTGGGGTGTTCCCGAAGAAGCAAGGATCCGTATCTTACTTCCTGAAGACTACAAGACCCACCCATTCTCCTTCTTTGCCATTGTTCCTGGTTCTTCGTGGCATTTGGATGACGCAAAGTTCATCAAGGGGTTGGCCAATCACATTGTGTTGGCTGTTTTTGGAGGATTTCTCATTGCTGGAATTGTATTTGCAATCGAATACTTATTCTATGCTTGGGTCACTTCCAACCATTTCAAAAAACTCCTCAAGAAAATCGGAGAAATAGCTTGTTCGGCTTTTGCCGGTCTTTTACGAATTGTCGGTATCCAAACTGATCCAAGCAAATATTCAAGTTTACCGTTTTCGAACAACAAAACAACCACTGATGGCGAAGATGGTCCGCAATTGAACCTTTTCAAATTGATCAAATATAAGTTAAATTCCAATATCAAAAGACGACCAAGAAAAGACTCCAATCTTCCGGTCGAATTCGACCTTTTGGAAAAAATCAATAATGATCAGAAAATAGAAAAAGGCAGTTTCGATGCCTACGACCCTCCCCAACAATCATCCACCACCTCTGCATCTGGCTCTGCTCCTTCGTCAGACCAGGCTTCGCTCGACGACGATGAAGCCACATTTGTTGCCCACACCTACGACGACTCCGACAGCATAGTGTGAACCTGCAGCAACACTGCATCCCTAATTGGACCCTCATTTGAACTTACATATTCTAGTCAGTCTTCAAACTTTCTACACCCACAAAGTACATAGATATTGGCTGTAATGGCACCTTTTCGTCATGGCCTCTTGGCCGACCAACCCCAAAGAGGTCGCCGTCCCTTCATAGATCAGAATTGTATGGCAGGAAACATCACATTCATAACCGATTAATACATTAATATTTCAGGAAACTGCTGTAGCATTCCCACTGCAAAGTGTGCGGTAGAGCTGCAAGAAACATCACCAGCGGTTAAGGTGCAATAAATCTGCTGCTAGACCCAAGCTATGCTTCTTGTACAATGCACTATCCGCGTATCTCCCGTATGCCATCTCTCGTAATTGGATCGTATTATCATCATTATATTTTCTCTTTGATCCACTAACCCTCTCCAGTTTCATTCGGCATTTGCCAACTATTGACCGTTTCTATGGCCACTGTGCGCCACCGCGGCTGATGGCCATTTGATACCATCTCGCAGCAAAGTGAAATAACAAGACGAAAGAGGAAAGACCTATGGGGTATCCATTTGAGATGCTCGGGGATCTGGGGAGGGGAAGGAAAGGTACTGTACCAGAAATGGCGAGCTATTATTGCTGGTCTGTTGTAAGTAGGGTAAGAAGAGTGAAGCGTTGTCTTGCTATTGGTTACTGAAAATTATGCATTATGTCTGTGGGTGAAATTTTGGGCTATATAGTGTATATGCATATCTATATGTATATTTAACGCGAGTAAGGTGGGTGAATATGGCCAAGGGTGGATATTGCTCTTTCTTTTTAGGCACGGCATGGTCTTTTGAAAGAAGGTAATATTTCTTCGTACCATTGGTTATGATGTAACTTGATATGGATTAACGGTGATAAACTCCAAGAAAACCCACCCATCCTTTTCGTTTCTTGGTAGTATTGATTCCATCACTTGGTAAGCACCATCGGTCGTTTTGTTCTATGCTTGTAAGTTCGTAATTTCTGTCTTTCTTTTCCTACCTACTGGCACCGGATTCCAATAATCTCATGTTCATTCTGACATATCTTTCCTCGGAATCCTTCTTCAAAAGGTCCTTCATCATGTCGGTCAAATCATCCACGATCTTAACCGAATTCAAAGATAATTCCACCAACATTTGTGCATCTATTGGAACCCCACCATTCTTACTTAATTGTATCAATTCCCGATTCTTATTCAATGTAATCACCAACGACCCATCTCTGACCATTTCCTCTTTCAATGAAGCATCCAATACCCAGATCTCATCGCTTTCCTTACCCTTGAGATTGGTTTCTTTATCACTAGGATTGTAGAACGAATACGTCAAACAAATAGGCACATGCAATATACTCAACGGTACCGGTTGTCTTTCATCAACACTGTGTACTATCACCTGCTCGTCCACAATGCTCACATCGGGCTTACGGTAGTGCTGTAAGGCCAACATCACCGCAAAACATCCCACATCAATAAAGTTCCCATCGTAGTTAAGGAAGTTCATATCCACCTGCACATTCCACACCTTTTCCCCAGCAACAATACACAAACTCTCGATATCCAACGAATTGGACCGTTTGATCGCTTTCTCAAGAAGCCTACTTATAAGCACCTCTTCGTTGGAATTCTTAGCATTGTCGAACTTTGGCCAAGCCATCGAACTGATATCACAGTTGATGTTGAAGACTCCCTCGAACGGCCGGTCCTCGTACGGCTTGTCGATGCTGGCAGACACTCTGACTGCAAGCTTTGTGTTGGGGCCCCAACTGACCTCGACGTATCCATACTCGTTGGGGGACAACGTGATGGTCGGCTTTCTGTGTTCGTCAAGGCGTCTGGAATCAAATCTTATACCATTCTTGAGCGCTTCAAGCACATACAACCTCTCATTGGCTGAAATCTCAACATTGCGTGACATCCTACTTTTGGTGAAACCGTGATTTTCGTATCTATCAGATTAATGTGATGAGGTGCAAAATCGTTCTCCCAAAAAGTAACTGGTAGTAAAATAGTTGTCGTGTGCACGACTGCGAAATTGTGCTAGGTGGGGGGGAACCGATGAAAAAGTGGCAACCAAAATTAGTCGCCACCAATCTTTCTTATTCATTACCATGTATAAACAAGGCCTTTTCGCTGTGGCTAGACTCCAGCGGCCATTACTCACCACATCGGTCCGAATCGGACTGCGTGCACTTCTGAACTCGTCCTACCCGCCATCGCTCAATTTCTTCCAGAGAGACTCCCGTCCCGCCAATACAGTAGTTCGGTTTGTACCCCAACAGACTGCCTGGATCGTGGAGAGAATGGGAAAGTTCAACCGGATCTTGGAGCCGGGTTTGGCCTTCTTGATTCCTGTGCTAGACAAGATTACCTACGTTCAATCCCTCAAAGAATCGGCAATTGAGATTCCTTCTCAGAATGCCATTACTTCCGATAACGTTTCGCTTGAATTGGACGGGATTCTCTACATCAAGGTTATAGACCCCTATAAGGCCAGTTATGGGGTAGAAGACTTCAAATTCGCCATCAGTCAATTGGCCCAAACCACCATGAGATCAGAAATCGGTTCCATGAGTTTGGACAGTGTTTTGAAAGAAAGACAATCATTGAACACCAATATTAACAGGGTCATCAACGAAGCTGCTAGAGACAATTGGGGTGTGGAATGCTTGAGATACGAAATCAGAGACATTCACCCTCCACAAAATGTCTTGGATGCCATGCACAGACAGGTCAGTGCAGAAAGATCCAAGAGAGCTGAAATCTTGGAGTCTGAAGGTCAAAGGCAAGCTAAAATCAATATCAGTGAAGGGGAGAAACAATCGATGATTTTAGCCTCTGAAGCTAACCAAATGGAACAAATTAACCGTGCTAAGGGTGAAGCCGAATCTATTTTATTAAGATCTCAAGCCAATGCCCAAGGTATCAAAAATGTCGCCCAAGCCATCTCTGATGCACCTGAAGGTGAAAGTGCTGTCAATTTGCAAGTTGCACAAGAGTACATCAAGGAATTCGGAAAGTTGGCAAAAGAGACCAATACCATGGTCATTCCATCTAACTTAGGAGACATTGGAAGTTTCATGGCTTCAGGTATGTCTATCTACAACAACTTGAGTCAACAAAACAAAACCAAGAAAATCGAGGACAAACAATCCAAACAGTAAATAAAATATGATGATCATGTTTCATAGCATATTGTCACTTGTGTATAGAAAAATGAAAATAAGAAAACAAATACAATCTAATTAGTTTTTTTAACTTTATTTTGGAAGTTGTCTAACTAATATTACATCATGGACTATTATGATTATGACACCATTTCACGAACACGTTCCATGGCTTTTTCTATTCTATTCAATGTTGTGTTACTTTTTTTATGCCTTTTTGAAAAACCCATCAAGTGCACCCCTTCCTACTGCCACTTTCTTGACTGGCTTCTTGACTGGCTTCTTTTGATTCTTTCCCCTAGATGCAGATGTGGAATTAACCACGTCATTCATGCTGGCTTCCACGGCCATGATACTTTTCCTTTTGGTCTCCATCTTTTTCATATAATCTTCCAAGTCTGTGAAGTCATGCTTTGACTCAACCAAAGTCTCGAGTTCCTTTGGTAAGTATGAATCACAAATGAATTGGATCGAATGTTTCAAGTAACATTGCTCAAGAATTGGCGTTGGTATATCCTCTCCAGATGAAGGGTCTGCCACTCTTTGTTTGATATTATTACTTATCGATAATTTAGAGCCTTTTTCAAGTAAATGTCTCGACAAGGACTCTGCCTTAGTATTAAGGAAATGAATCGTCTTATCAATGGAGAATTTATAAAAGTATTCATCATTTTCTTCAATGGTCTCGCAAATCTTATCCAAACTGGAAACATATACCTTTCTTGCAATCGTATGTACCCAGCCGTTATTGTACAAGGATTCTATTTGGTCCATGATATCTTCCAATGTGATGAACCGCTTTGAAAATGCATCTTGGTGGACATACATGATTGACATGAACAAGTATACTGGGTTATAATCTGTAGTGGTGATCATATTACTTGATTGCAATACAAAACCTTCTTTTTCCTGACTTTCAAATATGAACGACTTAACAGCATCGCCATTTTGAAGACTGGGCATTGGTTTTTGGAAGGGATTGTTGCCGTTGATTTGGGTCAACTCTAAGAGTCTGGTTCCTTCCTCGGAAATGGCAAACGATTGTGTGCTTTTGAGATCCTTACATGGGAGGTTTATGATGTTGTATTTACTGGTATCATTTTTGGGAAGCAAGATGATCTTACTGTCTATTTCAGCCATTATCAATGATCTATAGTATATAAATATAAATCGATCTTTTTGGTTAGGGTCTACATTCAATCTCTAATTGTGCAGCACACGACCTAATATCATAATCCCACCAACAGCAGGATGAAGGTACGGACGCTTCCTATACTGGCCAAAATGACCATAACCGTTCCATAGATGCAGAAACTCAAGGAGCTTATAGAGGCAGCACGGGGATCAGTATTGAGCAAATGGGCGGTTCCTATGGCTCCACAATTGATTCCGAGAGTCATACCACGGGTGACGTAGTCATTTTTAGGAATTCTAAGTAGCTTGAACACATGTTCACTAGCCAATGCACCCATGATACCACTGAGAATGGTACAGACTGCCATCAAGGACACAGACCCGTTCAAATTGGTTATTAAGGGGGTACCCAAGGCCAATGTAACGGACCTACCAATAAACCCAATGGAACGTTTGGCTTCAATGCCAATCAGATGGCACACTATTGGATACAACAAGAATGTCAAGGCGATGGAAATTAAGATGGGAGGCATCAAGACCCAAAAGTTCTTGACAAAATCCTTACGGTGGGTGAACATTGGAAGTGATAATGATACAATAGACACATCCATAAGGGAGGACAATACATCACCACATCCAGGCCATTGTGGGGTGGACGTAAAATCAGCCAGTGCCGAATAGGTCTGTTTTCCGCCGTTGACCAAGGCTTCACCCGAGAACAAATTCAAATATGTTTTCCCTGTTTTGTAGAAGCGCAAATCATCAAGAAACCCTTTTGGTTTTCCATGATGGTAGATGAGCGAGCCAATGAAGCATATGAAGAGAATTTCTCCGGTCAGGACCAAGATGGGATGTGCAAATCGTTTGGCGGAGGGCCAAGTTTGGGGGATCAATAATGCTACGTAGTATGAGAGTATGGTAATAGCCAAATGGTAGGGTAAGAAGGTGTGAATGGATCTGATGTAGTATAATGGAAGGGAGATCAAAAACAAGGCACCAAAAAGGATCCAATCGATATATTTAGTCACGAATATAGTGACTTCTTGGGTGTCTGTGGTTAAAGAAGTTTGGTCCACTGGTTCTTGGACGGAGTTGATATCATTAGATAGGTTCTGTTTGGTAAAAGTACCCTGATGGGAACTGGTATTGTCTGCAGATCTGAAACTGGCATGGTCTCTTTGGTAGCTTGGAGGCGGTTGGGGGATATCAGGCAGACTGATTCGTCCAGAATCAAATGGGTTTTCGGTGATTTGGGAATGTTTCATTTCGGTCGATGCAGCAGTGGAAGAGACAATAGGAGATTCAGTGCCTCTTTCCAATTCACTTAGTTCGACATCTTGAGGTGAATTTCTTCCTGAGCGTAAGGTTTCCAAGTCGATGGTGGTAATATCATCCCTCATACTTGTGAAGACACCCGAACTGGTGGTATGTTCATTTTTGAGTGACAGGATATCTGTATCTTCTGATTTGTTCAAATCCTCAAATAAGCCATATTTTTGTAGAGCCCATCTGAGGCCCAGTACGACGTAGATATTGATTAAAAAAACCGCTATCAAACCAAAAACGAAAACACCTGTGATCTTCAACACCTCGATAAAGGTGATTGGGTCCGACAAGGGAAGTACTATGAAAGATGGAATGAAGAAGATATTGATCCATTTGAGGGTGAAGTTCATGGAAGGTTTGGTTATTCTCAAGTAATTGGTCAACGTCCACTCGGACCAGGTACCAAGCTTCTTCCAATGGGGTTTGGACGATTTTGCAAGATCCGAAACAATGCTCAATACCGAGAGTATGCCCAAGTTGATCAACATTCCAAGGACCGAGGTGGGAAACTTGATCTTGATGACGTTGGTCAAAAACAAATTGAACCCATACAAGATGGCACAGATGACTATGCATCCGAAAGGGATCACCACATAGGAATTGAAAAGATGTACTTTGGAATACCAAATTCCAAGCACGGCTCCTTTGGCCAAGTTCTGCAACGATATCATGGCGATCTTAATATAAGAAGCTGAGTTTGAGATGCAGATTCAAAAAAGAAGATCGAAATAAGATTGAATACAGATCTTGTTTTAGGGAAGATGCAGCCACTTTTCTATACAAATCTATAGAATAACCTAGTGGTAAGCTTATCCAAGATTCTATTATTTCGGACTTTTTTTTCGATTTCCAGACTCATGAGTCCGTACTTCGGGAACTTTCCGAACACCCGAATCGTCCCTCGCTATACTTCTACACTGTTTTTATGGTTTTATTCAGGCATTGGTCCTGTGAGTTTCGCAGATCCGGTGTTAAGCTTTGCGCATTCAAATGTCAATCGTCTTCGTATCGTCTAATGACGTATAGCAGAAATCGTTTGTTACGTGCTTTGAAATGGTATTTGAATTTCTTCAATTCACAAGGGGTACCCATCATGGATTTCTGCTATCAATAACTTTATACATATCTATCAATGCTTCTATCTATGCCTCCATGTTCCTCGGCTAGTCTCCCCCACTTTCACCCCCCATCGTCTTTATCGACTCTTTCCGACTCCGATATCGCTTGCTCGTATATTTGGTTCCGCGCGGTTTACAAAGCTTGCAATTAAAGTCTACCTTTATTTAGAAGCCGTGCAGTAATAAATGGGTTTGGTTAGTAGTGGTATTTTTTTTTCTTGCATCGTACCCATTGCTAGTCCTACTTCTCTTTTGTTACATTTTGTATATTACGAAACCTAAACCTATACACTGGCATCACCTAGTCCGACATTAGCAGCATGTGTTTGTGCTTGTGAGATCTGCTGATAGCATTGTTGTCTGGCTAACTCCAAATCCTGTCGCTCCTAAAGACGCATTTGGCCCTGTTAGTGATTTTGACTCGATTGGCGGTATTGACTCCGATGCTGACGTATCGTTTTTCCTTCTTTCTTCTACTGTCTATCTCCCATACCTTCATTCTTCGCATCTCCTTTCCTCTTTATCCTTCTTCCTTGGTTGCAATGCTGGCTCCGAGATCTCTCGGCACGAAGGGTTATCTCAGAACAACACTTTTCGACTAACAGTATCCTGAAACATTATCATCCCTGGTAACCCCGGCTTCGAGCCCATTTATGCTTCTTGAGCTTCGATAACTTCCTTGAACTCTTCCTTTGCATATCTTAATCCACAGTATCCACAAGGATTAGGCTTAGCCTGGTCCAAGTTGATAAACACTTTAGGATGGCCTTGCAATGTGCTGCCTCTGTTTCCGTCACAAACGGCAACGTTTCCATCATGTGCTGATAAATATCTCACTGGCTCCTTGGCAATCAAATCAATGGCAGCATATGGTCTTGGTTGTGTTTCCAATTCTCTTTGGACAAATCTGTGGGGGTTTCTGGTAATGGCATCCAATCTGGTTTCTTGACTTTCCGACCACTTGGTGGCTCTATTTGGAGCCTGTTGTGCTAACTCGTTTTGCTTCAACTCTTCCTTGGACAAACCTGTAGAGGTCTTACGAACACTGACGGTGGAGTTGCAACGAACAGCAAACTTCACGTTCGCAATACTTGCCTGTCTACTTATTCTGGATAACATTCTGCTGTGTGAATATGAATGGAATATGTGTATGCTATGGAAGGGAAGAAATCAGATGCAAATAACGTGATTTCAATGAATGCTTCACGATTCTTGTTTGTGAAGAGGTTTAACTGTAGTAATAAAAAAATCCCCAAGCTGATTCGTCCAAATTTGAAAATTTTATCACGTGATAGTTACCCGGCCGCGTGTGAGGTGCTCAATCGAGGCATGAAACCCAAAGCTTGCGGACAGGGCCTTTTAGTTTCCATATCTATTTTAATTCTTGCTACAATGTTGACATATCAAATTATGTAATCATTCCGGCTTGAATCTTTTAATTGTCCAATCTACGATTTACTAATCAAATACAATTTTACTAATTATGAAACAAATAGCATTAAAGGTTGAAATATAACCTATGTAAATAAAATAGGAAGAACAGAATAGGATGAAGTCTTAATAAAAAAGAAAAGCATTAGGGAGTATCATTTCCGAATTGTATGCAAAACAAAGCATACATATCCAAAGTGAATTCATATTCACCTAATACTTTCAAAAAGGGAGGAGGAAAGTGTGTTTGTAGACCAAATCAATAATCTTACAAAAGAACACATCTCTTCTTCTTTTCTTTCTTTTCTTTAGTTTCCATTGAAGCCTTGGTGGCGGCATCAAACACTTCTCTGACACCTTGGCCGGTTCTGGCAGAACATTCCAAGTAATCATAAGCACCGATCTTTTGAGCAACAGCTTGACCTTCAGCGGTGGAAACTGGTTGTTGTTGTTGCTGTCTTAATTGTTCGATGGTATTATGGTCAGATCTTAAATCAACCTTACATCCAACAAGAATGATTGGAACAGCTTGACAGAAATGCAAAACTTCGGAAATCCATTTTTCCAAGACATTATCTAAAGAATCTGGAGAATCAACAGAGAAACAGATCAAGATAACATTGGAATCTGGGTAGGACAAAGGTCTCAATCTATCGTAATCTTCTTGACCGGCAGTATCCCATAATGCCAATTCGACTATTCTATTACCGTAGTGGACGTCGGCAACGTAGTTTTCGAACACGGTTGGGACATAGACTTCTGGGAAAGTACCCTTTGAGTAGACAATCAACAAACATGTCTTACCACAAGCACCATCACCGACAATGACTAACTTTCTACGGGTTTCAGCAGGAGGAGGAACCATTTTTATGCAATATTGTGAGGAAAATTAATAAAAAATGACTGGTGTTGACGAGTAAGGTATTGGCTGGTTTAAATACAACTAGAAGATGTTAGTAGAGGACAAAAAATAATAGGGAAAATCCTGATATAGATTGGGTAGGTAAGTAGTCCACCACACTTGTTAGGTCAATTTGCGGTTCTGCTTTCCAGCAGCATTTTCCATTCTCTTCCATTCTTGTTCTAATCAATTGTCTCGACAAAAAAAAATAAACACCGAAAAAAAAGGGATAGTTTGATCTGGATGAGGGGCGTTGAGGGCTAAAAACAAACCAACGAACGGCTGTGGAGGACGGAGCACTAGGATACGGGCGAGATGGAAGTAGATGGTAATGAGGACATGACGTGGACTAGACATGCTGCAGTCAGCAATGGGCCAAGATGGCGGACTTACGGACATCCTCGGACTTGGGATCGTGGATGGCTGTGCACAGCGTGTGGAAGGACGGCGAAGGCGACAATCAAGCGACCAGGTTGGCACTAGTAGCGGCGGCAAGGCCGGCGGCAGAGGACCCTTCTCTAGCAGGACAAAGGTAGTAGTACGTACATAGTTTTTAAATCGGCACGAGAACCAGGAGGAAAAAGCAGAAGTGTATAGAAAGAAGAGAAAGAGAAAGAAGAGAAAATGTTGTTGATTTTTGTTCTCCTCTTGTGAGTGTGCGAGGTGCGAGTCTGGACACTTCACTGGTCCTTCAGTGAGACCAAAAGGGCAACTCGCACTCCAGACGAGCGTGAGCTTTGAAAGGGGCAGGGAAATGAGAACGAGAACAAGGCAACAAAAGATAGAGAGATCGATCAGGAGAAGGAGCAAACGATTCACTATAAAACGCATACGATAGCTGCGAGGACTAGAGTGCACGTGGACAAGGGAATGGATATCGCCATGGCCGTATGTCGTCCGGATGTCACCTGCCCTTTTCTGTTTCCTTCTTTCTTTCTGTTTGTCTGTCTCTTTCTAATCCCTCTTGTGCCATTCACTCCCACATGATGGATAGGTCGGATGATAGGTTAGTAGACCTTAGACGTTGATCAGATCGAATTTGTATGACGTACGACCTCCCTTGCAGGCTTAGCTGATTGTGCATAGCCCACTCACTTCAAATAATACGCGGGGGGGGCGGTTGTTGTTGTTGCGGTTCTGGTCTATTATTAGCACTTTCACCGTTGTGCGTGTTTAAAGATGACCCACAGCTAGCGAGAGTCTGTGAGATTTCTCCCTGGTTTCGTTCTGGTTTTTTTCGCTGGCATGGCGTTTGTCATGTTCTGTGTCATGTTCTTTGTCCGGTTGGAGCCAGAGAAAACAACTGACGTTTCTAACAACTGTGCCAGTTCCGCAGTTCTGTGTGGGTTGCAAGAGGTCTGTACGTACTGCAGTATCTATTTGTTCAGTGTCGCTCCATGTCATTCGGTATTCAAGGGGACCCGCCGCTACTACTGTGTCTGTACCGCGCCATGTCCTGACACGCCGTACCATGTCTGTACCTGTAATGTACCTGTTATGTAGCAGTTTTGTACCTGTCCTTCTATCCCTTCGATTATTTTTCCAGCCTATTTCACTTGCTTCACGTCTCTGCATTCTTCTACATAATCTTCTACGCTATATATGTATATCTTCGAGATCATTGCCAAAACCGTCTATCGGGAATTGAGATCTCTTGCACACTATAATAGCCACTTTTGGTCTTAGATCATAACTTGCAGTTCGCAGGGGTTACTTTCTGGAGAGCGTTTTACAGTGGAAATAGTTCTTTATGCAGCTTCTTTTTCTCTTTCTTGTGCAATTCAGTTTTGTTGCTATTGCGTACTTCGCTCTACGGTTAGTCGACTTCATGTTAGCTTACTGCTTGTATTCCTGCTATCAAATCGTTTCACTTTATCTCCTCCTTTTCTTCTTCCTCTGACTCCTTCTCCTCTACCTCTTCCTCCTTCTCCTCTTCATTTACCTCCCCCTCCTTTTCCTCCTCTTCTTTCTTCACCTTTCTTGGTGGTAGCACCTCGTTGAATGCCTTGGCCCAATCCCTTCCAAGCTCAAACCACTTGCAACACAACTCGAACACGTGCGACGTCGTCAACACTTGTCTGCCGTTGATCTCTATGTACTGGTCGATCGGCAACTTTCCCACTCTCAACCCCAACTCCTTGGCTTTGTTCACACAAAGCTTCTTGTGTCTGTTCTTGTCAACAATCCCTCCAATGATATACGTATGCTCTTCCTCCAACTCCTCAATCACCTCGTCGGTATCGGCAGTCAAATAAACATACTTCGAAAGCTCTTCCTTGCTTTGCGGCAAGTACGCCTGCAAACTCGGAGACTCCACAAACTCAATTCCTTGCCACTTCTTGTAATGCTCGAGCACCCCGTCAAACCTCTCCTTTAATCTCTTGTCAAATGGAGTCACCGTTAAACCAACCTTGTACTGACTGTGTCTCATGGTGGAGTATGCACGTGTGATCTGGTTGGAAAGCGATACTACTTCCTTACTGGTCATCAAATCATCAAATTCACAATCCATGATTACTTTGACCTTACTATCTATCTGAGTCTCGGGTATCTTAGGTTTCACGACTTGATCATTTTCTCCACTTTCTTTCTTCCTCTTCAAAGCCGCCTTCTTCTTCTCTTTCTTGATCTTTCGATATTCAGTCTTGGTCTCTTCCCATCTCTGCAGTTTCTGCGCCTTTTTCCACTGGTTTTTCGACATCCCTTCTGGAATTTCAATCTTGGCCATCTTCGCACGTGAAGCCTCAATCTCCTCGCTAGAAGGGGCACCCCTCTTGAGTGTTTTTTTCACTGGCTCACTCATTGACTATTTTGCAATGATGGATCGAGATTTTAATTTTTCAATATTTAACAAGTCGTGTGAGCCTCGGTTACACAACGTAAGTCTGCTACAATAATAACCCTACAATCTGTTTTTGATATCTCTTTAAATTTCTATGTTTATAAATACGTTATCCTTGCTTCAATCATTCCTTATCAACCAAGACCCATCGCTCATCATTTTTGGTCTTGTCAACAACCAATCTTCCATTGCACCATACCTTGGAGCAATTTCTGTCATCTCCGGCAAATACCCATTTTCCTAGCAAATCCGTCATCTTGGCAGTCTTTTCTTGTAGTGAATCGTCCTGTGCTGGAAGTTGCCATTCGAAAATATCAACGTTGGATGAACAACTCTTCAAATCTACCATTTGAACATCGAACTTCTTACCTACTTCGAAGGTACCAATTCTATCCGTCATTCCCACAGCAATGGCACCTCCTTGTGTCGCCATGTAGAGTGCATCTACTAATGAGAGTCTATCACTATCATCTTTGGTCTTCATCGACAAATGGTGACTTACCAAGATCGTATACCTAATGATCGCTAAAATGCTCAGATCAAATCCCCCACTAACATCAGTACCCAAAGAAACGTTGATTCTATCTTTATAAAGGTATTGGTTTATTGGGGCTTCTCCGCTGGAAATGAATGTGTTCGAAGTAGGACAGTGACTGATTGAACAGTTTTTTTCCTTAATGATTTTACGTTCATGCTCGGTTAAATGTACGGCATGGGCCAAGATGGTGGATTGGGTCAATAATTGATGACTGTCATACACATCCGCGTAGTTCTTACAGTCAGGAAACAATTCTTTGACCAATTCGATTTCCTTTTCGTTCTCACTTATATGGGTTTGGATAGGTAACTTTTTGGCCTCACTAATAGTGCCCAAATATTTCAAAAGTTTACGGGAACAAACAGGTGCAAATCTGGGAGTTATGATGGGCTTGACAAGGACATCAGAAGTGTTAAGCTGGGCCAAGTGTTTGATGACTTTTTCCGTAGATTCAACACACGTCTCGTAATCTTCTTCATATGCATGGTAGGTATCATTATGGTCCATACAGACTTTTCCCACAAACCCTCTCTGGCCCAATTTCAAAAGGATCTCGGCAAACAAGTTTGTAGTTTCTGGGTCGATAGTGGTGAAGTAAGATGCACAGGTGGTACCGCTTTGAAGTGTTTTATTAATGACTTTGGTGTATATCTCCGTGGCCACGCTAAGCTTGTCTTTGCTAGAGAATTCGTTTTCTAAAGGGAAGGTGTATTTCTTTAGCCAGTCCAATAAGGGCACCCCCAAACCGATCCCCACATTCGGATACTGGGAAGCATGAATATGGGTATCTACGAAGCCAGGCAAAATGAACTTGGCTGGATCAGATGAGTAGTCCACGTACTTGAAATTATCACTGTGTTTGGACGATTTTTTCTGGAAGAACTCCATTGGCAATAAGCCATTATTTTGGTCCGCCTGGTAGTTCTTGTGTACGAAATCAATAGTTCCTTCTGAATCGACCCCAATCAATGTATTGAATGAGATGTCCACCTTGCCTAACTCCGGTGTATGGACCATGGTTCCATGGTAGAGGGTGTAGGGAATGGCCGTTGTGGCCTTTGGAAGGACGCTGCTTTCATCGTTCGACAGCATTTCAAAAGTGGTTGTGTTTCAAAATGTGGCTAATTGTAATTCCTGTGATGTCTGGTTATTTATATGTAGATAAGAATGAGCAATGTAACGGAAGGGCCGCGGCTGGCCCGCGGCCTGCTAATTCATGAGTACGGGTATCGCCGTGTTGCAGATAGGGTTTTGATTATGTAAGCAGATGTCAACTTATGAATGAAGAAAATTAGACAATAGGTAAGCGACTAGAAATGACATAGGAGGGGTCTAGATATTAATCGTACTAGAGCCTTCGAAGCCTTAGTATGTTTTCTTCTTACTATCAAAATAATCTACACTATGGAAATGTCGAAACGTTTCTTTTGTATACACCGAATATTACCTAATATGAAATGAAAGTACACAACAAATCATAAAGTCGTCCTGACTTCGATATTTTGTGTACAATTAACTTTTGTGGGTATGAAGAAGTTAACGAAGAAATTGAAATAGATAGGGGAATAAAGCTCAGCTAACTTACAACAAAGCGAGACCGGCGAAACCAATGACAGCAGCACCGAAAGACAATTGCAAGTCGTTGGCGGCACCATCGGAGGAGTGGACTGGGATGCTGCTAGGGACAGCAGATGAGGAGAAGGTCGAGACAGATGCGATGGTGGAGGATTCTGGGGCCTTGGAAGCGGCTTCCGAAGTTGGGGCAGCCGAGGAAGAAGCTGGAGCAGCGGAGGATTCGGCAGCTGAAGAAGATGCTGGGGCAGCGGAGGATTCAGCAGCTGAGGAAGATGCTGGGGCAGCGGAGGATTCGGCAGCGGAAGAGCTTTCTACGGCGGAACTGGCAGCGCCAGATGAGGAAGGATCGGCAGATGAAGCAGCAGATGATGAGGAAGGAGCGGCAGATGAGGAAGGAGCGGCAGATGATGAAGCGGCAGATGATGAAGCAGCAGATGATGAAGAGTTGCTGGAGTAACCGCTACAAGAGCTCTTAAAAGCACTGACAGCGTCATCGGCGGTGTCGTTAGGACAGGCGCTCTTCAAACACTTTTGAACTGCGTCACTGTTATCGGAACAGATACAATTCAAGTCATTCAAGCCAGAACACTTACTGTCTTTTTCAACCTTGGAAACACAGGCCAACAAACAGGCTGGAGGAGCAGCGACGGCGGATTGCAAGGTGGCGGCCACGGCAAGTAAGGTAGAGATTTTGAGGACAGAAGAAACCATTTTAACGATAGACGGGGTTTAGTAAGGAGGTTTGGAATGAAAGAAGAGGTGGAAAGAATTGGCAGTTGGAGACGAAATTTTCGAGCACACAGCGCCCTCCACGACATTGTGCTGAAATTGGTGCTGTAGTAGTTAAGGAAGGGAGCCAAAAATAGCAATGTAAACACCGCGACATGGTAAGGAGCCGCGACATTTATTCCCGATCGGGAAGTATCCACCTCCGATCGAGGGTCTAGATCGACTGTCGAAAAAAGAACCATTCGGAAATGGTACAATGTTGGCTACGGAAGTTAGACGATTAGCTACACAATAAACTCCTGTACCATGACGAAGACCTAGTAAGAAAGCACTGCACACTAACTAAGGGAAGTAAGAGACGTTAATTTTGGACAGCCGGACTCGAAAGTTTCGTTTATTCATTTATGGTTGATTTTTCTCCTAATCGGGTGATTGGATACCATTCTTTGTTTTAGACCTTAGTGGTCACGTGTGTAGGTGGGAGTACTGGAGTTTTTTGCAGTTAAAAAGTAGAGGTGGTGATGGATTTGATTAGTGACAGAACAAAAGGAGAGAGGGGGTCATCCGGTTTCAAGTGGTTGTGGTTGCGAAATTGGACAATCTAATGGTCGACTATCTTTACTTTCTGATCGCCTGGTGCCATATGAGGTACAGAAATTGTAGCTCCTCTTCATTTAACAAATATTTTAAAATTGGGTTAAAATTGATATAAAACTGCAATATTGGAAAACCCATCTTTATGAATATAGAAGTGGACCATTGTATTCTTTCACACATCTTAGGGACCCACGTTCTCTTTTTATTTACTTATTATTTTTCTTAAAACATATATTAAAACTATGAATGGCTTTTCGCAGCCATTCATGTAGAGAATTAAATTCAAATACTAAAACCTGATCTTGGACTTTAAACCGTGACCCCGGTAGATCATCTCGGAGTTGAAATGGTCTAATCTTAACTTATATACCGTAAGTACATCCAATTCGAGATCTCCATTAATGGCCTTCTTCAACAAGTCCATTCCTATTCCTTGTGTGATTTTGATTGGAATCTTTGCTGTTCGATACACTCCCGGTGATATTATCATGAGTTCCAGATGTTGGAGATGTCCCAATACTACCCCGTCACTGGAAGCTTCGGCTTGGTATATATCCAACATCAATTCTGCATTGGAAATCGGATTGTATAAAGTAAGTTCGAATTCTGAACTAAGCACATGGATGGTGGCATCAATTAAAAATGGACTGGAAGTAGGTTCTCCCTCATAATAGGTACTCAAATCTTGACTAGTCGATCCTTCAAATTGAAGTGGTGGTATGTTGATATTAGAAACAGAAAGTTCTTGCAATAAGTAATTCAAACCCTTATTCCGTTCAGCTTGTATATCCCGAATATCAAGCGAAATGTCATGATACCCTGAAGAATATTCCCCAAGGAATCGTTCTAACTTCACTTTATCATCTACTCCGGTAGTACCAATATCAATTTTTACAGTCGAGTTATAACGCAGCTGTTTAGGAACAAAAAAGTCGACAAACTCAATCCTTCCGATGTTCGTATCGTTATAGTATAACCCGAAGCTGATAAGGTCATCTGGAATTTCCAATGAATAATTGGTTGGATTGTTCAATTCGAAATCACACAAGAAACTCACCGAATCCTCAGTTGAATGTGTGTATATAAGATTTTGGACACTGATATTTAATTGTCTAATAAATGAATCCAAGAAGTTCTCAATAGCAGAAGACATATCTGGCTTCATTATTGGGAATGAAATTACTTTTGAAATACTCACATTGATGATCTTTAATTCGTTCAACTTAGTACTCAAGAATGGCAGCTCAAATGAAAGTTCATCCACTTCCAAGTCCACATAAAGATCCTCTTCATATGTACCAGTATTGATCACTTGGTTGATGATTCTACCAACCACAGTAGGTTCCAAAGTATTGATGGCAAGATTTTTCAAAAGCAAATTGATATCGAATATATCCTGACCGTGACTGATGTCCATAAGATTGAAACTGTTGGATATGGCATTGACTAAATTATTGCTTTGATCCCTTACAAGAAACTTGCTTTTGAATCTGGGAACTTGAAAATCGAAGTTCAAAGTTGATGGCACCGTTAATGTCATGTTTGACTCCAAGAAAGTACTGACGCCAGACTTCTGAGACGAATCATTTAAAATCACCAAATCCGCACCTGTGGTATTGAAAGATGATGGTCTTGAGGTTTCTCTTGGTAAAACAATATCAAAATTGTAATCGATATTATGAAGGGTAAAATAGAGCCAGTCAGGAAGTTTTGAATGTTGTTTCTTTGATGCTTTTAATAAAATATGGATTGGTTCATCACTTAAATATCTTTGTACAAGTATATTCAATGGAGTGAATCCTGTATGGTCACATTCAGAAGAAAGTTCCTTTGCAACTTCATTGATGGTTCCGTTAACTTCAATGTCGATTGGAATATCTGGGTTAATAGAAATAGGGCTAGTGATCCATTGACCAAACTGGACTGATTGTTCATTACAATCATCAATAAACAAATCCCAATCAATGGATGCTATATCAAATTTGAAAGGTAATTCATTTTCTAGTTTGATTCTGGCATATATATCGACAGTTGTATTTTCGGAATCCACTTGAAAGGTATTTATCTCAACTGCAGGAGCTAATCTGTTCTTTGGAATAGAAATAAATTCATAAAAGTTGATTTCATTGGTATTAAATTTGAACCATTTGCTTTGGACATCAGAGGTAAACACCCCTTGAACATCGAGATTGATTATATTTTGATCCAATGAAAGAATATCCTGGCCCAATTTAACGGCGTTTTCCTTGACGACTTCCGACTTGCTGATGAAATCCAATTCTGTGATCCTTTTGTTGAGAATATCGATATCGATTGCAGGAGCATAAATATCAACCACATGCAATGGTGCAATATCTAACAGGGAAGGTTTGACGTAGAGTTTAACTGGCCCAGTTGGAATGATGGTCAATGCACCAAATGCCACACTAGTCACCTTTAAGACGTTCTTATAGATGAAATTAGGAATCTTATCATAATTGACATAGATTGACCCCACAACATGGGAATCGAGACCCTCATCGTAGAGACTAATAACAGAAATACTCTCAAAATTGAACTCCACAGACTGACTGATCAAACTGTCAAGATTTGAAACCATAAAATAGAATATAATGAATAGCAATAGTAATACCAATATGAGAAGATGGGCCAATTTCGGGTCCCTTGGATCCAAATAACCAAAAAAAGACTTAAAAAACAGTAGAATAGACCAATCAACAGATGGTGAAATAGCAACACTATCTTCATGAATAGCAGACCTTGATAATAAGGGTTGCAATTCGTCAGGCTCGGGGCCTTCTTCGAGATCATTTAATTGGCCGTTAGTAGCCGATGAAGAAGTGTGGATGACTCTATCAGATTCAAGGAGAGGAGAAGATGTAGTGGGTGAGTTTGCAGCAAGAATTGAATCTATATGGGGGGTGGGAGGTAATTCTGTGCCTTTTGCAGATACTTCCAGGATATTTGGCATTGAAGGAACAGATGGAGAGGGTGCTGGAGGGGCAACAGGATCAGTCTTCGAAGTGTCAGTAGCACTAATGATACCAGTATCTAGTCCGGACAGAAGTTTTTTCTCTTCTGGAGAATCGATCTGTGGATCTTCTAAGGGGGAATCCTTGCGTTTGGTATCAATTGGATCTTGTACCTGGGTCTTTGGCAGAATTTCGGTTTCCTTCTTCTTGGGCCCACCAGGGGCATCTTGCGAGGCCTCCTTCAAGGTCAAAAAGTCGTCTTGCAGGGCATCAAAGGAAGTTTTAGAAACCCCCTCTTGGATAATATCGTTGACTTCTGAAGGCGGGGGTTTCTTTTGGTCAACCAGGGTTCTTTTCAGGTCCTCGCTTTTCCTTTTAGATGTTGTGTCGATCGACGTTCTTGGAGACTCCATAGACTTTCTGTTTCTGCGTTCTTCTCTGCTCTTCCTGCTGATAGATAACGAACTCAAGCTTCTTCTGCTGGGCTTATCGGAGGGGGCCGACGCCACGCTGGACTCGGTTTCCAGGCCCGATGATGAGAGCTTACTGATGGCTTTCTTATAGTACTTGGACATAGTTCATAGCATACAAGGGGCTATTGCAGAGGGAGATTTGAAGGATGATAAGGTGGTGGGGAAGGGCGTACGCGCTGAGCCAAACAATCAGTATTTAAACAATCGAATACACGGCGAGTACCGTTGTGTTCGCTACAGGCTAAGGGGGAAGAGAAAAGTAGAAGCGGAAGAAGAGACAACAAGAAGGAAAGAACGTCCAAAGACGTGATTATCAATAGAAGTATCGGTGCCATATATCACGTACTTGTTACCACTGCTTCTGTTATTACGTACTTGCTGTGGCTATTTTGTTGTCAAGTGCTTATTGAGGCTATAGTTAAGGGCCTGTACTCAAGAGCCTTGTTACTACTACTACCATCGGCAAGTCGTATAAATTTAGTATAAATTCGGTAGTACATTCAGTAGCACATTCATACATTCAGTAGTACATTCGTACATTCGGTAGTACATTCATACATTCGGTAGTACATTCGGCAGCACGTTCGGTAGCACATTCGGCAGCACGTTCAGAGCACATTCGTAGTATCTAGTAGTACACGTTACTGGCACTACCATCGTTAGTATAGATATTAGGTGCCTATCACTACTGTCAAGCACTTATATAACCATCACTGCGATTACTTCGGCTAGTACGCACCACTGGTACATCGATAATATACTACCATCTCACCACAGTTATTCCCCCATTCAAAACCGTTACACTGTTTGTCAGCCAAAGTACTGAACCAGTCCATTTTCTATTTCCAACATGTCATACTACGATCTCGATGATATACTAGCAGATGGCGAAAAGGTGCCTTGTCGCTTCAACATCACCGTGCCTGGCTTGGGCTACTTGGAGGGGAACCCCGGGAAACCTATCCAGAAAGAAACCAAGTTGGAACTTCCACTTTGGTTAGCCGAAGTATTGGCTATTTGTGCTATTCTGGACGACTCTCCCGATAGTTTTATCGATTTAAGTGAGCCCGAATTCATCAATTCCAAGGTCATTAATGCCATTAAAACAAACTCGTTGACGGTGGATCTACACAAGTTGGTGCCCCATTATTATAGACTAATCGAGAAATGGTCGGGCTTTTTCGACGAACCGGTATTGATCGAAACAATCATGACCATGCTAAAGGAAAGAGCGTTTGAAATAAACAACTTTGCCGGTAATGCTAACAAACAAATTAATAACGATTTCATCCTCAGTTTGGACGAGTTTGAAAAGAAGTTGTTCAAAATGACCGGTGAGAGCAACAAGCAAATGAGAGGGTGGTTGACATGAAGAAGAGGAGAGGAGGAGATCAGAAAATGTGAAAACACGCCAGGGATCGAACTAACTATCGCAGGTATCGTCCCAACAAATGTATAATAGCATCAAATGTAACATCTATAGTCTTCTTAAGTAAGATCTACCATCAGTTTAACTAATAGGGTGTTTAACTAAAAACGTCTAATAAACAGTCATTTTTATCCATAGCAATTCTCATTCAATGTCATCGTCTTTCTACTCCTACACAACTACCATTTTCTGTTGTCTTCGCTTTTTATTCTACTAAATACACATAATTATACAATTAAGCTTGCTCTGTTTCTTCTTTTTCTTCACTTTCTTGCTTGTCGTCACTTTCTTGCTTGTCGTCACTTTCTTGCTTGTCTTCACTTTCTTGCTTGCTTTCTTCGTCAAACAAATCATCATTAAGCTCGTCGTCACTGTCTTCAATGAACTCGGACGATTTGGACTTCTTCTTGGAATTGCTTGTATTCCCATCGTTTCCCTTCCTTCTTTTGTTACCATTTCCTTTCACAACAACCTCATCTTCATCGTCATCATCATTGTCATTTTGTTCTTCTTGTTCTTTTTGTTCTTCTTGTTCTTCTTCTGGTTCAATATCTTCTTCTTCACTATCGTCGATAATTGCCTTTTTCTTACCCTTTTTCTTGCTCTTCGTTTCAGAGGTCTTTTTCTTTGGTTTCTTTTCTGTTTCTTCGTTGAAAAGGTTATCATCATCTTCTTCATCGACCACTACATTCATTCTGGCTTCCTCGGCCCATTGCTGTGCTTGTTCTTGTAATTTAGCTCTTTCCTTAGATAATTCTTCTTCCTTGATCTTGATCGCTTCCAATTTCTCTTCCTCTTCCTTGAACTTGGCCGCTTGTTCTTCTTCTCTAAATTTCACGGCTTCTTCCAATTTATGAGCAATCTGTTCATTGTGCTCCTTAGTATCCTCAAGACAACTAGTAAGACGGTTCAACACAGTAGTAGAACCCAAACTGGCTCTGGCCTTCAACTCAGCTTTAGGATATGGTGCATGTACTTCTTCTTCAGATGACAATTCATTCAAAGTCTTGATGGCTTCTTTTAATCCAACGATCACCTTTTCAATGTCATCAATACTACGTTGTCCAACTGGTAATTTTGTTATGAATTCAGAAACTTGGAATTGAACATATGCCAAGTTGAACTTCAACAGGGCATGTGAACCTGTGGCATAATCCAATGCCTTTTGTGAATATTCCAATGACTTGAAATAAAAGTCCAACACTTTTTCGTTGCTGGCTCTCATATACCAAGCTCTACCAATAAATGAGTGAATTTTGGAATCCTTTTCATCTGTGAATCTGTTGGATGCAATCTCATAACTTTCAATGGCTTTACCATATTGCTTCAATTCAACCAATACATGTCCCAAGTTCAAGTACACAGAGATATCATTCAATGAGTCTCTGATCTTTCTTAAGATATCCAATCCCTTGGAATGGTCCTTGTTTTCAATGTAGGAAATAGCCAACCCTTGTGCTGCATATACATTCTTAGGATCTACCGATAATACTTTGGCAAACAATTCCACAGCTCTGACGTAGTATTTTTTTTTCTTGTCGTCTTGACCCTTTACATCTCTGGCCATAATACAATAGATATTGGCCAACGAGATCAAGGCATAGCAGTCATGCGAATCATATTCAACCAAAGTATCTTTTTGATGATCGGTATCGGCATCAGGTTTAAGTCCCAACTTTTTACCGAAATTTTTGATGAACCATCCATAGAAAGATCTCACTTCTAAATCAGAGGCATTCAAATCAAGAAGTCCTTCGATTTCTTGTTTGATTTCTTGATTGGTAAGATTATTGGTGGATATACTGTCCAAGAATAAGAGTCTTAATTTGGCAGAGAAGTAATGAGGACATTCTTTCAATAACGATTCATAAATTTCGATGGAATCTGATTGGTTATCAATTTCTTTGGATCTGGCCAAATTGAAGGTAAGTGATACCTTCAAGTCAGCTGGTAAATCAACTAAAAGGTCCCCATCTTCACTTTTATAACCTTGGACTTGATCCTTATTAATTTTGTCCAAAGCATATTGGAAATTGGTGGCTGCTTCTTGGTAGTTCTGTTTCATGAATTGGAATATACCAATGTTGTTGTAAACTTCCAAAGGAGCATCCTTGTCGATTTGTTTTCTGGATTCAATAGCTTTGTTTAGGTAACTCAAAGATTGTCCAATGTCTTTGGATTCATAAAGTTTACTCAATAACAAGTATGCATTCAAAGTAACTGGTTCTTTGTTCAAGAGTTCTAAACCTTCCTCATTATTTGTTGACGAAAGCCCTCTATTATTAGAAAGTTTGATATATCTTTCCAAAATTTGAATGGCTTGTTCTTGCTTTCTTCTTGATTTTTGTTTGGAGTATAGTAATCCCAAAGAGTAGTTGACCTCCAAACATTTCATATTACTTCTTAAAATCGATTCATAAGACATGATTGCTTCTTCTATAGATCCACGATTATATTGGGATTGACCTAATCCCAATTTAGCTACCAAATTGTTGTCATTTAATTTGATAGAATCTTGAAAGTACTTTGAGGCCTGAGTGAAATCTCCTTTAATAAATGAAACTCTACCTAACCAACATGAACATTGTGATAAGATATTGGAAAGGTATTTGGAACTTTTTGTATAAGAATTGAATTTGACTGGAGCTTCACTTCCAGTAATGATTTTGGTTACTTTATTAATCAATTTTTCAACAAGATCATACTTTTCATTTGTAAAATAAAATGGGACTAATGACAACAAAATGACGGAATCTTGAGGGGTCTCTTTGTAAAGTTGGGTCAATTTGGTCAAGCAATCTTGATAATTGGTTAAAAACTCTTCATCACTCAAGGAATTGGTCAAAGTGACGTTAAATTTGGCCAAATTCATCAAGATTTTTGCCTTGATATTGGAAGAATCTAGTTCCAAACATCTTTGCCAAGCTTCCAAGGCCATTCTGGGATCTTTCAAGAACCAGAAACATAAACCGATACCGATTCTAGGATCTGGATTCATCAAAGGATTTAATAAAAGCACTTGTTGGTATAATTTCAAAGCAGTGGAGTAGTTTTTCGTCTTGTGCAAGAGGATCTGTGCCTTTCCCAACAAGGCAAAACAGTTGTTGTTATCTATTCTCAAAAGTTTTTCAAAGATATCCAAAGCTTTATCTTCTCTATTATTGAATAAGAATAAGACTGCCTGCGATAACACATTGGAGGTGTTATTGGAGCTTTCGATTTGGGAGAGGTTCGCAATTTCGGAGCTTGCCTTGATCAAGTTGGATTCTTTTTCGATACCCTCCGAGGCGAATTTGAAGTATAACCAAACGGAAAACGTTCTAAATACTGTTTTTTCTTCGTCATTAAATTGTTGCAAATTCAAGGCATGGTTGATGATGGTGAAACTTTCTTCGAGCTTATTGAGCTGAACATACGCACGAGCCACACTGAGCCAGTACTTCTTGGGACAGTTTTCTCCCTCCAAGAAATTGATCAATTCGTTGGGGTCGTCTGGGAGTTCGTCGGTAAGATTGATACTGACAATCTGGCCGTTGCTGACGGGGACGTCCAAGTTGGCGATATTCTCTTTGGCATTTTCGCCGAGGTAGAACGAGATATCCACGGGTTGGTCCATGATGAACGGAACAGCTGACGGGGATGGGGGCGTTGGGGTAGATGGAACTGGTGGAGGAAACTGAGAGGTGGTTTTTGGTGTTGAAGTTGTTGTGGTGAAAATTCTGTCGAGCACGACGCACAATGCGAGAGTTGCCTGCGGAAAAAAAGTATCAATATTTGCAGCAGGGGTGGGGGCAGAGATATGACGGATTGCGAGGGATGTAGAGGCGATGGGAAGATGACAGTAGGATGGTTGGATTCGGACGGATGCGTAGATTACAATGGTTAGTTTTTCTAGTCGGAGGTCTAATATTTGAGCTATTTACATTAGTGTTTACAGCAGCCTTTCGGGGCGCTCTGGGGAGTAGTATGAACAGAAGCGATGGGAGAGGCAGAAGAAGCAACGGCAGTAATGGGGGAATAACCATTGCCATTGCCATCTGAATGGTTATTTTCATAGTTGAGTCCATTGGCGCCGCCATTGGCCAATTCCATGTCGGGGAAGTCTATCGTCGCCATGGTCTTGCCTTCATTGGAGCTAAAAAAATCGTCCAACTTGTAGCCGTTGATGATGCCGTGGGTCTCACAGTTGGTGCAGTCACAGGTGCTGGCGGGACAGGTACATGGTAAGTTTGGGGACTCAACGCCCTCTGGGCTGATGGTGGAGTCCTTCTGGTTGTCTGCAAGAAGGAGCGAGATGAAGTTAGCGGCGTCTCGGGCGTCCTTGCCATTGCTAGGGTGTCTTTGGTATGGAGGTTGATGGTGGGGGTTGTCCTCGGTGGTGTTGGTGGCAATGGTGTTATTTTTGCTTTGGTCAACTGCAATGTTTTGGTTCATAATATTGTTGATACTGTTGATATTTTGTGTGGGTTCCCTTCTTTCGTTAGCCACCTTATCCGGCTTGTCCATGTACAGATGATCGAACTCTGACTGGTTTTCTGTGGTGAAGAAGGGTTGGGAAGTCTTGGTGACCGTGTTGAAGACGAGGTTGGAGTTATACTGGCTGAGGTTGTTGAAGCTGGAGTCTAGAGGGTAATTGGGGAGAATCTTGTTGACTTCATCACTGACCTTATCGGTATTACCATGTACTATACAGCCGGCACAAGAACACGAATCATCACAGCAACACGAGCCAGGTACCGAACATGACGGTATCGAGACCACATCATAGAGCTGAGTTTTTTGGCGTTCAGTGGGTGATTTCTTATGAATGGGCTTGTCAAACGAGGTCTGCTGGAGCAATGACGATATATCCTTTTCGTACTCAGTTAAGCTTTGGCTCGGGAGCATGGTTACAGTGGGTTTATCATAGGATACGCCGTAGTCTTTGGATAATCCTGTATCAAACTCGTCCAACTTGGGTTCTTTGGCATTCTCCTTTTCGGTCTGGAAACTGTATCTTTCCGGTTTGATCTCGAGTTTGCTAGCAAGTGTGTCGGATTCGTTCTTGATGATGTTGGTGTTTAGGGTGGCAAGCCTCTCCTCGCCAAGATGCATGGAAAGGTACCGTTTCAAGATATTGGATTTGTTGACCAGCTTGCGGCTCTTGTTGGAGCAGCAACCGCATGACTTCGGCTTCGAGACACCATTTGATGTGCAGCACACCGACGTATTGACGAAACTATCACTGTGGATCACGGGAGGTGGAGGTCTGGAGTTGGGATCGAGATTCGCATCTGTTTCTGTATAAGGACCGATGATCTGGCCGTTTGTGAAGTCGATGACCTGTTTGGGAGAAGCCTTTAAAATGATCACCGCGTTGGTCTGGCACTTGGCCGCTGCCTGCTGCGGCGAATCCCGCGGAGCGATCTCTTCGGCAAACACAGCGATCCGATGATTGGGGTTGCCGTTGGCATGCACGTTGGGCCGGCCCTTGGAGCGCACCTGGAGAAGTGGCCGCAGGTGGTGCTTGCACTGCGACGAGCGATGCCCTCGGATACACTCCATACACGAGTACTTCGTATTGTCTATAAGAATCATGATGAGGGATGGACAAATGGATTAAGGATTGGTTTTCATTTTGGTGATAGTTGGTTGCGCAAATTTCCATCCGTTTTGGGACAGGTATGCTTATGACAGAAAAGGGTGCAGGAGATGCAATACTGGAGTATGTGCAGGACACCAGAAGTCTATATGCAGTATCTGATGGGAGAGGTACTATTTAAAGGATGCGACGGTGTAATAAAATTAGGGGGGGTTAGACGATTGGATCAAGTGGCGGTGGAATGGCTGGTACTACATGTAGTCGCTGTATAATTTCGTTGTCCAACCAGAAGTTACAATTTTCGTTTGTGCTGGCTTGTAGAATGCTTCCTACCTAATTCTAGTGTGCCTTCTTTCTCTTTCTGACTCCGCACTACCTAGTACTTAAAACGGCAGCGGTTCAGATTTTTCAGCTCATCAGCAATGCCTGTCAAGACCATCAACGACAACGAGCTTGATTTCGACTCTTCTGTGGTCGCCGACACGCAGATCAACTATGGCGATGCCATAGACTACTGGACGTCGGTGCCTGCGTCTGTTTCGGGTGTTTTAGGTGGATTTGGCGAGCAGACATCAGTGCCCAAAGCTGATATCGTTGGATCTAAGACGTTTTTGAGGAAGCTCAAGTCTAGAATGGACTGTCCTCCGACATACAGGAAGCTAACAATTGACGTTGGGGCCGGAATCGGGCGGATTACGCGGGATTTGTTGTGGCAGGTGAGTGATCAGTGTGATTTGTTAGAGCCCGTGAAGCCGTTTGTGGAACAAATGGGCCCGGAATTGAGAGGGGTAGCCGATAAGGGCAAGTTGGGCACTATCTACGACGTGGGAATGCAAGACTGGACGGCAGATGCTGAAAAGGAGGGCCACTACTGGTTGGTGTGGTGCCAATGGTGTGTGGGACAACTTCCAGACGATGAGTTGGTGAACTTTTGGAGACGGTGTAAAGATGCATTGATCCCCGGTGGTTTTGGGACGATGATTGTGAAGGAGAACATTGCCCCTGTCGAGGATATCTTTGATGAGACCGATCTGTCGGTGACACGGACAGATGCCAAATTCAGACAACTTTTCGAGGCTGCTGGGTTTAGATTGATTGCCAGTGATGTTCAGAAGGGCTTGCCTAAGGAATTATTTCCTGTTAGAATGTACTGTTTGAAGGCTCAATGATATGATTAGAAGGGAAAGAAGAAGGAGACCTTGCCTCTACGAAGAATGTCATAGGAAGGATCTTGAAAAGAGACCCAAAGAAGAGACGCCCCAAGAAGAGAGCTAATGTAACACACAATGAAGATAAAGCTGCTAGGCTGAAAATCTAACGATGGATCTAGAACATAATATAGAAAAGAAAACAAAGAGTATACAAAGAATAGAAAAGAATAATGTAGGAAGGGATGAAGAATGAAGAAAACTAAAGCAAAGAAAAGTACAGAACAAAAAGACTAGTTCCATCCAAAGAAGGAAATAACACGTGTATACCAAACAGGACCTTTGCAGGATCTCTAATCTTGAAATTTCAGCCTTGTTGAATATGCAATCAATTCTTCGTTTATAGGATTGTCAGATTGGCCCCAAATAGCCGTTGTTACTATTTGTTTTGCTTAACAGATTTGGTGATCACTTATAATATGACAGTCAAGATGCGCAGCCTTTATTAGCTTATATATTCAAAGTATGAGCTGGATGGTCAGTTAATTATCGTTGGTGACAAAAGCCAACAGAAAAATGCAACCAATTTGTATAGGGAGAGAACATAAGTATCAGCTGTTTCTTAAGGCGTTTAGAAAGCTCTTACATTCTACAAATTCACAAGTATTCGTGATATACTTTTGTCACCTACAACACCAACAGGAGCCATGGTATATTCGAATTAAGGGGTACGAACATGTATTGAAATGATTTCGGGTACTCAGATGTCTTCATAACTTAATGCCCTTCATCATTTCTATCATAAAAACTATTCACTACGAGAAAGGAATTGGTTAACGGTTTCAACAATAGTATCTTCAAAACCGATATAATCAAGTCCCAACAATTTCTCAGTCTTGCTTCCATCCACTACGTAACCAATATCAGTAGGGTTACCTGGGGCACTCTTGGGAACAGTATCTCTCAACTGTGGAAAATGGTCATGGATAACATTGGCAATATCCTGGGGAAGGAATGGCCATTTAGAAACAACCAATCTCTGATTAATAGCTGCATCGTCTTCAAAAGCAAAGATATGTGCAGCAGCAATGTCCCTGACATTGATAAGAAAACCATTATTTTGTGGAAGAGGGTCACCAGCCTTCAAATTGATGAATTGATGAACAGCATTGGATGTAGCATTCAAAGGTTGCTCACTTCCGAGATCATAAGCTTGTCTACCAGAAACGAATGCTGGATTGACAACACTGACAGCAAAGTGTGGCTTCTCGACTTTAACAAAGTTCCAAAGGTACTTTTCAGCTAAAGCCTTGGATCCAAGATAAGCAGTGAAACCATCCTTACTAATTGTATCTTCATAAGTGATATCATTCCAAGTGTCCTCGGTGCCGACCTGACCAGGTATACGTTTGACAATGTCGAAAATTGCAGCCGCCGAAGAAGTAAAGACAAATCTCTTGATATTCTTACCGTAAGTCTTAGCAGATGTCAAGGCATTTTCAGTACCTTTGATGGCTGGCTGAACGATATCATTTTCAATGCTGTCTGCAACGAAAAATACAGGAGAAGCAGTATGAATGAAGACAGAGATTTCTGGGTGAGACTTCAAAACATCATCAAAAGCACCCTTTTTAACAAGCTCAGGAATAACAACATATTCGAAATTGGAGGCAATTTGGGACTTCAAAAGCTTTCCCTTGACCTCGGATCTAACAGATCCAATTACTTGGTATTTTTTTTCAATCAATTGCTTAATAATGCTCTGAGCAATAAAACCAGTGGCTCCAGAAATGAAGACGGTAGGATTGGAAGGTAAAGTCATGTTGGGGTTTAATTTGGATTAGTAGTTGTTTGGATAGATACTATAGTATACTGATGAAAGTTAACAACCCAAATTTAGCAGATCTCCAACAGTATTTATATGGTTTTAGTATACTATAATATTCATCAATAGTTGCAAAAACCAGCTCTAGCACAGGCTGACAAATTCTGCTCCACACAACAAGCCGACATTTTCAAACCCGACCAGTACATTATCAGGGCTGAAATCTGGAGGCAAATTACGATGCAAAAGAGATAAGGGAATTTGTAATCGTAAGGCAGCAGGTGTGGCGAGGCGTGAAGTGTCTATGTTGGCAATGGTATGGGTTCATGCAATCGACGGAATGGAACTAAAGAGGAAACTAAGATATGCAAGCTTGAAGGGCTACCAAACCCCTAACACGACAACATCCAGGAGAATACCCGCGGCGATGACACGCCCATCTAATATCTACAAGTGTCTACTAGTAGAGGAGTGTCATCGACTAAATCATTAAAAAATATTTTCTGCACTTGACGGGTGCAAAATATTGATGCTGATCCTGACAGTGCATCAGAGCTTATTAATGAAGCGTTCCTGTGGCTATGGTGATTCACAGACGACTTGGGTGCTCCACATTCGATATTGATGATCAACAGATGTCTAGTGTGATTCACCATTTGTTCCCAGGGAGCCCCGCTTTGCTGGACACACCTTCATTGCAAAATCCTCATGTGGAAGGATCGATAATTTCTTGCTTGGACTCGCCACCAAAACTGGCTGTATCCGAAACACCAGACGAGGTACCATACGCCAGGTAAGGCTATGGCACTAATAAACCCTTATAACTATAAACCGTTATAACTTGGATACCCAATTGGTAACAATGAATAGTTGGTAGACACCTCTCTAGTGGGTCAAGTATAGGGCCCTCGCCCGCAACTGTCAATCATCGGTCAAGGTGGACTAGTTAATATTTCGCTCAGAAGATCCAGAGACAAGCAAAACGTACCAAATAACAAGGGCCAACATAACGACAATGTTAGAAGCCCAAAGTGCAAACTAAGATGCAAGCTACAATTGCTACAACAAGTCTACGAGATTTGAAATCCTTATTGGTTTCTTCTATTCTATATTATTGTGTAAATGTATAGTCTATAATACTCTAGTTTTACTTGGTTCGAACGGGAAGAACAAGGCAATGACCCCTATGATACCCACGAAGGCACCGCAGATCCAGATGGGGACCTGCGACGAGGTATTACTAAACCAGGCGATGATGGGGACCATGGCGGTGGCAACACGGGTACACACGAGACAGAGACAGTTACCAGTGGCTCTGGCAGCGGAGGGCATGACTTCCGGGGTGTAGGCGTATAGGACCCCGTAGTAGATGTACAAGGCAACATAGACAGACGAGGACAAAGCGACGTTCTGGGTTCTGTTTTTGATCTGGGTGTAACCAAAAAGGAACCCCATGGTGGCGACCCCTCCGATGAAAAGGACTCCTCTGCGGCCTAGCTTTGGGAAATAGTACAAGAGGGCTCCGGCAATCAAGGGCCCCACTATGGAACATGAGTTACTGATGAGATTATCACGGTATACCCCGTTGGTGTCACTGGCACTGATTTTTGCACCTCTAGTAGCAAGATATACGGGCAAGAACGACGAATACAATGGGTATGCAATACCCAAGAAAAGCCAGGAGATGAAGAGCAAGATGGTAGATCTAGTACTTTTGGCGTTGGCAAACAAGATACGAAGATGCTTGGTCATAAGCAGGAACGTGTGTTTTAAGTTAATTCCTTTTCTGTAATCTTCGTTGGACGATATGGTACCTAACGCTTGCAATTGGGACAAGGTCAAGGAACATGGACGGTTATACTTTTCGGCAATTTCTTGGAGTACTTGAACGGCCTCGGCATCCCTATCGTTAGCAACTAAAAACTTAGGTGTTTCCTTCAACCTGACCACCGTTAACCGTAAGACGGCTAATGCCAATACAATACATCCGTTGACATAGTAAACGTATCTCCAACCTTTGTTTTCGTGGGAGGGACAGTGGTCAGCAGAGTCACAGGAGTTGTTGGGTAAGAATGCAAATGCGATAGCCACGGCTATGGTTTGGCCGATCCCCCAGAAGAAGGCAAAGAATGTCAACAACCATTGGTTCTTGTGGGGTAAGAACTCAAGGAATACACAGGTATCCAAAACCAAATTTCCTCCAGCTGCAAATGAACTCAAGAGAACAAACAAACAGTAGGTTGCCATGGTACCCATAGCTCCGGTCAAGATGGTGAAGATCGCGGATAAAAGGAGCGACCAATTGAAAGCAGTTTTCCGGCCAATCAAGTCGGCAGAAAACCCCCAGAAAAGGGCACCTAGAATCATACCGGCGGCAAAACACTCGTTGGAGACAGCAAACTTGTAGCCAAACTGGAAGTTGACGAACGTTCTGACATTGCTTTCGATGAAGGTAAGCTGGGTATCTGTGGCGTAGCCCATACCGTTGAGGAAGAATAGCTTCAAGTGGTACCAGGTGAAGCCGATTTCGTCGATGGCATTATTGATAAGCTTTAACTTTTCACGGAGGATAAAGTCATCACCGTCCAATTCAACCATATCTTCTTCGCCGCTAGACGACTCGGTGATGGCGAGATTGTCGGAGATACTGGCCTTGTCTTTTTCATCGGATACCTTGGTGTTGGACATACTGGCCATGTGTTTTTCATCGGACACATTAGTCTCGGGTATATCGTTGGAAGCTTGCATGTTGGGAGTTTATCTGGATAGTAACAAGAGTGACACTATTCTAGCACTATTGGGGCGGCTCTATAAGTGATATATGGCTCTATATGGCAAGAAGACTTTACAGTAACTGGTTGCGTTTTGCAGCGGTTTTGCAGCAACTTCGGTAATCTGATACTCTTTTTCTCGCTGGATTCAAGCTATAATGATCGGGATAATCGATTACAACTCTGGCGGGTTCGTTCTAAACTATACTGAAAGTGCAGATCAGATCGGTAACAACTGGTTTTTGCAGCGTATTGTTTGAAGATTGTGGGTCAATTTTATGTCAAATCTGATCCTTTCTGTTCACTTTTGGATCAAACAAATCTTCGGACAGTCCTACTAAAGAAGGTGCTGGTTGTTTTGGATCCGTTTGGATGCTGGAGAGGTGCTGGAAATTAAAGTCCGTCACTACAGTGCTGTAAAACTGGCTCGTATAAAAAGCTGGGGGAGGGGCGCACCACTTTATATAGTGCGTTTTTTTTAGAGGTTCACTTTGCGGCTGAGATTATTTGTGCGTGAAAATAAGAATGGGCGGGGGATTAGTGTCACGTGGTTCATATCACGTGGAGTGTTTTTAAGGCGGCCCATGTGGGATGCTCTCTATAGCGAAGAGAGTATTCCGGAGGAAACTAAGGTGGGTCCTCATTTGTCATTTCCTGGCTCTGGTTCTCTATGGGCACTAGACTCATTTTCCAAGTTCCACCTTAAGTCCAGCGGGTTTTCTTGCTTCTTTGTTGTACCTCTTGGCTGTAGAATTGGACCTACAATTGCCCTTTTGAAGTTGTATTAATGTACCATGTGACTTTAAAAACGTGTTAGTGATCTTATCACATGCGCTTAGTCGGCGCCGTAAAGCCGACCGTAATGGAGAGGATCTACTCAGAATACCTGTCAGTCACGTGATCATATTGTGGCCGTAAATTTACGATCCGTTATGCAGGTGTTTTGACAAATCTGTGGGGAAAGATGGGAGAACACAAGAGGATGGGAAAGATGGATAGGGTTATGTATTGTGACTCTATATGGACATGACGTCGGGCTGTTATGCTAAGTGGCTGTATCGGGGGGAGCAGGAGTATGGAAATTGACTTGCGGTTAGGGCCTTTTTGGATGCAAAAATTGGGTTGAATGTTATCACTACCCAGGGGTCACTTTTGTTGGTCTTCTATTCATAGTCATCGCTGTATTTTTCGCGCATGGCCATGACGACGTCAAAAAGGGACTTGTTGGTGGTTTCTGGTGAGTTAAGTCTTAACACGATATCATCACAGTCCCAGCCCTTTTCTTCGTAGGCCGCGATCTGGTCGTTGATGGCGACAAGCTTGAGATAGAAGGTCTTATTCTGGGCAATGAGCTGGTCTGAGAACTTCGGGATCTTCGAGTTCTGGAGGAGGAACTCGCCCCCTGTTTCCTTGAAGGTGTTGATGACGAGGGAGACCATCGACAAAAGCGCCTTGATGTTAGGGGCGTAAGTGGAGGACAAGTCGGAGAGGTTGACGGGGTCTTCACAGAGGGACTTGGTGGTGGAGCGGAGATGGTATCGGATGGGGTTCTTTTCGATGTTATGGCAGAGGTCGTAGAGCCAGTGGAGATCGAAGAGGGACTGGTGGGGGGAAAGTGGTGAGGATATATCTTGGGAGTCCAGTTTTGACGTCACCAGCTCCAAACCAGGCTCATCTTGCAGCTCTGGATCTGATGCATACGATGGATAAGGAATCAACTTAGAATACTTCCAGTCCCCCAAGATATCAATGGACTTACGTAAAAGCGAATATTTCGATGTACCCAGCGGATACCGATCGTAGACGCTTAGTTTAAGCTCAGGACTGGGGTCTGGGAACAGTGCGAACCTCAGCTCAAGCTCGGGCGAGGCTTTGATGTTGGGTACGTCCAACTTGTGGAGTATGCCCTTGATGTTACCCCAGTGTACAAAACTCTTGAGAGCCACCAACACATCTTGCGACTGCAATGCCTCGGGCCCGAAGTACTCGTGAATGAAGTGCTTCATGTAGTAACCCTCGAGTTTGGTGCCGATGTGGTGGTCTGTGTGGAGGAAGTTGAGCTTGGAACAGATGAGTAGATCGAGGCCCATTTGGATGTGCTTTTCGGAGATGGAGTGCTGGACAGAGGTGTAGTCAAGGGCCATATCCCGGGCCGGGAGAGGTGAGTACTTGGCATTCTTGACGTGGATGACCGATGAGTTTTCTTCCTCATACCATTGGTGGAGTTCTAGTTGCTGGGCCACACCAATAATGGAGAGGCAGAAGTCGGGGTACCGGGACAAGATGTCGCCGCCATTGATGTTGAGGAGAATGTAGAACGACGAGATGAGCGCAAGGTTCTGGTCGAGTGCCTCTGGACAGATGATAAGGTGCTTGTCTTCTTCGCGGATACGCTGGAATGTGTTGTTGACAAACCGGTACTTTCTGCCCTTCTTATTGTACTCAACCTTGTTAAGATCGTCAAGCGAGTTGAGGATCACGTCCAGGATGGACACGAGGGCGTCGGAGGTGCAGACCATGGCGATGATTTTGGTGGTGGGGGGAAAAAAAAGTGGTTTTGGGGTCGCTTTTCGGTGATCTGGTGTGATCTGGTGATGGATACGTTGATGTAGTTGTTTACATGGCTAGACGAGATTGACATAATGTCGCGCAAAATATGAAACATCCTGGGGGTGACGCAGGTTGTCGCATCTGTGACGCGTTTGGTGTCGTATTTGGGTCGCAGATAAGCCTTCGCCGCCCTTTGATGACTGCGCCGCTGCGGCCAGACACAATCCGGCAATCGGGCCCTGCTGTTATTTTCTTACTCCCACATCTTTACCCCACTCTTGCGTCTGATCACATGGACAATTGTCACCGTTGAAGTGCCTGGAAATGACAACCTTCATACAGGTCTGTCACCCTATAGCCAATTACGAAGAAAAATAGATTAAATGCATTTCCAAAGCTTATTGACTAAGCCTTGGCCAATACCTCACAACGCGAAATAGCAACCATCCTTTCTTCTTAAAGTATTGCCAGGATTAAGGGTACGTCCTAGCCCGAATCCCCACTGTACTTGTTCTTTTTCGTCAGAATCGGGGTGCCTGTCCATCGATGGTGTTTTCCGACCTCCTGTTCTGTTTTTTTCTCGTATACCTATGTGCAGAATGGTTATGTAAGATCTTACATTCTGCGTCAAAAATTCCTGACACACGCCAGCTACAAGTTAGGAGAAATGTCAAATTAGAACAGAAAACAGTTTCATGTCGAAATAAATTATTTTGTAGACCTTCGCTATTCCGGGGGCTTGTTTTGGATATCCGAGAATGATTTGTTTCGACACATCCGGGGGTAATTATGTTTCTTTTTCATCTAATTGTTGTTTTTTTTTTTATCTGTAGTCGAATCTCGTGACGCACGTCTCGAGATGTGTGTCAAACTTACAAACCCTCAACCCTAAGGTTGCCAAGGAATTGCAGTTTATATTCAGGGTCAACGGAGACATAGTTAACTCCGTGTCAAATCCACTTTTCGCCCAATCTCCCCCAGTGCTCCTATAGCTGATAACAACCCAATATGGATCATTACTGGTCACAGACTCTAATTACAGAACATCAATATTATTAGCATGACGTAACCGGTTGCTACCCCCAGAGAATGGATAATTTAACCACAAACTTTAGACTACATCTCAAATGGGATTCGTGTGACTTTATTTTCAAGTCCGGTCAGAAGGTGTTGTTTCGCTTTTTACCAGATGTGTTCAAGAAGAGACTGCATCGCGCTTGCCCTCAGATGGGAAATTGGCAAACGTCACATCAACACCTCGATAATGACACCTAGCCCTAAAACTAATCACCGCCTTGTGACCCCCTCCTTCAAGCGACGTTTAATAGAGTGCGTCCGCTAATCCACCACAAAGAACAGCACCCAATCCCTATTGATTACAATACTATGCAAACGGCTTTCTATTGATCTTTCTGTCATAATTGTTCTATATGTTTGAGGAGCGGGCGTGCGTGCGATAATTTTCTTGATTGTTTGGGATATACGAAACCATTGGCACATATGGAGGGGTAATAATTATGCTGGGAGGTTTCCCCTCTCCATGTGAATTGCTGTGTGTATCAGAGGTATCGTCTCTATTAGGACCGCTGTCACGATAACATTATTTTATCAATAGTTTCAGCATATACGTGGGCTCATTTTGGCTTACAATCAACAACGATATTTTCCTACCTGCCTTAGCACAAAAGCGGGTTTCGTAGGTGTGCAATACTTGTGTTATCAGGAAATACAAATATTCTGAGGGGGGCACACCTATTGAACTCGCCAAATGGTCTAAATCAGTACTAATTGTGCACTTCGTGCGCTAATACCCTCATTACGTTATTAAACCTGTACACTTAATGCTCAGCGATCAGTGCTACTTGTGCGTCTAGCATGCCCAATCGAATAGCATATGTGCAGTCAATACCTGCGCTCATTTGCCCGACTTTCCGGCCCGCAGTGAGTACCTTTTCTGCAGCGGAGCTCATAGATCAATGTCATTCGCCTTTTTTCTCATACCTTGACATTTTGAAGATAGCTACCTGTCAATATGATTTGAACGTAACTTTGCTGTTCAAGCCTCTTCAGTATTCTTGTATGCCGATTTGACCACCTAGTCACCCTAGCGTTTTATGGCATGGTCGTCTTCGATAGCCTCAATAGCCACTGCCGCAGCGCCTTTTCCTAAACTCTACAATTGCTGGGCCCATCACCAGGCTTTTCTTGGCCGTTTTTGGCGCGGTCGCTCTACACGTCATTCTTCCATATTAATACTATATTACAATCCCGAGAATCCTATACCCCAATAAATACTTAAACTAAATTTAGACGTCTTTGTTCCTTCAATGACTTGATCTTTCTTCTTCTTGCATTGATGAACCAGTTGCTCAACTGCTGCTGGTTCAACCCTGTAGACATCATCAATTGGTTTTTTTCAAACGAATTAGGATATGGATGATTCAAATGGTCGTTCAACCACTTGAGCAATATGTAGGTGGTTTCCTTTGGCAAGTTGTTTCTGGTCTTGCGCTTTGAGTTGCCCCGAAGGATATGACAGCCTGCTGGTGACACCGACCGTATGGAGTCACTATCGTCCTCGTGTTCCTCTACTTCCGGAGTTGAGTTACTTGGAGGTGACTTGTATACAAGTACTGAGCCAGAGAGACTTTGTGAGTGTCTGAGTGTGAGCAATGGGGGTGGGGTGTTGTTCACTGTGGGATACACTGGCGAAGCGTTCTGTGAAAGTGGTGATCTTGCTTGGAGGTGTATTGGTGAAGCTTCGGTGCGTTGTTGCATTGGCATATGTGGATGATGGAGTTGATGTTGCTGTTGCTGTTGTGGGTGGTGATGTGCTGCTTGTGTTTGATATTGGTATGGAGTGTATTGGTTTTGGTTACCGTAATAGTAATCGTAATATTTGTAGGGTGATGGGCCACCATTGTTGTTTTGGGGAGAAGACTGATGGCGAGTCAATGGTGGTAAGATTGGTTGGCTCTGAGGCTGTGGGACTGGGGCTGGAGATCCATGGTTGAGTAGAATGTCCGATATTGGAGGCAAGCTGATTTTATTAGAGTTCATGATGGATACAAAATGCGTTTACCAAAAAGTTCATTCAAAACTGATTGGGGAATGATTACCTTTTATATATTAGATTGACTAATTAAGTCTGATCGATACGAACAAAAAAGATCATGTTGTAGTTCAAAGGCAGGAAGAGGGCCCAAAAAATATCATGGTAAATAGGGAGGAGCGAGAAAAATAATTTCGCTAGAAAATATTCCCAGACAAGTCATGTGTAATTAAGGTAATTTTACAAAAGCTTGTATTGAAAAAAAGTCGGATCTCTACTAAATGGAAATGTCAATAGTTAGTTTTTTCGGTGCAGTGTCATTCCGAGGGTGGGCGGCTGCGCACTGCTATTTGAGATAGGCTCTTTTGACTCACCAACAGTGTGAGTTCTATTGCAGACTATTGTTTAAGCGAGCCCAGATTCTCAGCTAGCTAAAGCCTGTCCGCAGCAGGTGGTGTTGGGTAAGGACGATATTTATGCCAAGCCGGATGGTATTCCACGTTCGTAATTTAGAGTGGGAGTAGAGGTTGTGAAACGGTACATTTCTCTTGACACATACATAAACAGGGGAGGGGGGTTTCCTAAATGTTGGCCAAGAATAAGATCAATTCTCCACATAAACTCGTAAAAGTGTGCTCACATACATTTGCTTTACAACACACAGAAAAAAGTTTAATTAAATTTAAAAATGCCGTCTGTTTGTTTGACAAACAATTCCGGTTGTCCTTAAAAAATATCATCCATTCTAAAATGTCAAGTCAAAATTGATCGAGATTCATATGCATGCAGGCTTATGTGCATGAAGCATTTGGGGGTATCAGATGATATCCTGGGGCCGAACAAAACTTGGTTAGGGTGGGGTGTTGTATAGTCTAGCGAACGACTTGGTTTACAAGTGTGAAACCATAATGATTCCTACCATAAATTCACCCTTTCAGAGCACAATATTGATCTGCTTGCTCCTGTAATATTCCATATACCAGAACTATGCTTTAAATACGCCAAAAAGGCTTTTCATATTTTTCAGGTCGGACTGTTAATAAATATTATCGGGAACCGGTTGCGGGCCCCAATCATAGGGAACCATAAACTGATAAGGAGGTTCTACCACAGACCCAAAAAAAACTTACATAACTTACATGATACAAGATTCGCCAATTGCTGGACATTGACGTCGGTTGCCCATCAGGACTTCCAGAAGCCTTCGCAAACAAATTCAGCTTTGCCAGCCAATCGATCATACCAACTTGGTCTGAGCTAGTCCCTAACTGGGCACCGAATGCGACTAGGTGCCCGAAAGGAGTCCTTGCCAAGAGAGGTCGGCGACGACAGTCATACGTTGGCCCCTATTTTTTCCCGTTAGCCGACACCGTTTGTGGGTGGTAGGTACGGAATAAATCGTCCCGAATCAATCATCCCGGTATGAATAATATCGGAGCAGAGTTGTAGGGGCTGGCACCGACCATCCAAAGTAAAAAAAAATACCTAACGGCATCTTTGTCAGAGAATTAAAACAATGTTGTATCTCCGTGATGTTTCATCGCAAGTTTGTGTCATTTCGGAAATACGCGCCTCCACAAACTTTTTTCCTATCCTTTCACTTTTGACAGCAATTTATGTTGCATTTTTGAAGTGACGTCCAATCGATGTCGCGTACGGCGAATTTTTGAAACAATAAATCAACGTCACACGGAAATAACGGAGCTGTCCCGACATCGATTCTCAATGCCCAACATAGTTTCAGTGGAACATGTGAAGCACCGGTATCTTCTATCAATGGTCCCAGTACTGAAAACTACCTCTAGGGAGACTGCTTGCATGAACTACCTCTTTGGCATTTAACCTTTTTTTTTTTTTTTTTATTATTGCCGAACTATGGTAAACTTAAACCCATTCGATGCTGTATCTTCGAAACCGGACATACTTTCCTGATTGGATTTAAATGAAACCTGTATGTACTTGATGCAACCTGTCAGTTGTTTCGGATCGATTAATCGGTCAACTTGGCGGCTATGTGCTATTTGCATAGCCAGGATTCACACCACTACTTCCACCTTTTATTTCGGGATTAGTTATATTCTTGGTATGCAAAGAAAAATGGGCCACCCGATTTCAGTTTTTCGGTTATTTCCGGTTTTCATTTCCTCTAAAACCTCTGCTTTCGAGTGCCACGTCATTCCTGTTTTGATGTGTCCTACATTTTTTTCGTTTCGTCGACACACCTTATCCAATTCCGACCTAACCTTTCATGTCGGGTCTTGCGTCGACACCTCACCAATATGCATACATTGCATGGTGCTAATAAGTCCGCTTTAAAACATAACAATTAGATCAACAATCAAACGTCTCTTATACACTCCTTTCCTCTACCGTTCGGACCTTGTTTCCGTTATGGGTCTCCGCTTTTTTCATTTTTTTTTCACCTTGTCTAGCTTTTAGATTGTCGATGATCCCTCCACCAGAAGCGAACATTGTTACCACCATACTAAATCAATCAGCACTAAGTCCCTACATCACTACATTCCATGTTGTGATGTTTTTCATGATTGGCGGCTTAATGTTGTTAATCTTTACTCAATCTATAGCCAACACCTCGTAACTGTAAATCATATTTGGTGCCCTCCACTGCAAATCTCCTATCCTCCACCGCATGCAGGCACGTCACAGGGTGTAAATCCCAGAGTTAAAACTAGTTATTTTTTATGTCATTTCCGCTTAGTCATCGATTGCACATCAAATCTGTCATCACCTACCCGATTCGAAATGTTCGTATATTACCCACTCAGCCTCTACTGTCTACACAATGTAACATACCTGATCTTGCATCGTAAGAGATATTTTAACACTAAATACCCCGCCTATCCAAATGGCATGGCGCGGCCGCTTCATCCATGAATCATGTTACATGACTCCCAGTTCCTACTAGCCTAACTGTAACCGAATAACACCAACAGTCTTTACACTACACCGATCCTATGACGGTTTCTTTTCCTGTATCATTACACTTATTTCTTGTCATTCCTATCTGTTGTGTATTTTTTGGTGGTAGCATTGTCCCTAGTAACGACGTGCTTTAACTAAACCCTTACTTCTTGTCTTATAGTCTGTTTTGTTTCATTCTATTCAGTCTGCTCGAGTTTTTCTCATATCTTCTCATTCAATAACTTCTCAAATTGTTGCTTGTCATATTTGACATATTTCGGCTTATTTTTGGTGAAATCACTTGTTCCGTATTTATCATACAATTTAAAATACGCATTCATAATCAACTTTTTAATTTCATTGCCCAAAAACGTTCTTAAATTGGTATCCCGTACATCATACTTTTCGTAGTTTCTCAATGCCTCTTCAAACGATTCATTGAAGTTCTTGAAAAGCTCCTTGATCTGTTCCTTCTCTTTACTCGACATATGTGCTCCATGGGCCCCGGTGCTTCCCGAAGCAGATCCCCCACTATGAGCATTACTGGTTGCAATACTAGTCATATCTCTAATAATGATATACGATGCATAGTTCCAGTCGTCCAAAAAGATCTTCAAAAACCGATTCTTCAATTTATTTAATCTCTCAACTCCTAAGTTTCCTAAACTTTCAAATAATGAAGCCGACCTATTGATTATTGTTTCTATCATAATAAGATTCTTGATCAAATAAAACCCCTGGGTCGATTTCTTCACTGTAGGCTCTCCTGAACTCTTTAGTCCAATCTCAATATTGATCATTATAGCATCAATGATATCAGAGAAGAACGAACTAAGTAAATATTTAGGACTCTCGTCATTGGCAGTATTAGGAATAACCGACGTATAAACAGTCACAAACTTTACTGGTGGTTGGATCGATAACCAATCTCCCAAATTGTAACTGCTAATCAATAACATCAACGAATTAGGAAACTCACTGGCTCTACGGATCTTCGATATCAATTCGACAATAATCTCTGGAATATTCTTTTCATTGACATTGGGCACATTTTGAAACCTATTCTCGATCATCCTGAAATACTCCTTAAGAAGAACCCCACTTTTGGTAAAATACAATGAAACACTATTATTCAACTCTTTGTTGCTAAGACCAAAATTCTCAAGAAACTTCTGGAAATGGCCCAAATTCTCCGCCACCTCCAACACCAAAATATCATTGGCAATTATACTACCCAGACTTCCAAACAACTTATTGAAGTAACTAAGTACCAGATGGTTATAACTATCACTGATAACCCTTTCAATGATAGGGTTAATCAATTCTGCATGAGGCACTCCCATCTTCTCCAACAACTCGATTTCTCCCTTGATCAACCGAATCAACTCGTTATTGTACCGATTGATCCCATTGGTGCCCTTTTCATACGGAATGTTGCCGGCCCTCTCAGGAACCTTCGTGGCCGCCTCAAGCCCCCTCATTTTCTCCAAGAGCATCATACTCCGTGCCCGTGCGTATATTTTACGAATATGACCCGAATCCCTTGAAAAATGCTGGAATATCATGCTGATTTCCTCGCTCTTGATCGAATTGTCCAAAATAACTTGTGTAGGTTGATTCACAGACCCTTGAAAATATGTCTGCAACTTGATCTCGGACTTGTCGATTAATGTCTCGAAATTAACCAACAACCCCGTGAACTGCTTGAATCTAGGCCGTATATCAGTGAACAATTCCTTACTCCTGGTAAGCGTCCCAAGAAAGCGCTTCAACCCCACCATCTCAATCGGGTTGCTCAACACGTCCTCGTACTTGTGGATCGCGGCTGCACTCTCGTTCACGTCCGTTAACAATCGGATACCATTTTCCACCTGCCGCTTACTTTCATGAAGCTTGTTGACGTCCCTGAGCACGGGCTTGATGTTCTTCAGCGCATTGGTCGACTTTGCCGAGACCCGTTCCAACGACTTCGAGATCCCGGTGAAGAGCTCTTTGGACTTTACTAGGTTCTGGTTGAGGACCGCTACGTCGGCTTCGTCTATATCCACTTTGAATGACATGCTGTTGTGGTTTTACAGCGTGTGCAATTTTTAGATCGATAAATGGCAAAATGACATGTACTGCATACAGATATTCTTTTACTCCATTGTACTGCACACAGTCACATCTTCTCAAAATTGACTCATCTTTACAGCCATTATTTACAGCCATTCTTTTTCTCCCATTTTTATCGCCTTCTACCAGCCCAAATCCACCTCATGGCCTCTACACCACCCCAGGATCCTGAGACTGACGTCATACAGCTCTGCAAAGACCTATCTGCCGCAACCAGTCTCAAAAAACAAGGCCGTGCCAGAGTCTTCTCGACGACCGTCACCAATACTTCTCAGACGATCGATAGTTGGAAGTTCAATGAATGGGACTACAGCAATGATAAGGTGAAATTGCCGATCAATGCCCGAGGACTCTTTACCGTGAATGGTAACAAGATCGTGGTCCGTGGCTACGACAAGTTCTTCAACAATGGCGAGGTTTTTGCCACCCGTGTTCCCAACTTGAAGAAATTCACTCGTGGTCCCTACGACGTCACCTTGAAGGAAAATGGATGTATTATTTTGATTGGAGCGCTTGAATCCGGAGAAATAGTAGTTTGTTCGAAGCACTCGACGGGGGATAGAGAAAACTTGACTGTGAATCATGCGTTAGAAGGAGACCGCCAATTGAATTCCCAATTGAAGTCCATCAACAGGAGCATCAAAGATTTTGCTCGGTACCTTTATAAGAACAACATGACGGCTGTGGCCGAGCTTTGTGACGATTCCTTTGAAGAGCATGTTTTACCGTACACCAAAGACAAGTCGGGCTTATATTTGCATGGACTCAACTATAATACTATCGAGTTTAAAACGGTGCCTATCGATGACGTGATAGATTTTGCACGGGAATGGGGCTTCAAGACCATTAGTTCCGTAAGATATGACGATGTGGATGTCCTTTTCGAGATGTTGGAAGAATGCGCCAAAACAGGAACCTACAAAGGAAGAGAAGTCGAAGGGTTTGTGATCAGAACCAAAACTGAAGACAACTTGGATTTTTTCTTCAAGTACAAGTTTGAAGAGCCCTACTTGCTATACCGACAATTCAGAGAAGTGACGAAGATTTACGTTATTGGAAACAAGCCAATGAGTGGAGTCAAGTTCAAAAAGCACGAAACAATCACCCTCAAATACATTTCTTTCGTACGTAATCTCTTCAAAGATCACCCCGAACTCGAGGAAGAGTTCCAAAATGGCCATGGAATTATTAAGACAAGAGAACTTTTTCTCCAAGAAATTGGTGAAACTTCTGGAATTAATCTTTCAAATATGGAACAAGTCGAGTCCAAAATGGGAAATATAAACCTTACTGAGAACCAAGACACTAAATACGTCATAATTCCTGTTTCCACCATTGCCTGTGGGAAAACAACCGTTTTCCAAACCCTAGTCAACCTTTTCCCAGAATGGTCCCATATTCAAAATGACGACATCCCCAAAAAGTCCAAAGTCAAGATCGCTGAAAGATGTACCCAAAGCTTACAGAGTCTGCCCTTAGTCTTAGTTGACCGGAACAATGCCGAGTATAGAGAACGTCAACAGTTGTTTGACAATTTTTGCACCCATCGTGCAAGATATTTTTCGGATGGTTGCGAATTCAAGTATGTTTGTGTCAATTTTGTCCATGATATAAACGAGAAGGACTTATGGGATATTACTTTTGAAAGGATCCAAAAGAGAGGAGACAACCATCAGTCGATCAAAGGAGCTTCTAATGAGAATTTGGCCATCGAAATCATGAAGGGATTCATGTATAGATTCCAACCGGTGAATACCAATAAGACTCCAGATTCAGAATTTGATGCTGTAATTAACTTGAAACTCAGCAGAGATGATTCGTCATTACAAAATGTGAAATCTATCATCACTGAATTGGCCACAAGATTCCCAGACTTAATCAAGACCATCCCAAATGACGAAGAGATCCAAAAATCATTCGAGCTCGCTCTTGGCTATAAACCCACGTATGAAAAGATCATGACATCTTCCAAAACTCCGAAAAACAAAACAAAGACTCCCTCATACTACGGGATAGCTATAGACTCCAGTGAAGTGCACAAGCAACTTACAGAGCTGAACATTGTTGAGTACTCCCGATTGAGCGAGCTCAATCGGGTACAAGAAGCGTTCCATGTCACATTGGGACATGTCTCACTGACCAAGAAGCAAAACAATTTGAAATCAAAGTGGGAAACTCTTTTGAAAAGATTCCCTGCCAAACAGATCAGTGATGATAATAGTAGAGTCCTTTTGGACTTCTACGCAGATATCCGTTTACTCAGGGTAGTGATAGAGACGGGTAAACTTATCTGTATTGAGGTTGAATTGATGAAGGTATTTGATCCCGATTTCAATCCAGTTGAAGATATCGAAGCGCTCAATTCCTCTCTCCATATCACGGTAGGCACTTTCGAGCCAAGCATAAAACCAGTAGCATCAAACGAGACGTTGAAATCACTCCATTTCTGTTCTAGTGACCCCAAGACCGGCAAGTTCGCCGATGGAACCATCAAGGTGATTGAAATGGAACACGTTTTGAAAAAACAACGTCTTTTTGCATTTTTTTAAAAACAAATTGATAGAACTTACAATAATTATAGAACATTAGTTTAGAAAATCAATTCAGCATAAAAGAAGGTAGAAAGTTACACAAAAAATGACAAGCAAAAGAAGTGGAGAGAAAGAGATTCACAAAGGAAAGCTCAGTAATGTATCTTAGTTCTGCTATTTATTTCTTCCCTCTCTATTTATATTTCTACTGTATTCTCTTTTTATAATTTACTAATTTTGCATCCGTTCTGATATTTTTCTTTTTTCATATTGAACCGCACACGACCTTCATACTTAATTTTCCATATTGCGAAGTGTAAAACTCATTTGCTATCTCCAGCACAATGTTTGAGTTTATCACCTCCTGGTTCAAAAGTGAGCCCATTTCGCCTCAAGTCATAGCCCAGTTGAAAGAAGGAATTGCTTCCAATCACGTGGTTGTATATTCCAAGTCATACTGTCCATATTGTACGAGTACCAAGAACCTTTTCTCGTCCCTCCAGCAAGACGTCAAGGTAGTTGAATTAGACACCATTTCTAACGGGTCCGTGTTACAAAATGGATTGGCTGAGTTGACCGGTCAACGCACGGTTCCAAACGTGTTTATTGGAGGAAAGCACATTGGCGGAAACTCGGATGTACAGGCACTTCATTCCTCTGGTAAGCTTAAACTGTTATTAAAGTAGAACAAAAGATTAGAAATCCACAGTAGAAGCAACCAAAGAGTGGAACTATAAATATACCTACCAGCATATCCCCACTATCTCACCTGTAAATTTTCTTTAATATCATCTTGGCTTTCTTCGCAAAAGGTGCAGCTTATTCTTATCGAGAAGATATCAGCACTTTTACCATATCGGTTAAGTGCGAAGTAGCCAGTACATGGTTCTTTCTATAGTAAGTAATTGTAACGATAATTTTCATCGCCACAATGTCTCTCCAATTATTGGAACGATATGTAAGAAAGATGGGCCACAAGGCAACTTCGAAACGGGCCCTTTTCGCCCTATTTGTTGTGATCCTTTTCCACCAATTCCCGTACACCCAATTTCTAGATGGCCGAGTAACCATCCATCATGTTGATGATTTCGACACAGAATCCATATTGGTCCATGATTGGCTTACCAAATCGTTTGTGATTGGTCAGTCCCGAAACGGTGGTCTTCACAGTATCGGTAGTACCAATCTGGACCCGCTTGGATTGACTACTGATTATGACCCAAGGTTGGTTCCGGCGCTTATTTTGAAAAAGGTATACAAGACATTGAAGAGTCATAATGGAGAAATTGACTCTCAGTTCTCCATCCCCTTCACTTGGAATGACTGGCTAGACGACTTACCACCTCTGAAGCTTACTTGTAAGCAGTTTTCTTCATTATACAATGTTGCAAATTTCTCAGATGTATGTGTTGATCAACCATATATGAAGATTATTCGACCCTACAATATACCCATGAAAGAAGAGGCACGTAAGATAATTGCTAGAAACTATCTACACCAATCTGCCCCTTTACCGCAACGTCTTGCCATAGTTGGAATAGGCCAAACTAAGCAAACAATGCTTATTCCATTTCGCAACATTGGGTCCTTGAAGGACCAAAATGACAACCATTACCTCCAAATCCACGAAGAACTACACAAATTGAATACCTATTGGGATTCTAAATATAGGGCAGCCACCAAAAGAGATTCAGATCTAATTTATGATACGTTTCGAGTTCAAAAAGAGACTACCAAAGTAAACGAATTGGCCAAGTCCGATTTCGATTTTGATCTTGACAAAACAGTAGAGACACTTTTAAGAAATGAAAGGTCAACAAACAACCAATTAATATCTAATTTTGGTCAAAAATCAACAAGAAACCTTAACACCCAAATTCTTGAAACCATCCAGACAAATTTGGGAAATAAAGGTGCTTCGGCTGATCACCAAAAGTATTTCCACGAAGCCATCACCACCGGAGACAACCGGGGGTTCCATTATGATTGGAGGTTCTTTAGTACTTTAGAACTTTCTGACTATGAAAGAAAAGCAATTCTACACAGATTAACTAGAGCTTGGTTGAGGTTTGCCAATAGTCTTGCAATCAAGACTTGGTTGGCCCATGGATCACTACTAGGATGGTATTGGAATGGTATGACAATGCCATGGGATCTGGACTTGGATGTACAGGTCACCATGAATTCTTTATTCATGTTAGCAAGAAATTACAACCAGACTCTAATCATCGATATGAATACCTATGATTTTAATTTGGGAATTGGATGTTATTTATTAGAGGTTGGTTCCAGTTTCTTTAGTAGAGATAGAGGTAATGGATTGAATACCATTGATGCAAGATTCATAGACACCAGCACGGGATTATATGTTGACATTACTGGATTAGCGGTATCAGAAGAAGCCCAAAAAACCACTATGAATGACAAAGAACTCAATGAATTCCGACAAGTATTGGATCCAGAATATGTGGAGAAAGACCGGTCACACACGGTGATCAAGGCAGAGTTACATCAAAAGCTAGAATTGAAAAAAGAACAGGTTTCTTCAAATGGACTCTTGTTCAACTGTAGAAATAATCATTTTTATACTTTTGAAGATATCAGTCCTTTAAAAGCCACTTTATTTGAAGGAGGTTTAGCATACATTCCCAGCAATTTTGAGAGAATATTGAAAAGGGAATATGCTATTGGTATTTGGAGTAAACAGCACGAAAAACATACATATAGACCGGTACTTGATTTATGGGTTCCAAGTAACATATGCAAAAAGGATACCATTGGTAATAATTGTTTTGACAAAGGAACACTTTTGGAAGCAAAATACACCAAGGATTTCACGACAATGCATCGGGAAGAGATGCAACGAAGAAGGTCACGTAATGCCCCAAATCCCGAAGAAGTGAAGCCATTTCGAATTGATCCATGGGTAATCAAAAGGAGTAAGAAATTGAGGGCCATTCTAGAGGGGGTATAAGTACAAGCGTATTGTAATTATTATAACAGGAAAGGAATCGGAATTGAAAGAACGAGACTACCGACATTGTCAGAAGAACAAACCAGTCTTGTTCTTTTATTTCTATTACTTCTTACTTCCTTCTACTTTAATATATCCTTTAGCAATTCCATTGCCCATAGATGGAACTTCACGAAGATCTTACTATCATCAGTCAATTCTACCAACGATTTGGGTTTGATCATAAATCGTCTCAAGTACCGTTCGTTATCTAGCATTCCATTTGCACCATCAGAAGAGGCCGATTCCTTTTTAGCTATACTTTTTTCAATGGCCGAATTGACCTTGTCCTGGATTAAGGTGATATATTCATTGAAATATATGGCTATTATATCCCAATTCATGAGCAATTTCGATTCCGAATCGCTAATTACCATCAAGGCATATTTACGTTCGGAACCACGGGCATTTGCATCTTTAATTTTGATGATTTTATGCATACAATAGCCATTGAGAACGTCACCATAAAACATAGGTTTGGTGATATCAGAAGTAGTTTCCACAGACAACGCCTTCATCACCAATTTGGTCAACGACAGATACCGCCTTTGCAGAGACGGATAATTAGTTGAAATGTACATCAACGGATCCGCAGAAGTTCCGCCAGATGAAGACGCCGACGACGATGACGAAAATGACGATGACGAACTGGAACCTTCTGTGGTTATCACATTAATCGCTTCATTAGGCAAGCACAATTTACATGACGAACACGTCTGTAGTTTCGAATTAGACGACACCAAATGGTCCGACTTTGTTGATTCTCTAGTTGTTTGAGTACAAATGATTGTAGAGGGCCCATGAAGTTCGCAAAAGTGGGCTAGGCATATTATGAAGGAGACCATTTCATTGAGGATGAAAACTAAGAAACAGGTTGAAAAACAGGCAATATGAGACAAAGAAATTGACGATACGTGTTTGAAAGACGAGTTAAGAGGGGTATATCCATTAAATGTGTTCTTGAGGTGGTTTTTTTTTTTGTATGTGTTGTTAATCTATCGATCTTGATCTTGCTTATATATCAGACACATTCTCAATTATCAACACTCTTTGCCAGATTAGCAAACCTCATTGAAAAAACTTCAACCCCACCAACCAAAATGTCCGCCGCCGCCACCGCCACCGCTACCAAGCCCAGTAAGTATAAACAAGGCCCCTTATGCCGCAATGGCCACTAACACCGCCAGTCAACCACACCATTACCAACTCTGATGTTGTTGCCAAGTACAAGACCGCTGGAGAAATCACCAACAGAGTGATGGCCCAAGTCAGAGAATTGGTTGTTTCCGGTGCCACCACGTACCAAATCTCAACCAAGGGAGATGAATTGATGAACGACGAGTTGTCTAAGATCTACAACTCCAAGAAAACCTCCAAAACTCCAAAGGGTATTGCCTTTCCTACCTGTGTGAATCCCAACCACATTCCAGCCCATTTGGCTCCCGTTAACGAAGAAGACCCTGCCAACATCACCTTGAAGGACGGCGATGTGGTCAACGTCATGTTGGGGATCCAGATCGACGGTTTCCCAGCCATTGTTGCCGAGACCGTTGTTGTTGGCGAATCCACATCGGCTCCAATCACCGGAAAGAAGGCTGACTTGGTCCATGCTGCTTGGAAGGCTTCCGAAGCTGCAATTAGAACGTTCAAGCCAAATGTTAAGAACTGGGATGTTACCAATATCATTTCCAAGGTCGCCAAGGAATATGAAACGTCTCCCGTTGATAGCATGTTGAGTCACAACATCGAAAGAAACTTGATGTATGGTCCAAAGGAAATTATTCTCAACCCAAACAAACAAAACAAGGCCCAGATGGAAACCCATAAGTTCGAAGAAAACGAAGTCTACGGCTTGGATGTCTTGATCTCTACCTCTGCCGACGGTAAGGTCAAGCCATCCAACTACAGAACTTCCTTGTACAAGTTAACTGGTAACACCTACTCTCTCAAGATGAAGATGTCCCACAAAGTCTTGGGAGAAGTCAAGAGCAAGTCCGCCGGCCCCTTCCCATTCAACATTAGAACCTTGGAAGACCCAAAGAAATCGAGAGGAGGTTTGGTTGAACCATGTAACCATAGAGTCGTGTTGGCCTACGATATCATGACCGAAAAAGAAGGCGAACATATTGCCCAATTCTTCACCACTTTCGGTATCACCAAAAACGGCATTGTCAAATACACCACACCTACGTTTGACGCCGAAAGATACGCCACCGAAAAGTCCATTGTCGACGAAGAAATCTTGAAGGTGTTGAGCAGTCCATTAAAAATCTCCAAGAAGAAGTAAACCGTCCCCTTCGCCTCCTCTTCCCTCGGTATAAGTTGGCGTTAAAAATACCTTCAAACCTCGTTTTTTTTTGCTACTAAATCGTCGGCCACCACTCCACGCCCATCCCCTGACAACTCCCACCACCTTTCCCTTACCTTATCTTCCCCCTCTGTATCTGCTAGCCTGCACGCATGTCGGACAGTCTGGTCAAAATTTATAGCGCGTAAATAAAAAATTCTCAATATCAACACTTTCTTGTTATGGCTAGACGATCTCTTTCCATGCCTAGCACCATAATGAACACCGACCACACGGCCGTAGCTGCTATAGAGAACCCCGAGCCGACGTCGAAGCCGCCCAAAAAACAACCACGCCAATCGAAGCAAAACCCATCGACTTCTGCCCGAAAATCAAAACGGCTCCAGACAACTTTACCACCACTTACCGCCAGTCCGCTAATTCCGGATAAGAAGGATACTGGCTCCCCCATAGCCACTATCAGCAACAACGGACACCTCCCCCAAGATAATGCCTTTGTCGAACCTCCACTAGCAGAACCAAAACCCATCTACACCGGCCTTCCTTTGGAGGCGTTTCCCACCGCAAAGATAAAGAAAGAATTCCTTTGGCCCCTCAAAAAGGGCCTGAAAAAGACCACCAAGGATTCCAACCCGCCGACCACTAACAACAGCTCGCGAGAAGGCTCAATGATTCCGTCGCTGGAAGACTCACTCCCCGACCTCCCTGTAGAAACACAATGCAAAAAGAATCTCCAAACCCATCTATCAGAAAAATTCACTCATGAAAGCAAAGTACGAACGCCGCCCAAACCGCTCCCGGTACCAAAGTCAAAAACTGCTCATACTCCTCGGCAACCCAAACGGAAACAGTCGTCTGTATCAGGCCATCAAGATACTCCTAATAGGGCATCTAAGCGCATCAAGGTCATTTCGCCCAAAAAGCATGCCAGCACAAACCTTGCTCCAACAACCGTAACCAGTAAAAACGGAACTGCTCACGAAGACAATGGTGACGACTATACTAAGGATAACGATGAGTTCTGTAGTGCTTGTGGCGGTTCAGGGATATTCCTTTGTTGTGAAACATGTCCCAAGTCATTTCACTTCACATGCTGTGATCCTCCGTTGGAAGAGGCGCCCGAAGATGACTGGTACTGCCGGGAGTGCACTGCCACCAGGAATCCCGAACTAGCATCCAAATGGAACCATATAGGTATTTTTGGCAAATTAATGAACCAGCAAGAAACAAGAAACCCCGTGGAATTCCAACTTCCCCGCAATATCAGAGACGAAACATTCATGGGAGTAAGTACAGGAGAAGGTGGAGAATACAATGACGACACTTACAAGCCGGAACTCTCGTACTCCAAAGCCAATGGGGCCCAAATTGTCGGGTACAATAAGAACCCAGATCTTGAAATCGATTCCCTATACGACAAGGAAGGCAATCCGTTCTTGTGTCATAAATGTGGAGAATCTGGACTCAACAATCGAGTGATAACCCACTGTGATTATTGTCAGTTAGTATGGCATATCGACTGCTTGAGCGAGCCCACGTTTGGGCCCAAGACTATAGGGACCAAGTGGCGGTGTCCAAATCATATAGAACAACTTCTACCGCAAGATTTATTCAAGATAAGAAAATTCAAAGATACCAAAGTGTTAGAGCCTGCATTACAAAACCATTTCCTCAAGGTAGCAGCATTCAGTGATATTCTCATCAAATATGAGGACCAACCATGGATACAAGAAGAAAAGGTCCCGAATCTAGAGGATTATTTACGTACAGAGAGAGAGAGGTTTTTGGAGGGGGAAGCCACACATCCAAATTTCAAACCCCCCGCCTTCTTCCTGACAGTTTCTACTCCCGGAGGAGTGACTGCTGCTGCCAGTAAACAACTAAGAAAAGTAATCTGTCTCATGTCCAGGGACGACAAGGCTGCGTTTGTATACCGAGTTCCCGAGAGACTGGTATTAATTGATTTTGTGACCAAGGTGAAGCAATCCAGAAAGAGAGGAAGAGGAAGAAAAAAGGTGATAAAGGATAAAATGTCAGTCAAGAAGGAAGTCATGGAGACAATAGATCAGTATGAGAAGAAGGGCGAAAAAGAAATTACTGATGATAGAGAATTAGCAAGTGGATTAATAGAGTTACATAGGAAAGAGCAGAGGCAGGAATCAACTCAAGAACAGCCAACAAATATCAACCATGACACAACGCAGAACTACAGCCTCGAAGCACTCGTCCACATAGCTCTCAACCACCAAAACGACAACCCGGAGCAGGACTCACTAGACACCACCGAGTCACAAGAACTCAAGATGGTCAAAAAGCTTATGGAAATCAAAGGAAAGGATGCCATGATGAAATTCCTACAGTCATAAAACTTTAATCTGTATATATATGTACAAGTACTATGTTGAGAAGGTAAAAAACAAGAGGAGAATGACACAGAAGAATCCAGCTAGGGTAAGAACACCGACCGTTATAGGATAGACAATAGCATGTAAAAGTACTACTAATAAACAGATCTTGACAAGGATCTTACCATGCAAGATATATTTTTCATTTTTCATAATTGTTAGTTTTTAGAGAACGTTCACCACCTCATCTTCTACTTGTGCTTCACCTTCATCATCACTTTGTTCTTTTCCTCTTTCCTCTGAGGTCTTCTCTTTCTTTCTTCTCTTTCTTTTCTTTCTCTCTCCCTTCTATTTATCATCTCAAATAATCCTTAGGAGCCTGGATCACAGGGATGTCGCTCAGAGAAACTCGCGAAGCACCAGTTGCTTTGACCAACTCTTCTAGAATCGAACTGTGATGTTTGTTGGAACAGTCGATCTCCAATTTTTCATTAGGTCCTTGGACAATAATCTTCACCGGACAGATCTCGAGGTCTGCCTTCGTCTTGGTGGCAATTCTGGTCATCACAAAACTCAAGTCCTCGTTGTGGAACTTCAAAGTGGGCAAGTTGTGTCTCCAGAACTTCTTCAAGCCAATGGAAGGACCATGGATATTCTTTTGTATCAAACACAACTCGATTTTGTTGAATCTTTTGGCATCGATTCTGTACGCCGTTTCGGGAGTACCAGCAATATTATTGAGCCTCGTGACCTGCTTCAAGAGCTTGGACGAGGGCAAGTTCTTAAACATAGCACATGATGAACCTGTGGCTGCCATTATTAGATAGGATACTAGTTACTTCTGGTCAATGGATCTTACCACCGAAAAAAAAATGAAATTGTGAGCAGAATATATTGGTAGAGACACTACCCAATATGACGTTTTGGTAACCCCAATAGAAGATCTACCGTACTATATGGGTCATGTCATCAGGATTAAACTGGGGGTTGGAAGAGGAACGGCAGTAGATGTGCTATTTCACTATTTAGGTTCCCTATTTGAGCCGGTCGTCATTTTGAGTAGCCCTTGCTAGCTGCTTGTTTTTTGTTTTTTGCACTTGCGCAATTGCAGCCATTCTATTTGTACCACCCACTGCCATTACAATAATTCACCCAACAAGTTGCCAGTCATGCTAACCAACTTGGTCTATCAGCTCAACAAGGAGATCCGAGGAGTTTCCGAGAAGGTTCTAGGAACTTATTTCGAACCGGAACGTGATCTTGTGCTAATTACGGGGGGAGCGACTGGACTCGGAAGTGAGATCGTCAAGAAGTTTGCTAACAATGATGCTGTCGTAATAGTACTCGACCTAAAGGTGCCTCTGGAACCAGAAAAAGTATACGGTGTTCATTATCTCCCATGTGATGTCAGCAATAGAAAGAGAGTGGAAGAAACACAAGAGCTCATTAAAAAAGAGTTTGGTTCGGTGACTATACTTATTAACAATGCTGGAATAACTACAGGCAAGAGTCTTTTAGAACTATCGTATCAAGAGATCGAGGAAACAATCCAGATCAACTTGATGTCAAGTTTCTACACTATCAAGACATTTTTGCCCGATATGATAGCCCAAAAGAGAGGTTATATCGTCACCATAGGGTCTGTATTGGGGTATATGTGTCCTGCCAGATTGAGTGCATATGGAGCATCGAAATCGGGACTTATAGCATTACATGAGTCGATTACTTACGAGTTGGGGCCCCCATTGTGGACTTCCACAGGTGTGAAAACTTTGCTAGTTTGCCCTGGTCAACTTAAGACCAAAATGTTCCACGGAGTCAAGACTCCATCGACGTTGTTTGCACCCGAATTAGAACCTGAATACGTCGCTTCTTGTGTGTATTCAGCGGTAAATCTTGGAAGAAGAGGCGAAATCAAGCTTCCCTTGTATGGCAAATTCTTACCGATGATTAGAGGATTTCCATGGCCGATAGTACAGCTTGTTAGGAACGTTTCTGGGATTGATAAGTCCATGGAATCGTTCAGAAATGTCTTAAGTAGAATGGCTAGTAAAGCCAATTCAATTGTGTCTTTGTCATCACGAAACTCACCCCAGAACTCGCCCCGATGGTAGAAGCCTGGTGGTAGAAGCACAATAGATGATTTCTTAGTTTTCACAATGATTTTTTGCATCACTTCTTTTATAGCAAATCTTTCAATCTTAATCCATTAATTTTCCATATAGGATAAGCAACGCCATTTATATCCATATTAGACCCACAAACCTCAAGATCCAAGCACACTCTTTCCTCACATTTTTTTAAAAACAACTCCTCGAATCTTTTAATTTGCACATAAACCTTTTCAATTGGACATCCAAAGAACTTCTTCATATCTTTGACCTCTACAGTGATGGTAAGACAATTTTCACTGGTAAGAAGGGTATCCTGATCAGTCGGTCTTGCTGCACACATAAGAAGGTTCAATGTTCGAAACACTGGATCTCCCAAAACGTAGTTATCATTAGCCTCATTATACTCATATGCCTTAGCACATACATGCGACCAATCTGACGGTATACTTCCCACAAAGTACGCCTGAGTCCTGTATATTTTGCATGGGTCTATTTTTTCCATATGGTTTAACTGTGCTAAGGAGTAGAATGAATTTTGAAACAGGTTAACAGTATGCTTATCTACTTCAGCATCAGAGTTATGATAATCATCAAAGTATTCCTGGTCTGACATCAAAGAGTCTGGCTCGACCTCTTGTTTGACACTGACAATTTGGGCTGCTTGTGTAGAAACATGCTTGGAGGCTTTGGTGGTAAGATCAGAACCTTTGGAAACAGTGGTGTCTTGGCTATCAATCTCCAGCTGATCTCTAGATACGTTTCTAGATTGATACATCTGGGTAACGTTTTGAGTTTCTGGAATGAGGTTTTGGGCTGGCCTCAAAGGTTTTGATGACTGGTTAGGACTGGTGAATAGAGAACCCCGGAGATTGGACATTATGAGCTCATTTACAGGTAATGTACGAGCATTATGTTGACTATTCGAATCGAATGATTGGTTAGGTGACTGGAATTGGGTCTGGGTAGCGATTATGCCTTGACTGGTAGGGCTAAGAATGGGTGTATGACTTTGGCTATTGGATGTACTCGTTTGCTCTTGATTTCTATTTTGACTGCTGGTTCGGCTTCTATTCAGACTTCTGCTATGGGTGCTGCTTCCATCACTGCTGTTGGTTCTTTTTCTCCCTCCATTAATGCTGCTCTCCCATTGGTCTTGATGGTAGATCTTTGGAATGACCTTTCGAAACATTTCTACATCAAAGAATTGTTCCCCATACTTGTCAATCAACTGACTATATAACGATTCAATTAATTTCCGATTGTCAGCCGTCTCATTTTCATAATCAACGAGATTGACGTCCCCACTTCTACACTCCATGAAGTCCTTATACTTCTTGCTGGATTCCAACTCGATCTTCATCAAGATCATCTCCTTTTCCACGGACCCGTCATTTGGTAGAAACACTCGGTACCCATATCGCTTCTCGATCGAATCCAAAATCCGATTGATTTTCCACTGATGCACACTCACGCAGAGTAACTGACCCGAATACGACGCAACCGTCTTCACAAAATTGGAATTGGATAATTGGGCATGGCTCGTGAAATCAGTCACGTACATTTCATTCACCTTCAGCGATCTGAAATAGGTGACGAAACAAAACACCGTCCTCCTATTGGCCGTGGAGAACTGCGTCCCAGTAGCAGGGGGGAGATTCTCTATGGAACACACAATGGGCATGATAAGCGTGGAAAACAGGATGACTGCAATTGTAGAAGTATCAACTGTCAACCAAAGTGGTTTATGAGAAAATTAGTATGACAAAATTAACTACGCGAAATTACGACAATATGAGACCTTATCTGAAATACACACCCATCGACACACACTTCAAATACCACTCCAGTTCCAAAAATTACCTACTTGTAACCTCACTCTGATACTCTTTACAATAGTACAAAAAATTTACCGATTTTTCCATTTAATTTTTGTTTTATGTAACTATTTCTTCCTTATATTCTAGGATCTATAATCACCATTGATGGATACATACTCATGACTCAAGTCACAGGTCCAGAATTTAGTACCCTGGCCTCCTCCAGTACCAAGGTCAATTTCAATTACCAAGTCTTCTGACTGTAAGATCTCAGAGGCTCTTGCTTCGTCCACCTGTTCAGGCTCTCCGTCCTTGAGCAACTGTAACCTGGCCGAGCCATCTACAGGCACAAATGCCACGCTGGTCTTGGTGGGATTGATAGAGTGGTCGGTGGTCACGCCGGAATACCCAATGGCACACAAAATACGGCCCCAATTGGCATCTTGACCAAACATTGCCGTTTTGAACAAAGACGAGTTGGCAATGGAAGATGCCACAATCTTGGCGTCTGTATACGACAAAGCATCCTTGATATTAATAGTGATGAACTTAGTGGCCCCTTCACCATCACGAACCACCAACTGAGCCAATTGTTGTGAAAATTCACTAATTTCCTTTTGGAGAATAGCAAACGATTCCGAACTTTCACTGGTGTTATCAATAACTTCTCCACCAGCAGCCCCATTGGCAATAGCAACTATAGTATCATTGGTGGAGGAATCTCCATCGACTGAGATACTATTGAACGATCTTTCAGTAGAATACGACAAGATCTGCTGCAAAGCACTCGAACTAACAGGAGCGTCTGTAACGAAAAACCCCAAAAGAGTAGCCATATTAGGACAGATCATCCCTGCTCCCTTGGCTAGCCCGGCCAACCTATAAGTATGACCATTTAACTCAAACTCCTTACTAACAAGCTTAGGAAAAGTATCGGTGGTACAAATAGCACGAGCACAATCTATCCAGTGCTGATGAGTACTGCCCAAGTGGCCCAAGGCCAACTTTGGAATGCCTCCCAAGATCTTATCTATCGGCAAATTATTACCAATCACACCAGTAGACATCACCAACGTCGAATTCTCACTATTTTCCAATACCGCATCGGTGACCTTAACCATATCTTCAGCATCTTTAATACCTTGGGTTCCAGTCACAGCATTGGCATTCCCGCTATTGATTACCAATGAGTTGATTGTCAGTGTCTGTCTAAGAATTTCCCGAGAAACTTGTACAGGTGCTGCTTTGAACTTGTTCTTGGTGAATACGGCAGCAGCAGCAGCTTCCTTGCCAAACTCGTTCTTCAATATCGCCAAATCAAGAGACTTGCCATCCTTTTTCACTCCGCAATGCAATCCGCCAACAGAAAAGCCCTTGGGATACACCCCACTTGTAGGTACAAACCGAGCTGCCTTATCAGACAAGAAACGAACTGATTGCCTACCAAATTTCATAATTGAAGAGATGAAAATATGTTTTCCTATTGGACTCGTTATCTTTGACTCATATCCTATCTGCCTGTAAGGCAATATGCAGGACACGAGAAGCTTACGTAAGGGCAAACAAAATACGATCTGTGGCCCATACAAATTTAAAAGCTCATCAGATTAATTTGCAGCACATTCAGATGTGGAGGTATCGAGTGAATTTAGGAGGACGACAGGGAATAAAACGGAACAGGTCTAATGCAGTAACTGCCAGGGCCCGAATAGGTAGTCCCACGCTGTCCAATTTTCAGATTTCGATTAGGCCTATTGGAACCTCTTCTACAGAAGCACGACAAACACAGCATACACCAACACGTATTGTCACCCCAAAAAACTCCGGGGGCAGTGTTCTAGATATTTCGCCATTTGACCGTCTTGATGCCTCTCCCAAAACAATAGCAAACACCCAAGTCAATATTCTTATCAACAACTTCTTCCTGTCCATAGTGAACAATGATTTCCATCGTTCACGGTTGTTATTGGCTCGACTAGGATCTAGGATCAATATCCAGCATTTCAAGGTTTCACGGTCTCCCACGGTTCTCGGCCACATTTCCAATTACTACTCATGTTTGTTGTTACTTTTGTCGCATTCCACGTTATCGAATCAGGATATTTTGATTCAAAACGTTAAGATATTGTTTGATGATTATAGTGAGATCCATTCCAAGTTAACAAAGCTTCGGCTTACGCCTGAAATTCGCCAGCTTTGTGACGAAATCGCCCATAAATTCGCCGTTTGCTGTATTCATAGTTATGTGAATTGTGAAACTCAGTATCCCAATGAAAAGGGTAGAAAGCTTATGCTGAATTCCATTGCTAAGTACACCAAAATAGTGCTTAAAACGACTAAGATAACTCCTGACTCGGTAATGAAATCACTACAAAGTGAGCCTTTAGTTAACGGACTAATGGAAATATGCAAAACCAACAAAATGAAGATCAATAACGAGTCCATTCCAGTATTTAAAAAAAAGCAAATGGAACCTACAGATCATGAATTATCCATGGATCCTTTTAAAGATTCCAATGGATTCATGAACCTAGAAAATTTGTGCCTGTACATATCTAGAACCAGATTCAATTATCACCTGGGTCAGGCATCTAATGCCTCAATGGAGTCAAATCTGCTTTCAGAAAAATCAGACCAGAAATTATACATCATTTATGACAAACTAACTCCAGTAAAAAAACAGCAATTTTTTGAAGAATATGAATCATTTAATAGACTAAGACAGTTGAATGTGGAGTCGTGCTGTTTGGATTTGATAGAGAATTTTGATTCCGTTCATATTCAAAATCAAGCTAAAACTACAAAAACGAATGCTCTGGCTAATCTTAATAGATTTAGAGCTAGTCATTCAATGATGTTATATAATTGGTTTGAAAACTGTATCTCCTCCTTGAACAAAATTATTAGCAGGATTGAAGGAACAAAGGATACTCTGGAATTAACAGAAGACGAACTTTTGCTTTCTAGATATACCACCCATTTGAAAATGCTACCAAGCAAGGCATTAATGACATTGGTTATTTCAAACGTACTTTCTTCGTCAATGGCTTCAAAGTCTGGCCATGTTAGATTAGTAGACATCACCTATATTCTTTCCAGATCATTCAGGAGACTTCTTTTCAACGAGCCTTCGTATAGATCCGTAAAAGAAGAATTACTCAAAACGTTTGATGACGAAAATGGATTGAAATTATTTACTTTCTTGATCAAAACTATCATTGAGAATTGTGTCTTCAGGATGGAAGATAAAGACCTTTCCTTGTATAATGAAATCATGAACTTAACTGATAAAGATACAGAGACAAATACATTTGGTCATAAGGAATCGAACGAACAACTTGCTTTCAAGTATTCGCTTCTCAGGAAGGACAAGAAGACGATTGGAATTATCAAAATCCATCCATTTTTATTGAACGAATTCAAAACTTATGATACGCTTGCCTTTAACAAGTCATTACTATTACCGATGTTAAGTAGACCAAAACCGTGGACTTCTCCTACAGACGGTGGGTACTTAACAGATTTGAAATCCATTGTCACTTCTAGTGATACAAGTACCTCATTGGAATACTTAAATAAGGCAAACAAAACAGGCCAATTGAAGTCTATTTATGACGGGCTCAATAACCTTGGAGATATGTCCTGGGCCATCAACAGTAATATGATGGAGGTGTTTAATGAAGTAATGAATAATGAACACGGGTTTCTAAAGATCCCACCAAGATTAACTAGTCTCAAACAATCAGAAGACGAAGAAATGTACCATCAGTTAAAGGGAATGAGAATACAATACAATATGATTCAGGTTATAGCCAATGCATTTGAATCAAATGGGGATACAATATATCTTCCTCATAATGTCGATTTTCGAGGTAGAGCGTATCCTATGGTATCAGAACTATCACATTATCAGGAAGATTTAGTTCGTAGTTTAATGATGTTCTGGTTTTCGAAACCGCTTGGAAAGGACGGATTTTCATGGTTACAATACCAACTTGCAGGAGTTTTTGGAAAGGATAAACTTGACATGCAGAATAGGATAGAATTTTGCACCCAAAATATGGATGAAATCATAAATTCAGCTTCAGATCCTTTAAAGGGTCTGATGTGGTGGAAGACTGGTGATAAACCATGGCAAACACTAGCCCTTTGTAAGGAGATCAGAAATGTGTTGATATTTCAACAGAATGGTGGGGATATCAGTGAATATCTTTGTAGAATTCCGATTCACCAAGATGGTTCATGTAACGGTCTTCAACATTATGCTGCATTAGGAGCCGATTGTGAAGGAGGACGGTCAGTGAATCTTCTACCAATGGAAGAGAGAGGAGATGTGTATACCAAGGTATTGGATATCGTCAAAGGTAAGGTGGAAAATGATACTGAAGACTCACAGATTCGTCAACTTTCTGCTCGCATATTGAATAGGAAACTAATAAAACAAACTGTGATGACTACGGTCTATGGAGTAACCAGGTTTGGTGGAGCTTCACAGATAGAAGATAGAATCAAAGATATTATACAAGGATTGGAGATACAAGAAACCCAATATGACCCAAGATTTAACAAGACACTTCTGCAAGAAGAAAGTTTATTATTACAAGACCTAAAAAAGAATCATAGAAAGATGGCCCTGTATATATCTGGCTTAGTGTTGAATTCGATCACTGAGTTGTTTACAGGAGCTAAACTTATACAGGACTGGCTATTAGAAAACTGTTTCCGGGTGATTAGTTCATATGATACAGATACCATGCATTACATCACTAATGTTCTACAAGAGCCGATGGATTTCTTCAAGCCGATATCGTACAAGCCAATGATGTGGACATCTCTTAGTGGGTTCCCAGTGGTACAGTTGTACAAACATACTAGACAATCGTTAATCCCCACGTCATTACAGAGTATTAGTTTCAATAGGCCAGATAAATTGGCCCCCATCAACCGGAGGAAACAATTGAATGCCATAGCACCCAACTTCATTCACTCAATCGACTCCATTCATATGTTTATGACTTCCTTGGCAGCTAAGAACCATGGGATTGGATTTGTCTCAGTACATGATTCGTTTTGGACTTACCCCAGTGAAGTAGAAACGTTATCTAAGATATTAAGAGAAGAGTTTGTGAGGTTACATAGTTCTCCAATTATAGAAGATTTGAGAGAAGATTTGAAGTATACCACGTCCAGATCATTTCAGTTGGTATGGATTAAGAATTTTGGTAATCAAAAATTGGTCAAACAAATACAAGACATACGGAAGAATTACAATATTCCCGATGATCATAAGCATAGCATTTTGGGTGATTATAATTTGTACTTAGGACAAGAACTAAGATCCCAGACTAGAAAGGAGTTTAGAGATTCAAATGGAGCAAGTATGGATGATCTATCTGTTCTAGAATTGGTCCAAGAATCTAACCCTATACTTTATATCCGCTCCAAAAAGTCCGAAAAGTTATTGGAGGTATACAATAGAAGAATCACTGACAAATCCAGCTTGGAAAAACTTCGTCCGAAAGAGTTCACTCCAATATTAATACCAGTACGTATATTGGAGAGCCCACCGACCGGAGAGTTGGATATCAAGAAGGTACTTGGTAGTAAGTACTTTTTTTCATAGATAGCATCTTTATTTCAAAGGATAAAATTATTATTAGCATAAGGAACTTCAAAAGGAACCCTATTTTTATTCTTCATTAATCATTTTCTCTAGCCTACCAAAGATCTTATCTCTATGGATGGCCAATGAATCGTGTTCATCAGACTCGAAAAACTTGTTCCTTTTGTACGAAGTGTCACCATCGTCCTCATCATAATATTGGTCATCTGGGAGGTACGAAATATCGCCGTAATCGTCATACTCGTCGTCATTTAGTTCAATACCACTTCGTATGTTCTCTTCCTGTTCACTGTACACACCAGCGTCTTCATCACTAGGATAATCGTTCTGGTAGAAGTCTTCTGCGTTGGAATCTTCATCATCAGAAACCACCTTAAATTTGTCCAAATCGTCATCATCTGATTGATACAATGCATTGTCTTCATCGTCAAAAAACCGGATATATCCAATTTGCGACTGTGGATGGTTGGCAGACGTCAATGGCTCTGTTTTGGACAAGAGATACACATCATAGACATATTCAGAAACAGCAGCATTATCTTCATCTTCGGGTGTAGATTTGGAGGCTCCTCTGAACCGCTTCTTCCTCTTGACGTCCGAACCGTCGTTCACGGTCAAGAAAGACTCCACCATATCTGATAATTCGTTGGGAATGACGGTATCTTCCACCGTTTGTCGATTGGGTATCACAAACTTTCTCTTTCTGGAAGTCTCTTTGTTTTCCGACGTCAAAAGCGACTGGATGACATTATTGTCGTCTTCCTGGACCAAGTCATCTGTACGAGACAATTTGAAGTAGAAACTCTTTGCATCGACGATTGCCGCCACCGTTGGTGGAAGTGGAGACCTAGGTCTCGGAGTTTGGATTGGTGATGGTACAGGAGAAGCAATTGGGGTGGAGGGCTTCGACCTCTTTGCGTTACGGCGGTCTTCTAAAATCAACGCCTGAAGCGGATCTTCGCCCCTTTTTCTTTTGATTCTAAGGATCTTTGGTGGTTCTGTCATGGTGATAGGTAGACAATAGTGGTGGGTTAAATGTGTGATGCAAATGAGAAAGTTGTAGTAAAGGTCAAAAGCCCAGACCGCAATACTAGACGGCAAATGCACACTATGTAAATTACTGGTATACACCAATACACCAGTGAACGATTCTAGGCCGTCTTAACACTTTCCTCCGTGGTGCTCTTTCCCGTCGCCTACTTCCTACATCATGTTTTCTTTCTTTTTCTTCTTTTCTTCTTCCTTCCCATGAATATTCTAATTATTTATAGATGTATGTATATTGAACGTCACCGACGGGAACTGGGTGATTTCGGCCGTCACATTCGCCTCAATTCCAAAACTCAGCAATATCCCCCGGATGACTCCACATGGGAACCAAAGATGTACCTGTGATTTGGCTATGGTATCATGTATTCCCTTCGGACTATTGAAGGTCGAAATCAAGCGGTAATAGTTATCCACAAGAACAAACGTCCCTCTGTGGTTGGTTCTCAAATTGTCCATTTGTTTGTTGAATAAACATTTCCATACGTCCCGACACACAAACTTCATTATGTCTAGGATGTCGACAATCTTGGGCGAACCAGGATTGGAGATGGTGTTTTTATAGAGGAGAAGCTCGGCCACTTTCAAACCTAAATTGTAGCCGTATGTTTCTACTCGAAGCGTGACGTCGTCACTGACTAGACGTGTCGACTCAAGCACATTTACTGTTCCTGGAAGATCGTTTGCAATCGATGATAATGGTTGGTCTGTGCCGGTACTGACAGGGGTCGATGTTTTGGTGGCCAATTCATGCGACACACGGACCGATGTCGGCACAAGTTCCTGGAGAAGAAGCTGGAGACACGCAGAGTTCACATGAGATTGGGTATCCAAGATATCTGTCATGCTGTGGGGTGGAGAAGATAGGAATGGTACGTGGATCGTGATATCGATAGAGATCGGGTAGGGGCGCGTGACGTTAGGGGCGTGATGTGGAGGCACGTTATCCGCATCAGGTGCAGCATGGTCTTGTGACCGCATTTCACGTGATATGTCTGTGGTGCTGGCTGCCAGGTCGTGTCCCGCACAGAGACCGAACACCCGAGAATCAGTCCGCACTAACGCCACCCAGACTCCCACGCGTCTGTCTGGTTTCTACAGTCTTACCACCAGCGAAAAAAAATAGCCACCTGCGATAGTCCAACGCTATTGGCCAGAAAAAGCTCCGTCCTGCACACGGAACCGACACCAGAAAAGATTTCTCAAATTTGCGTACTCAAATTTGTTCCATAAACTTCCCCCAGCCCTGAACCAGAAAAACAGGACAAACGAAAAATCCGCACTTTTTGTTTGCCACCGTCATCCTTCGACGGTTTAACGACGGCGACCGCCGAAAATTTGGCAGCGATAAATCAGGCGCCTAAATCGAAGGTGGACAATTCCCCCACCAACACACTTCATGAAAGATCAGCCTGTGTTACGTAAGCAGTGTATTTTAAGGTTTCCCCGCCGACCCGTGACCTCTAGGGGATGTCTCAGAACTCAGGGCATGTGACATGTCCGCCAGTTTTCTAGACAATTTTTGTTGTAGGTTGGACCGTTTTCTGTTAGTGTGAGGCACACAAAAAAATCCAAATTCAAATTACATTCTACTGATCACAACAACAATCACCACATAGTACAAAGCACCCACATTCAAAAGGAAACCACCATTGCCGCCCTTCTGTCTTAACGTCGTACCACCGAACAGTTGACTCTAGAAACAAAACGTCCATCGAAACCTGCGTCCCTGAAATACGTGTCCCAGTCCACACCAGCACCCCTTTAGAAACTACACATCCCGCCAGGTCCAACTAGGCTATCCCTATCCCTGTTCCAACCTTTCGTGTGTGATACTCCAACACCTTAGTAGTTTCGTCCAGCCAAATACACGAGTGTGAATCCCAGTTTTACCGTTCCAGCACCATCAATCTCGGTACCATTCCCCATTCATTTGTGTATTATTTACTTCATCCCATCCTTTAATTCATTGTACTGTTAATCCTTAAATTTTGACCGAAGTCTTACCGTAACCCATGACTACCATGACCTCCGAGAGTAATATGAGCCAATTCCACAGCTTGATACCTCCCTCCAACGGCTCATTGTTGGCCCAACCGCAACAGCTGCAGCACCACCACCACCACATGCATCCCCAAAACTTGGCTGCCCACAACATCCAACACCAGCAACAACCACAGCAACTGCACCAACTGCAACATCAGCAACAGCAACATCAACAACAACAGCAACAACAACAACAACCTCCGCAACCATCCCAAAATCAACAAAATCAACAACCCCAGCTTTTAACCTCCCTCGTCACATCATTTCCTTCTGCATCGACATCTCCTAATGCATCCAGTGTACTCAAGTTGTCCAACATTCCCTCGGATTTAACCAAAAGAGAAGCGACCATCATCTTCTCACTTGTCATCGATGAGCTCATCAACATCGAGATTGTAGACTACAAGATATACGCATATTTCAGCAACATTAACACCTGCTTGACTACAGCAAAGTTACTTGACGGAAAATATATCTTTGGAAATGACTATCCCCCAATTAATGTCGAATATGATAATTCCCTAATTAGTTCCCCCCCTCAAAATGTGAACTCTGCATTCAATACCTTAAGATTGTCCAATCCTAACATTTCCCCTCCACAATTGAATCACCAGATCCAGAATCAAAACCCAGTTCAACAACAACAGCAACAACCACAACCACAAACTCAACAATCGCAACAACACCAACACCAACAAGCATCTCAACTGCAACCATCAGCCCAAGCCAGTTCTACTACCAGTTTGAATGGAACTCCAACCAGTGCAACCGCTACTGCCAATAATGCATTTGACAATTTCCAAAAAAGGCAATCGATAGGAAACCAAAGATCCAGATTTGTTTTCAGTGATCCTTTCGCAGGTGCTGGAGGTGCAGCCAATCAGGCAGCCCAACCCGTAGCAGGTCCAAATGGATCTACTTCTATTGATTTGAACGATTTGACAGGAAAATCTATACTATTGATGGAATCACAGAATGATGCTAGGGAATATGACAAATTGGTGAGAGACCCATGGGGTGCTTCTAGTACAGGAATCACGACGAATTCTTCGGGTGCACTTCCGTTAGGTTCTGCACCACAAACTCCTGGTATAAGTACATCTCATGCTCCATTCGATTGGAGTAATTCCAACCAGAATCCCTCGTCTACTACAGGTGGCAGTAACGGTAGTGCAAATGCTGCTGCGGGTTCAGGTCCTGGCTCGACCGATCGAAGAAGAACTTCATCTGCTTTTTTTACAAGCAATCCCTTACAAAGTTTAGGTGGGCAACCATCGTCTAGTGTGTTAGGCTCCCAGCAGCAGCAACAACAACAATCTCAAGGCCAACAGCAGCAACAACAACAACAACAACCCCAACAGCAACAGACACAACAACCACAACTGCAACCACAACAACTGCAACAACTGCAACCACAGCCTACCTCATTAGGAGCCACTACACCTCAAGGTCCATCTGCTGCTGGAATTCTCAACGCACAACAGCAGGCTCAATCCCAGCAATCCCATGCTCAACAGATTAATAATGGATTGAACCAATTGAGCATTTCCACCTCTACTAGTGGAGGAACCAAGTCACAACCTGCATCAGCCTCGATTCCTGGGCAAACTAAACTTCCATCTGCTGCATCGCAGATTCAATCACAACCTGCTCAAAATAGTCAAGCTGGTTCTACTACAGGTTCTGCTGGAGCAACTCCTGCAACTTCAAGACAATCATCTTCCACCAACATTAAAGATGTGCCAGACTTATCATTATTAGCACGTGTTCCCCCTCCTGCCAATCCTGCTGATCAAAATCCCCCTTGTAATACACTTTATGTTGGAAACTTACCCCCTGATGCGACTGAGGCCGAGTTAAGGGCATTGTTCTCACCCCAGAAGGGATTCCGCCGTTTATCATTTAGAACCAAAAACCAATCTCAAAGTGGTGGAAGTAGTAGTGGTGCTAGCAACCACAACCATGGGCCAATGTGCTTTGTTGAATTCGAAGACGTTGCTCATGCCACTAGAGCGTTGGCCGAATTATATGGAAGAGCGTTACCTCGTCCTAATGGCAGTAATGGCAAGGGAGGAATCCGGTTATCATTTTCCAAAAATCCTTTAGGAGTCAGAGGTCCTGGGAATCCAAGAAGATCATCCACCAACCCTATTACCACCACTAGCACAAGCAGTGGTACTCCACAGACCAACGTGAACCAAACCAACGGAGGAGTTGGAAATTACGGATATCTGAACTATCATCAGAAGTAGGTCTTGAAATGTATCAGATTGGTTTTGTATTACTACTGTCTGAATAATTCCAGCTACCGTGTGACGTAGTCCTTGTTATAATCCCATGATGACTACATAACATTAATTTAACTACTGTCTTTCGTTGTCATCTAATCCTGTCGTCATTTTCATAATAATCATCTGCGAACTCCATCCCCCCCATATCTATTATTCTACTTTTAGTTGTTTTATATTATTTGTCATTAGCGCTGCTTATCATTATATCTTGTTTCCATACTGTATTAGTTTTCATATTTGTTTAATATCCTAATGTGTATTTTTGTTAAAACGTGTAGATAGATGATTTCAAAAGATACATGAAAGAAGTCAAGAAAGTAAAGCACATGGAGCTTGCGTTGTCAATTCATTAGTTAATTATATAGTTTGTCAATTCCTTTGTCATTGGTTATTTATCATGACATTTTTCCCTGTCCACAATTGCAACACATTTGATTCATGTTTTACAGCCGTTTCACCATCACATCTTTCACCACAATTACTTAAATCTACCAATACCTCCAAAATCCAATTCTGTAGAGCACAGATGTTTAGTCAGAATCACAATCAACACTCAAGCACAACCTCTAAGGGCCAACCAGCGTCATCAATTCCTCCCCGGAAAAAGGAAGGCTGCAAAAACAACTTCCGTACAAGACCCGCTGCCAATAACAACTCGTCTAAAAAGAAAGGTCCTCCTAAGAAACAAGAAGAGTTGGCCCAGAAATTCGACACTTCAAAAGTACTTGTCAACGATGATCTATTACAGGGAGTGGAAGATGTTATTGTCTACGCAGAACACGATATCCAACAACATCTTGAATTTTTGTGTACGCTTCAGCTAGACAAGAGTTGAGGTACCATAACTAGGCGATGTACATTGTATGTATTACTGTGAAATCACTTTTAAGATATGTTTTCTATGTAATGTGTTTGTTCCTGGGGCCAACTAGTCATAGCAGCTATCTATTACCTATGTGTTGATTATCACCGAAGTTACCTTTATCCTCCCACATGCTAAATATAATACCACTCCATCAACTTTACCAATTGTTGATATCATATTTAATCATTCTTTTCAACCTCTTTGGTTTTTTAGTCTATCACTTTTGCAAATCAATAAGATCCTTAGGATTGGCATATACTTGACTCAACCAATTCGAATTCAACAAGTCTCCTGTTGATAACCGTTTTTTACTTTCAGGATTCAAAAGATTCAAAATCGGTTCTCTTGAATCATAATGCAAATTCTTGAACAAAGCCAAAGCTCGATTGTTGCTGAAATTTGAAGATTTGTCATTCAACTCATTAATGATTCTCTTCATCTGAGTCGGATTGGTCGGGTAGTTCTTATGGAACTTTGTATATGCAACATTTGATGGATCAGCAAGATTTGAGGTATTCCAGGGAGTCTTCATCAAGAAAATATTTATATAAACGATCCCCAATGCCCAATAATCAAGTGATTTACAGATATCAAATATATTATCAAAATATTGATCATAATCAAAAGTATTAGCTTGGATTTCCTGTTCGAACTGGAAGATCTCGGGTGATTTAAAACTGTTCGTCCCACAATATATTACCTGGGGATTTGCAATCATGATAGGACGATAGTTAGCATCATTGAGGTTCAAGCTATATCCAAAATCTCCAATCTTGATAACTCCATTTTTGTCGATGAGGCAATTTTCAGGTTTCAAATCCCTATGAACTATACCTTTGGAATGTAAATAATGCACTCCTTTCACGATCTGTTTATAAATGCTGTCCTTTAAACTTGCAGACACTTCAACATTGAATCTTCTCAACTTACACAAATAATCCAATAAGTCTCCCTTGGCATAGTATGGAAAGATAATAGCCAATTCGGAACTCTCGGGTACGATGGCAAGATTAATCACTTCCAATACATTTTTGTGCACACAACTCTTGATGATGTCATATTCTCTGACCACACCACGATGGTAATCAGAATCATTCTGAGCAGATGTGTTTCTTTTGACTATCTTGATGATGATGGATATGGTTCGACGCTTATCCGAACCTTTCAAGATGAGTCCGTTGGCACCTTCATAAACAGGCACTTTGGATACCTTGACAAAATCGGTACCTACAATGGCGTGAGTTAATAAGCACGGCACATCTAAGTTCTTGCAATCAATGGTCGTCTTATCACGAGATGTGATAGATGTGGAGTTAGACATGATAAGGAATTCAGACCGTAAGAGACTCTGTGCATGGGTTAAGGGGTATGAGTTAATATTACATTATTATATAATTGTTTGGTGTGTTTTTCATGGTTGATCGAGGGGTTAGATCGGACCGGTCAGGTACGATGGAAAAAATTACATTCGTTACAATTCCAACGAATTACTACATGTCATCATAGTTGGATTAATTCTTTTGTTGCAACCATCAAACTAAATGTTTTTTAAACGTAAATTGAATTATGGCCCCAGCTACTAATTTTAAAATTAGCTGCTAATTAGGTTTACCTTATTGTGGTACTACTCAAATTCCAAAAAATACCTTACATCCCCTGGCACGTGAAAGGCTTTTTTGCAAACATGTATTCTGGAACTCATGACAAAAATTGTCAAAATTCACAGCCAAATTCACCGATAAAGTGTCTTTTAATAGATCTAATTCAGTTAATGATCTACTTCGCTACAAGCCACGATACGGTCTTGACATACAATCCAAGATTTGAATGACTTACATAAGCCAAGGATCAGCCTCACAATTTAACTATTGCGGATTCAATAGCAAAAGTAGTGACTAGACTAGGCTTGGTGGGTCAGCCGCAAGCCGTTTTAGGAAATGTTAGCACAACACTGAATACTTACATATACATATATATATAATGGATGAGCAAGGTGGATGAAATTGGAGATTATAGAACTTATCAGCTATACCAAAATTCAATGCTCAGACGTATAATCACTTTAATTCCTATCTTGTTGCTCCTTGGGTCAGGAGTAATGCTCTTCCTCGTAAACTTGAGTGGTGCCAATGATACCTCCATTCTAGGGGATTTGTATCTATCTCAAGCAGACACATCTGGCATTACAGGGGCTGGAAGACCTGTGACCAGATGGACATTATATTCCCGATGTTCTGTTGATTCTGAAGGTAAGAATGCCAATTGTGACCACCACAAACCAGCATATCCATACTCTCCAAAGGATAATTTCGGCACCACTGACAATATCCCTCATACCTTCGTTTCCAAAAGATCGTTTTACTTCTATGGTACCAGGTTTGCCTATGCCTCCTTATTAATTGGATTGGTATTTACTGTTTTTACGATTTTAAGTTTACTTTTCAGTTGCTTCTTTTCTGGGTTTATCACCGGTATTATCAGCTCATTGATCTTGTCAGTTGGTTTTGTCTTCACCGTTGTTGGTGCTGCCTTGTTGACATCTGCGCATGTCAAGGGTAGAGACGCTTTCAAAAGCGATGGTCACTCTGCCAAAATTGGTGTCAAGTTCTTTGGTTTGTTATGGGGTGCAGTTGCTGCACAATTGTTTTCCATCGTATTGACCGCGGTCAGTAACATTTTAGCTAGTCGCTCCAAACGTGATCCAGTTGAATCCTACAATTACGAAAAGGAAAGAAGTTCGGGAGATTCTATTTAGAGAAAGTAGCCTAAATCTAGCTAGAAAAATGATCCTTGAAAGCACCCACAATTGCTAATATATTCATCCAAGCTGTCAAAATACTACCACACAACTACGAACATTTTGACAGGCATTATTGCTATCACCCCACATGTGGGTGTGCATATAATCCGACGTTGTGGTTGCTAAAAGGTGAGTTATATGCAGGTGTAATTTTATGGTGGTCATGTTTGGACAAAGACAACCCGAGAGTAGTAATCATCAACATGGGATACTGCATAGCTATGTAACACGAGATAAATACGACCGTAATAAGATTAGAAAATTGAATTATACTAGTACAAAACTGATTTATTATATAGCAACAATTTCTGGTTACTTCTTAGCACCGTATTTGGAAACAGTCTTACCATCTGGGATGGTGAAAAGAACTGGTTCCTTACCTTCCTTGTAGGCTTGGTCGACTCTGTAGTAACCCTTTCTTTCGAATTGGATAATGTCACCAACCTTTAAGTCACGGACGTTCAAGTCAGCAATGGCCTTGCTGTGGAATTCTGTTTCTGGAGTAAGGAAGTTTTCGAAGTTGTCACCTTCTTCTAATTTGTCCTTGGTGATCAAGTGATCGAAATCAACCAAATCGACAGTGACGTTTTCTTTGGTGTCAGCGATCCAAGTGATTTTCTTGGATGTCTTACGGAAATCACCTTCCAAATGCAAGTTAGCTTCAACTGACTTAACAACATCGCCTTCCTTTTCAACCTTGGAGATAATAACATTACCCCAGTCCATGAAGGTAATTTCTTCATCAGCAGTTAAGCCTTCAGCATCGGCTTGGTCAATCAATACTTGGTTGGAAAAGATGACTTTCTTGGTACCGACATCTGGGTTCTTCTTATGTTTAGCCTTTTCTTCGGAGTATTGTTCAGCTGGACCGTTCAACAACTTGACAGGAACAACGTTCTTGGCATCAACAGCAGTGAATCTTGGAGCAACCGGATCAATGATCTTTTTGTTCAAAGCCCAAATAACAGACCAGTCCAAGTTGATAATATTTCTAGATGGACCTTGAGCAATAACGAAGTTTCTCAAACCTTCAACAGACATACCTCTTCTTCTGACACCTCTGACGGTTGGGAATCTTGGATCGTCCCAGTTGGAAACGTAGTTTTTGTCAACAAACCATTGCAACTTTCTCTTGGACAATAAAGTTCTAACAAAGTTAACTCTAGCAAAATCCCAGATGTTAACAAAACGCAAGTTCAACGCTTTCAAAATCCATTCGTATTGGGCGTTACGGTCTCTGTATTCGTTTGTTCTTAAAGCGTGGGTAACTCCTTCGATAGAATCAACTACTGGAGCACAGAAATCGTAAGTTGGGTACATTTTCCAAGAGGAACCGGTTCTGTGGTGAGGAACCAAGTTACATCTGTAGATAACAGGATCTCTAAGAGTCTTGTTCAAGGCAGTGTAATCGATCTTGGCTCTCAAACAGGTCTTTAAACCGGTTTCGGTTCCGTTCTTCATGTCTTCGGTGAAAATCTTCAAGTTTTCTTCGACAGATCTGTCTCTTCTGGCGGATTTGTCACCAACCATTCTTTCTTCTCTCATCTTGTCGACTGGAGTATCGTCACAGTAGGCTTTACCATCCTTGATCAAAGTAACGGCCAAGTCGTACATTTTATCGAAGTAATCAGATGAGTATGAAACAACATCACCCTTGATTCCCAAAAGTGCCAAATCTTCAATGATAGAATCTTGGAATTCGGTCTTTTCCTTGGTAGGATTGGTGTCGTCGAATCTAATAATTAACTTACCCTTGTAAGCATGGGCAAAATATTCGTTCAAAATAGCAGCCTTGGAGTGTCCAATGTGCAAGTATCCAGATGGTTCAGGTGGGAAACGGGTGACAACCTTGCCGATTTCGGCACCTGGTAAATCAATTTCGAAGTTGGCCTTGTGGGTTTCCTTCTTACCACCGTTGTTGGAAGTCTTGACGGCTTTTCTCAAATCATTGACCGACTTGATCATGGCAGTGATGGCAGCATCGAATCTCTTATCTTCAATCAGTAAGTTGTACCATCTAGAGACGTTTTGGTAAACACCATTCTTGATGATAGAGCCCATCAATGCGTTAGCTCTCAAAACACCCCAGATAGCAACATCAGAAATGGTATAGTTGTATCCGACAATGAAAGATCTGAAGTTCAAATGAGCATCCAATTTTTCCAAATCAGTAGCCAATTCCTTGAAGTTCTTGACGTACAATTTGTCCAATCCAAACTTGGTCCATTCCTTGGAATCGTCCTTCAACACGTGAGGGAACTTGGAGGCCAAATATTCAAGTGCTTCAAATTGGTCATAGATAGTGTTTCCTTCAGGAGTGGCCAACTTGATGTTGGCATTAGGCTTGGCCGAATCGGTGGACTTTTCGTCGACAAATTCGATCGGAATCGACACATCCGAGTCACTGTTGTTGACAAATCCAACAGCAATTAAGGCTGGATAAGCGGCAAATTGAGCCTTTGCAGCAATAGTCAAAATCAAAGACATGATTACTTCTGGTGGTTGACACTCCGGAGGGTTGGTTTTTTTTTTCAATGGCGGCGCCATTTGGTAGGACCGTCATGTGGTGTGGAGCACGTGATGTTGTGGTTGTGTGCAGGCACACTTCTCGGCAGGACAAAACCCACGATGGCTATACCAAATAACCTATCGTCAGTATACCCAAATTGTCACTAAATGAGTACCGAGAGAAGGAACGGGCAGACAAGGCCGACGGCCAAACGGTCGCCCTCGATTCTAGTGACCGATGCCAGGACACATACGGTGAAGGGAGCGAGAGCGCCGTTTGCCGGACACAACTACAAGAAGCAGCAACTACAAGAACAACAGCAGCAGCAACAAGAACAACAACAGCAACACTCCCTAGGATCCAATCAGCAATTCCAACAACAGCAGCATCAAAGTGCGCTTCAAAAAAGACTAGCGTTCCGTAACAAGTATACGGACATATCTGTGGATAAGCTTTTGAGCAATTCCAGTGATATTCCGTCTGGACAGAGTCGGCTTCCGCTGTTGATTTCCAGTACAAATAGAGCATTACTGCCCACATTCGGACCCAGGCAAAGAAGCATGTCGCCACCGCAGGGATTGCAACAACCCAATCCGAAATATCCCGATGGGTTGCGGAGGAACATCAGAAGTATACCTAAGCTTACCCAATCGTTACCGTCCAGAACGTCCAAGACATCACAGAAATTGGTGCTTATCCCTGACCAGCATCGTCAAGGCTCCTCATCGCCGCCGAATATGCATTCGCCTATGTCTCCGCTGTCGCCGGGTCAAAGCGGAGTGAATGTCGATCTTCAATCACAAATGCAACGGTCCCGAGCCGAACTAATGCCCAAAGAGGCTCGTGCACATGAGTTTAGTCGTATGACGGCATACTTCATTTGTGAACAATTCAATCTCAAGGCGGTGTCGAAATTTTTAAGAGAGCATCATGAAGTCAAACCTCGGACCTATGATGAGGCGCTATATGTCCCATATGCATTACCTTTACTTCCTGGAGCAGAAGGGTTCCGTGTCAAGTCCAACAACTCGGTCAAGCTCTTACCTAATAAGAGGTACATGGAAAAATTGATCAATAAAACCGAACAAACAGATCATTTGTATGAATACTATTCTGGTGTGGAAACCCCAGAAGATGCCAACAATTATTCTATGGATCCGGAACTTGAAAACTTCGATAATAATACACCCTTTGATCCTTCGGAACCCCAATTCTTTGCCCCTCCTTTAGACACTTCTCGTATCAGTGATGAGGGAGAAAATAGTAGCTCTGGTAGCATCGAAGAATCACCCGGTTCCAAACCACCTTCATCCGAACCAGTAACTAGCTCTGCATCCCATGATGAAACACGGACTGCAAGCAGTAAGCCTGGCGGACCCCATGGCCAAGTCGATGTATCCAAACATCATGCCGAAATGTTTATACTTCAATATGGAATTGTTGTTTTCTGGAACTTTTCAGAGATCCATGAAAAGAACATTCTTGCCGATTTGGCATTTGCATCAAACGAACCTGAGGTTTTGTTAATCAACCCAATTGACGAACAAGATATAGAAACTGAGGAGTTTCATTTTGAATACGATAACCTGATTCATAGACCTCGTATCTATAACGATATGGTAACGCTCCGCTCTGGAGATCATCTTATCAAACTCACAATGTCACACGCTATAGCCCAGCTGACAAAACTTTGTCTATTTGAAAGTCGGATGGTGAATATCCTTCAACTGATTTCAAAATTACCAAAGAAACTTGCATTGACTGGAAGATTAGGACTTAAACGGACTCAGTTGCTTAAAAAATCAGGTAAATTGTTCAAACTTAGAGTGGATGTCAATCTTTCAAGCTCCATTCTAGATACCCCTGATTTTTTCTGGTCTTTTGAACCTGCTTTACATCCATTGTATACTGCTATACGGGAATACTTGGAAATAGAACAAAGAGTCCAGGTGTTGAATGATAGATGTAAGGTGTTTTTGGAGTTCCTGGATATCGTCAGTGATAGTATGAATGAGAAAAATACCAATCGGATCACCTGGATGATCATAGTGATCATATTTTTGAGCTTGTTCGTTAGTACATTGGAGATCTTAATGGAGATCATATAGAGAAGGAGGCTATTGAAAGGTTGAAAAAATTCGATACAACAGAATCTGAAATGGGTTTTGACTACTTCTCGGGGTTGTAGCAATGTTATTCCTACAACTTTTTTACATAGCCAGCTTAATAATATCCCAATATCTAATAGTATTAGTATTGGTATTCTCTAATAATATATATATTTCATAATTCAAGAAACTCGCGTGACTTCGGCGTGACTTCTCACGTGATTATTGTATTTTTTGCGTGTGCACGACAGGCTCAATATGGGTTTCTATTTCTGCAACCAACCCACCACATAAACACTCGGCATCAACCCCACTATTACATGTCATTACCATCGAAGTATGCGCCCGAGGGGCTCAGTAATTCTGACCAGGGGAAGACCATTACTCTGGGCAAAACCAGGCGAAATCGGCCCATCAATTATACTTTTAGGAGCATTGAAAATAAGGTGGGAAATGCTGCAGCCAAACATTCCATAGCAGAAGAAGATGTCGAAATGGTCCCCATGGACAACTTCAAGGAGGTGGAGGCGATTTCCGACTACGTGGCATATTCCAGAACATCGGGCCAATTGGATTATGATAGTATGGAGATTGAACCTCTACAAGATGATACCGAGTATGAGATAGTGGAGGGAAATATCTCTTATTTGGTTGTAGACACCAACTTTATCCTTTCACATTTGAATATCTTGGACGACTTGAAGGGGCTTGCATCGCGGTACGGTCTCCGGATCATCATACCAATTACTGTTATGAGAGAGTTGGATGGACTAAAGAAATCTACACGTAAGAATGAAGATTCTGGGGACAGGCTATCGGATAAGTCGGTGGGACATTTGGCGAGATGGGCCAATGAGTGGATTTATTCGAGTTTGGCAGACTCCAGTAGTGTTGTCAAGGGTCAAAAGTTGAGTCAGAGACTAGATAGAAGTACGATTCAAGATGAAGCGATTATGGATTGTTGTCTCTATATGCAAACGTATAACCCGAAAGCATTGACGGTGTTGATGTCCAACGATAAGAACTTGTGTTTGAAAGCACTTTCGAACGAAGTTTTAACCGTAAGTTATAGAACAAGCATGACGGCATCACTTATAGCCTCAGTGATACGTAATGAGAATATCCATCGATTTGGAGAATTCGAATCTACAACAATACCTAAACTGGTAGTGAATACCTCAGTAGTAAACCCAACAAGATCGGCATCACCGGCATCACATTCAACGCCGCAGCCGCAACCACCGCCATCTGATCTTGCGTGGAGTATTCATACTGCCGAATTGATCTACAGTGAAGTCCAGAAGTTAGTTCTTTCTGTGACTCACCATTGTATGGAAGCATCATACGGAGAAGATTTGGACTTATTAAAGGATTACACTCGTGATTCGGTAGCAACACTTTTGGACTGTTCACGAGTATTTATAAGGTTTTGGATGACCGTTTTCCAGGACTATTTCAAAAAGGCTCCTGGAAGAATTACTCCTTTTGATGACACTAATAGACAATCCAAGATTCCGATTCATACTGACATACCTCAAACTTCACTGGAATTATATGAGTTTGTTGAATTCTGGCTGAGAATTCTTACTGTATTATATTCAGCAGAGATGAATGAAGCTCAAAACGAAGCATTGCAATTTTTGATACGAAGATGGAAATCTGTAAGATAATGGAATAGATGAAATGTAAATAGATCATTGTGAGCACAATGAGAAGGTGATTTCAAAATGTAGATTTTTCCATAGAACGAATTGTCAGTCGATTAAGAAGCATTCGCTGATTCATTAAATCGTTATCAAATCTCCCTTGTGAATGACATTCCAATTACTTCTATTTCCTTCGTTTCAATGAACCAAACTTGGACCTCTTTAAAGATGGCTCTTGGGAAGATTTGATTGGGCTGCTTTCAGGTATATCATTTGTAGGAGAAACTGGATCTGGTGATAGTACTATTGGCTTGAATTCCTGCTTGATGGCAATATTATCTTTACGATCAGATACCTTGTTAAACGGAGATTCCTTTTCGGGGTCTAGTTCTTTCTTTACTATCGGCTGCGATTTAATCTTTGGTTCTTCTTTAACGTGTTGTTCGTTGTCTTCTTCTTTGAGCTTATTCTTTTTTATTGGTGATGTGTAGAAAGGTCCACTTTGTACTTGAACTTTCTCTTCCTGCGGCAACTTTGATGAACATCTCCATGTACACAAGTCATTCACAGACGTGTTAACTCTGTCCCAGAGATGTGCTCCTTTGTATTTTCTTGCCACTTCGGATTTCCATCGGTTTTCTTGCCACTTTTCCAAATATTTGGCCTCTTGTGGGTTATTCTTCTTGTAAGAATCAATGAGTTCAGTGCCATGACTTAACTTGAGGTTCTCAGTCAAAAACTTGGTATATGTGTCTTTGATTTCTATCGCGTGTTTCAATTGGGATATTTCGTTCAATAGGTAGTTGTGATTGGTGAATTGTTGCAAGTTTAATTTGCTCAAGAAATGGATGGTATCAATTTGCAGTAATTGGACTAGATCGAAGAACCATTGCAAATCTTCGGTATTGATGGTGGCGGTACTCAAGGTTGGTTCGATATTTACAAGGCTGATCCCCAGGCCCAAAAACTTGAGTACTTTTCTACATTCCGTGCCTTCTATTCCGTGATCTTTTGCCTTTGAGATTACCCCATTCTTGGAAAGATCTTCTGTCCATACTTGGACCAAGTCAGTGACATAAAAAGTATACATGACGTTTTCCAAGTCATGTCTATACCCATAAATGAACTTCTTATCGTGGACGGTAGCAGTGTGCCATACTTGTGGAAACAACATAGGTGGTCACCAATGGTAATGATATAGATGGAGATGATGGTTCATGATTCCATCCATAGTTAACCAAGAGAGCCATAATGCGAACAGGGTTTCATTTTCGCACACTACTAAAAATGCAACCTACTGGGTATTGTGTGCTACTGTGTGCTACTGTGTGCTACTGTGTGCTACTGTATTGACTATCTATAGACCGTGCATTTTTTACTTCCTCATTCATGACTTCGATTAACGACTTGGTCGAAAGAGTCGTTGCTCTCCATAAAAAGAAACCAAATGCAAGATTGATCATCTCATTGGCGGGGGTGCCAGGGTCGGGAAAGTCCACCATTTCGACCGCTGTGGTCCACCAATTGAATACGGTTCATCATATCAATTCGTCGGTTCTATCGCAAGATGGTTTCCATCTCTACCGCCACCAATTGGCAGAGCTCCCTAATCCAGAAGAAGCGTTCATTAGAAGAGGTGCTCCATTCACGTTTGATGCTCGGCGGTTTGTTGATTTGATAGCAAAGTTGAATGATCCGAAACACTTGGACAGTGTCTTACTTGCACCTTCATTCGATCATAAGCTAAAAGACCCAATTGAGAATGATGTGATCATTGAGCCGACCACCGAGATCATCATTCTTGAGGGCAATTATGTCTTGTTGAAAGACGAATGTTGGCGTGACATTGCCCAGTACGTAGATGAGGCATGGTTCTGCAATACCCCATTGGATATCGTTAGAGAGAGGCTCATTACCAGGCACATGGCGGCGGGAATTGCCGCCACCGAAGAAGAGGCGGTTGAACGAACTGATGGCAGTGATTTGACCAATGTTAGATACATCATTGAGAATTCGGCAGAACCAACTTTGATAATCGACTAAAACAAGAGTGCCCACCGATTGTGCCATTATGACAGTCCCAACATCTTCGTTCGTATAACTCGTTCCTTCGTCTTGGTGCTGCTTGGCTTTATTTATCATTAGCCATCATATAGAATCTCCTAACACATGATTATTATTACCATTGTATCCTTTACTCCTCCACCTTGCTCCCTCTCTTTCTCTTTCTCTTTCTCTTTCTCTTTCTCTTTCTCTTTCTCTTTCTCTTTCTCTTTCTCTTTCTCTTTCTCTTTCTCCCTCTCGTTCTCTTTCTCTTTCTCCTCCTTTTCTTGCTCCTTCTCTTTCTTTCTCTACACTTGTTCGTTACTATATTTATTAAAACACTATACTAACGTGATGCAACATTATAACGCATCTTGATCCCCATAGCCGATAACTCGGAGTCCAAATACTTCAACACAAATGGTATGGCCACCGTCGTGGTGTCTTCTCCTCCAATGAACTTCTTACCTTGACCATCTTCCCAAATATCACTTTCTTCAACTTGTCCAAACTTCTGGACATACGTATCCAATTTATGTGCACATCTACGACATCTTATGCTGGCCATAGATCCGATTCTTGGTACGGTGGTCTGGGTGGTCAATATGGATCCACATCCACGACAGACGGGTGTCTGAGTATAATCTGAACAATTCAATAATCTGTCTTGTAATAAGAATGCAGTACCATGTCCAATCAATGCATCTCTTTCCATTTCTCCCACACGAATACCTCCCGATCTCTTTCTACCCTTGACAGGTTGCATGGTCAACGAATTCACAGGTCCTGTCGATCTGACTTGGAACTTATCGTTCACCATATGTCTCAATCTTTGGTAGTAAACACATCCAATATAAATATCGGCTCTTAATTCTTCCCCGGTGGCCCCGGAGTACATAGGCTCATTACCATGATAGTTGTATCCGGCTTCCTTCAACTGTTCACCGAAAAAGTCGGCTGGAGTATCGTCTTCGCTAAACTTCCATGGAGTAGCATCTTGTGCTATACCATGCAATGCACCAGCCTTACCGGCCAACGATTCAACAAACATACCAATGGTCATACGCGATGGGAAAGCATGTGGGTTGATAATAACATCGGGCTGGATACCGGTCTCGGAAAATGGCAAATCGATTTGCGGCCATTTTCTGGAACAAACCCCCTTTTGTCCATGTCTCGAAGAAAACTTATCTCCAATCAATGGTTGTCTTGTAACTCTATATTTAATGGTAAGATTCTGGGCTTCTTGATCGCCACTGTCGTCACCTAAAAGCTTGACTTCTTCTATGTAAGCTGGTTCACTGGAATGGTATGTCTTGACCTTGGTCTTACCTAAAGTCTCATCATAGTAGGCAACAACAGGATCTCCTTCTTCAACCTTGACACCAATTAATGGTAACCCATCATTGTCGAGTTTTTCCTTCCACGACTCGGGCCATTCGTCTTCTCCAAATCCAAAGTGTTGGGTTATAGGGTCTCCCCTTCTTCTTGATTGTGATAAATCCACTTTTTCAACCTTATAAACCGTACCATAACCAAATCCTCTTTCATCGGCAGACTTGTTGATGATCATCGCATCATCCATATCATACCCGGTATACGAGATTACCGCAACCACGGCATTCATCCCGTTGGGGAAATTGTCCATACCATAATCGTCATAAAGATTGGCTTTGACGATTGGCGTTTGACCCGTTTGTAATCTGTATAACTTGTTATCAGATCTGTGCACTAAGCCGACACCAGGAGTACCCATGGTTTGCTTACCCATTTGACATTGGTACATGTTTCTTGGGGATTGGTTAAAGTCTGAAAATGGGGTCAAATTGGCCAAAATTGACAACATATTAGTAGGAGAAAATTCGACATGACTATGGACATTGTTTTCGATTTCTGCAGGAGTCACAGCAACATCCATATATACTTGTTCGAAAGGTCCCAAGATATCGGTCTTTCCAAGTGGTAAATACTTTACAGGTCTCATCATTCTGGCATGACCACCAAAGAGATAAAGACCAGGGTATTGACCTTTGGTCGAAGGAGGAACATATCCAACTTCCAAATCAACAGGCAAACCATGCGAGCCTTCAACCTTCCAGAATCTCAAAGTATCGGCCACAATTCTACCTTGTTCATGAGTGGTCCATCCAACAATCTTACCATCTAATTGGACACAACATAAGTTGGGACCTGCGGCAAAAGTATGGGCTGGGGAAACCCCCAATTGGGCCAATGCAGTAGGAACCTTGGAAACATCCGAGGCTTCGGTAGCTATCTTACATTTATGAGCCAAATGGTTCAATAACCCACATGGAGAACCATCGGGAGTATGCACAGGACACAAGAACCCCCAAGATTCAGGCAACAATTTTCTGACCGTGGTTGTTTTCAATTCGGCAAAGAAAGACCCTCTATGCACCATTCTGAAATGGGAAATGAATCTATGGAAATTAATCTTTTCGGCAACAACTGTATAACCAGAAACTTGTTGTAAATCTAAACCAGATTGTGATACCAAGTTACCGGTGGACAAGAAATATTGCAATTTCTGACCAATGTTTTCGTTTATTCTTAAGAACACTCTGGTGATGTACTTTCTATCATTGAAATTTATAGCAGTACCTCTGTTTATATCCGATTGAACTTGTAATTTAAAATTCTGCAAATACTCATCGATTTTCTCTTTGATGATCATACCATATAAGAAACCTCCCAACAACACTTCTTGATGTTGGGTGGCATCGGGATTGTCTGGAGAACAATCTCCTGCAACCAAGGAGTATAATTTTCTAATCATAAAAGATAACATTCTGAATTTGTCTGCGTTGTTATCCAAATGAACCAACACAATTCTCTTCAAGACATCTTTCCCGACTTCGATATCACTAACGTCTGGAGTGGCTCCAAATACAATTCTGAACTTGTCACCCAAATAGGCCAAAGTTTCTTGCTTGGAGTACAAGTTGTACAGTTTGTAGGTTCTTAACAATAATTCCAAACGATCGGTCAAGAAAGAATTGGAAGTATCGGCACCAACAATTCCATCGAAAATCTCTTTATCGTTAGATTCAACCAATGCTTTCATGATCATCACTACTGGCACCAAATATTCGTTCTTTCTCCATGAAAATCTAAAGGTAACATTCCCGTCGTTCAAGTAATGCAAAACATTGGTCTGCGACGTTTGGTCTGGTCTAACACATCTGATTTGAATACCATACTTGGAGTAGGCAGCACCTCTATTACCAAACGATGGACGGATAAGTGCCATAGGATGGTTACGACGCTGCACAATCAACATACGCACCAACTTCTCAATCCCGTTCACAACGAAGTATCCTCCCAACTCATCGGATTCTTCCTTGTATTGCACCAACTGCTCTGGTGATAATCTTTCAAGATGACATCTGTTGGACTTAAGCATGATGGGGACTTGACCTGCTTCTCTGATTTCAGAAACTTCATCGCCATCGTTGACACTCCAGGTGACCTTCAACATCATTCTCGATCTATAAGTAGACATTCTTTCTCTACATTCGGATGGGGTGGTCTTTCTGTTCACAGACAACTTGTCGTTGTGATTGACGGCAGGCTTGGCAAGCTGGACCGAATCCACACGAATAGACAACTTATTGCCCAATCTGTCGGTTTCGTTCGAGTCAAAGATCGTCTTGGACCCAATGTCCTTGACAGCCATGTTCAAAATGCCGCCATCGGGGCCTTCGGTCAAGGCATTGAAGGAGCCGATGTGTGGCGCTACCGCATCCTGCAAAAGTGGATAGGCACTTTTGTCCTTAGGAGGGTTCTGGAAACGTTGTTCTCGTTCAAGAGTTCTGAACTGAGCCCCCATTCTGAAGTTAACTTGGTGATAAAGTATGGAAGGAAGTTTACTTTCATCTTTGGACTGGTACTTTTTTTTTTCTCATCATCAGATGAGATCACGTGATGGTGCAGTTCCGATTCGCAGGAGTGTATAATGAACAATAGGTGCGATGACTAGCCATGTTATGCGGGTGTGACTACGAGCCAAATATATAGCACTTATCGGATACTTGAGAATGGCCAAATCTCGGTTTGAGTACGTTAAACAGTTTGAGAGAGAAAACCACCTACTTCCCGATACCTATATCGTGATACGGGTCGACGGCAAGGGGTTCCACAAGTTCAGTGAACATTATCAGTTCGAGAAGCCCAATGATCTCCGCGCCTTAATGGTGATGAACCGTGCAGCCAGAGCAGTGGTGGAGACGTATGCCGATGTTATGATCGCATATGGAGACTCCGACGAGTACTCGTTCTTGTTGCGAAAAGAGTGTTCGCTTTTTGAGAGACGAGAAATGAAATTGATCACCACGTTTGCATCGATGATTTCCACCAAATACTATTACTATTGGAACGAGGAGTTCCCAGAGAAAAGGATCCAGCTAGAACGCATGCCCAACTTCGATGCCAGGGCTGTGGTGTATCCCAATATCCAGTTAATTCGGGATTATTTCAGCTGGAGACAGGTGGACTGTCATATTAATAATTTGTATAATACCGTGTTTTGGACGTTGGTCGAAAAGGGCAAAATGACCCCCAAGGAAGCCGAAAATAGACTTATAGGAACTGTTTCGAGTGATAAGAACGAAATCTTGTTTAGTCAATTTGGTATCAATTATAATAACGAGCCTGAAATTTTTAAAAAGGGTACCATTATCATACGAGAGTTTGAGAACTATGAGCCTACAGAAGAACGAGATTTGTCACTGAGACAAAAGCAAAGATTGGAGAAGGTAAGGAAAAAGGCAGTCATTAAGGAGTTGCATGTTGATTTGATCAATGATGATTCTTTTTGGACCTCCAGACCATGGTTGGTGTGAGCAATGACGAATACAAAATGATCAATACAAGTGCTCAAGCTAGTTACCCAAACATTAAAAAAAACTCTGATATCTACAATCTCTAATTAATAAATAATGCATTAAACTATACCCGGGAACATATATATATATATATTAAAACGATCGAAATGGAACTGGCCTGAAAGGCATTAAAAGCAATCAAATGCAAGAATTGAAGCGATATGTGGGTGCTTGCATGTGTAAATATTGGTACAAAGATTAGGTGTGAATTGAGTCACTAAATGAATGGAATGTAGAAGCAGGAGAGCATGAAGATCCAAATGCAATACCAAAAACATTGTCATTGGCCTTGGTGTGGTTTCTGCTAATTCCTGGGCTAGTTGGAGCACTAGCAGCGGTAGGTGGGTTAGATTCATTATTAATAATAGCACCATTAGCAGCACCTCCTGAAAAACAATAATTAGCCAATAAATCTGTATATGAAAGGGAATTAATGTTGACATTACTGTCGGAACCTTTGGATGGTGGTTGAGTATCTGGGGCCTTCAACTGCTTGGATCTATAAGATTGTGAATATTTGTGGGGGGGGTTTTGGGTTCCCACATCGGATGCAGAGAAGGAATTTCTCATCAATTGTGGTCTCACCGGCATAGATGGAGCAGCCTTGCGAGGAACTGATAAGACTGTTGAAGGATTTGTTCTAGGTGCTACTTCCAATTCATCATTGATATTATTGTATCTGGAATGTAACCCTGATTTCTTTGGGGAAACTAATGGCTTACTAATTATGTAATCATCATCAAGATGATTTTTAAGCTTGTAGTTTTCATTTCTAGGAGATGATTCAGAAATATTTTGAAAGTTGATCAACTTGGTGATCAATTCATCGAATTGTGGGAATGTTTCGTCCACTTCCTTCTTGTTCTTCGAGATTCCTCCTCTCGTTGAAACTGAACCCTTGCAATAGTTATATGTTCTAATACTATTGTTAGATTTCAACATAATGCGATAGTTTTTGCCTTGATTATTATCCCAATAAACAGTATTGTTTACTGTATACTTCACACATAATTGAATATCAATTGATGAATCAATTTGATGTTTACCATTATTTTGCAACAATTCGGACAATGGAATATTGACCTGAAATTGATCAATGTTATTATGACTAAATGATTTGTAAAATGTAATGATCTTATGAGAAAAGTTTAAATTAGTTTCCCAACCGTTCAAAGTTAATTTGATTTCAAGACGTTTTTCAAATGCAAGATTTTGGCAATTGATTAATCCATAAAGATATGAGATTCCATTTTCTTCATGAATCTTGACTGAATTGAAAAGAACAACTGGTTTGGATTGGAGGTGGTGCAGATGTTGAGAAGGAACATTACTAGAATCAATTCTATAAGTATTGGAGGTTTTGTTCTTATTAATTGATTTGCACTTCATTTCATTGCCATTGGATGAAGCAGGGGTTGGGTTTGAGGCAGAATACCAATAATTCAATTCATCATCGGAAGAAGTATCTGAAGTTAAATCACAGTTTTCAGGATCAAATCCAGAAGCATTGGCGTGTTTAAATTCGCCATTCCAATTCCATTCAAAGTAGTCTTTTCTGCGTTGAGTTCTGGAAACCTTCAATTTGGATTTGGACTTCTTCAGGCGGTCCATATCAAAATCATCTTCATCCTCGTCGTCGGTGTATTCGTCGATATCTGAAGGAGAATGCATTGGAGAGTTCAGGGTTGAAACAGCACTAGGGCTATCTTTACCATCAAACATTTTGATATTGGCCAATCTACTTGCAAACCTGACAGATTTGTTTGGATTAAGCTGGGATGTGGACATTGCCTTTGGGATCATGGAGGACAATTTAAGGGAACTCTTCACCAATTCTCCGGACTTTTTCCGGAGTAAAAGGGGGGGGATTGGTAAAGTGGTGGATTTTGGGTTTTGGCCAAGAATGTCGGGAAATGATTCAGCGCTTTCCTGTGGAAGTGCAGGCTGTACATGTTTTTGGGGTTGGAAGTAATTTGGTAATGATGGAGATGATTTTGTTGATGACAATTTAATGGTGGAGGCGGAACTAGATGATGAATCTAAAGAATCTGTGGATGAAACATTAGGACCAGATTCTAATAATGACGAGTTGTATAAACTCTTGTTGTGTGGATTTGCCGAAGGACGAGAAGGGGGTGGTGAATTCATGGCATTTGGAGTATAAGAATAGTGGTTACTGTTGTTTACACCATTAGCGACCACTGAGGGGTATATATGAGGCGAATGAATATTAATCATCTTGGATTTTGCAGGAGAAAAAAATGAGCCTTCTTTTGCGTTTCTTTTTTCCTTGTTGTCACTTTTTACGTGATAAGGGATGCGACCAAGATCGGAGTTGGAGAAAAGGTTCCTGTATGAGAGACCAAGCAAGATGATACACGGTGGTGTGTTATAGGCCAGCTATTGTGTATAGAAGTAGACTTGATGAAGTAAAGATCGAGAATAGGGGATTCTGGAAATGGCGGACAAGATCAAATATTTTATTGGGAGCTGTGGAACGAGATCTGTGGCAGCAATTTTGAGGCACGAGGGTCAGGGATACAAGGAAACGATGATAAGAAGGGATCACGAGACTTTTATGTTGGAGACTTGTGGTGCAAATACCTAAACTACTAGGGGGTCAGACTGGTAAACGTTAATATGCAATTAGGTTATAATGTAGCTGGACTAAGTTCTGCAAAAAGATAGTAGGATAAAGGTCTCTATATATTCGTCCCACTAATTTAACAAGCGTTTTATTATACTGCAAGTAATTATAGGAGGAGTGAAAAAGTTTTTTTGCGGCAGACCCACCAAAAAATAAAGTCCCAAACATTACGCAAGAATGGGAGATACATCGCCGGAGTGAGTATAGGCACTGGGGTGCTGGTGGGGAAGTGGAGGGAATCAGGGGCAATGTGGGGTGGGTGCAAAGACCAACGTAAATTAACTGCTGATTCGGTGGACACACCGGTCGAGTAAACAATGATCTACCACCTTTGATCCCAAACCTTGTTGGCTGGTTTTGCCTGTTATCTTTGAAAAAAAGATATTACAAGATTTACTCCGAAACAGGCGGGCAGAAAAACTGAAGAAAAAATAACATAAAGTTTTCTTTGCGCAACAGAAATACTATTGTTGTGGCGGCCAGAGCTCGCAATGATGTATGGGGAGGGGGGAGGGGGTTTGATGTAGGTCGACTGATTCTGAGGCTGGTATAATTTAGGTAATAATATATAGGCATTAATTAAATGGTGAAAAGAAAGGACGAAAAGAAAACAAAAAGGTAATGAAAATATTTCCCCAGGTCCAAAAGATGGGATGTTATTTGCAGACATGTTGTCTCAATTTATTGTTGTGCTAGCATAGTTCTGTTGAAGTTGGGCATCTGACATCACGTGGTGGGTGGGTCGATGGTGGCACTGTTGGCGATGGTTTATGTTGGACATTCTTCAACGCGACAGAAGCCCTAAGTCTCAGATTAAGCTATTGTCATCTCCCAACAATTTATCAGTGATATTTTCTTTTTCCTTCACAAAATGAATTTACATCACAACCCGAACCTGGTACCCCTTGGTTTAATGCATCGGTTATTGGTCGTAGCGTTCGTAACCAAATGAATCATATCTCCCCAACAAGCAAGATGCACATAACGATTGTGTGCCCCAATGCAGTAGCTGACCCCACTGCAAACCCCAGCAGGGAACCCATTCCCCGCGGTATTCTTCGGTGCGGTGCGCAAGAAATACGAGACCCTAGTTGGATCTTACTGTGAGATGGAGGCCAAGGCACAATGTGCAGGTGGGTTGGGAACAAATGATTATTTTGCAGACGCGTTTCTCCGTAGATGATAAGACACAATCTGCCAAATTTGGCATCAGTGCACCAAATTTCATCACAACACGTCTCGACGAGTCGTCCGTTTCAGGTTTGCAGCAGGACCTACGGAGATGAGCAGCAGTCTTGGTGTGCAAAAACATAGCCCATTCAAATACACAGGGTACCTCACACACACTGCCATACACACAGCCATAAATAGCGCCAGGCACATAGCCAGTCACTAGCAATACATATACCCCAGGCACCCCACAATCCCCACTTCATGTACCACATTCCTCTCGCCCCACAAGCATACACACACTCACACTCACACATCATTGATCTGCCGTAATGCTTCTCTTACACTTGCTTTTTGGTCCAAATAGGTTCGCTTCCGACACTTCCAGTTACTGACACCTCATTTCTGATTCCAATCTCCCTCGCTTGGACTGAAGACTTGCAATTGATGGTTCCCCACATTTCATGCATGGATATTTCTTTCCAATGGTGAAAATAAAATACTTTCGAATTATTCCCAATGCGTTGAATTTCTTTCTCTTCCTGTAGTATATTTACAAATACGTCATGCAACCCTTAACTGGTCCCACTAATGGTATAACCGTATTTGATGGCTGTATGTGCACCTCCCATGCTTTCTTGAGCTTGGCCCACATAAGATCGGTCTCGACTATGCACGGTTCAATGTGTGACGTCTGTTTTGGTCTAGATGGCCACAAATAGTCGGTCACTTCAGTGTCAACGGTCACGCAGTCGTATTGCTCCATGATAATAACCCACCTGACAAAATCCAACATACCACAGACAGCATGTTTAATCAGCACATTCGATTTACCCAGCCATTTCAGTTAGCGCTTGATAATGCCAAAATCGTCGTATACTATTTTTCTACAGCTGCATTTACACCTTGTCGCAACATCTTTGCCAGTGTGGAGAGAATAGTTCTCCATTCCTTTCTTTTCTCTGTCGTTTTTCATTTCGATTTACACTTGCTCACACACATCTTAAGAACCTAAACTTACTCTTAATGTGCCACATAGGTTTGGCTATACTGCTTCCTCTGGTATCTCTTCTTCCTACTCTTCAGCAATTCCTTAAACTTCTACCTCTTTTTTTGTTTCCTACACTTCAACACTTCCTTCAACTTCTGACTCTCTTCTACTCCCCTTACTTTTCACCTTTCTTATATACACTGCATTCTCTATTAATCTCCTACTCCTATATAATACCTAGTTCTTGGCTGAGTCTTCCTTCAACGTCACAATTCTGTTCAAAATCAAGCCATTGTCACTAGAATCACTATCAACACAGAAGTACCCAACTCTTAAGGCTTGAAACCTCACAGTCTCAACTCCCTTACTTTCCTTGATGTTGAAATCACTGCCTGGAATTTCAACATTCAATGGAGACTTGGCTTGGATCTCCTTAAATGGACTTTCAATTAAAGCACCTTCGATGATTTCTTCAGAGGCTGGATTAATGGCCTTTAAGAATCCTTCAGGGTGTGCTGATGGGTTTTCCACATTGAATAACTCGTTGTGGATTCTTACTTGCTTGACCTTGATGGCATCACTAGATGGTACCCATTGAATGAACGTTTTTGGTTTCTTGTGTTCCTTGGTTTCATATTTGACATGTACTCTAATAATCTTACCTTGGTCATCCTTTTCAACAGATTGGTAACTGACATTAAATGGAACCTTCATTAATCCAACTGGTTGACCTGGGGCTAATCTAAAGTAGTCCTTGCTGGTTTCTTCTCTAAAATCGCTTCTATCAATGTACAATCTCTTACCAAAGTTAATGGTACGGGATCCAAAGACTTCTCCACCCTTTCCTGGCTTATAAGGAATCTCAATGGCTTCGTTATAATCCTCGTCGACATTATCAACAACGATTTCAATAGGATCTAACACCATCATTAATCTTGGAGTGGTTTGGTCCAAGAAACTTCTAACTGCACTTTCAAATCTAATAACTTGAATGTTAGTAGTAGATGTGGTAACTCCCAAAGTGTTGATAAACGATAAAATAGCTCCTGGAGGAACACCACGACGTCTAATCCCTTCTAATGTGTATAATCTTGGATCGTTCCATCCACGTACATAATTTTCATTAACCAATTTGGCAATTTTTCTCTTAGAAAGAATAGTTCCAGTAATGTTCAATCTTCCATATTCACGTTGAGCTGGTCTGTAAACATGTAAAACATCACATAACCATTCGTAAGATTCTCTCGATAATCTAAATTCAGTAGTACAAAGGGAATGACTAATGTTTTCAAAAGAATCAACCAAACAATGCGTGAAATCGTAAGTAGGGTAGATCTTCCACTTATCACCAGTTCTGTGATGTGGGGTTTTTAAGACACGGTAAGCAACCAAATCCCACATTTGTGGAGATGGAGAAGTCAAATCTTGTTTCATTCTTAAAGTGGCTTCTCCAACTTCGTATTCACCATTCTTCATCTTACGGAACTTAGCCAAGTTTTCTTCAGGACTAACGGAACGCTCAGTACATGCTTTTCTTTCTCCTCCCAAGGTACCGTCTTCCTTTAATCCACGATTTGCCTTGACTTGTTCGGAAGTACAATGACACACATAAGCTTTGTCGACTTGAATCAACTTTTCAGCCAAATCGTATAATTCATCAAAGTAATCGGATGAATATGTGATCTTCCATGGCTCAAATCCTAACCAAGAAACCATTTCCTTAATGGAGTTAAAGTACACTTCTTCTTCGGCCTCTGGGTTAGTGTCATCGAATCTCAAGTAACATTTACCATCGTGGTGTTTTGCATAACCAAAGTTGACCATAATGGCCTTCGAATGTCCAATATGTAAGAACCCATTTGGTTCAGGTGGGAAACGAGTAAACACTTTACCCTTGGTGAATTCCAAATGGTCCTTAATTAATTCTGGATACATTTGTGGTTGGTCACCAGCTTTATGTAAATCACCAAGGAAACCTTCAGAAAACATGGATCTTTCCTTTTCGACCACGGCAGTTTTCTTTTCAGTGGCTGCTGCAGGTTCCTTCTTTTTCTTTTCCTTCTTGATAACATCACGCTCGTCCTTTGGACCCAAAAGTTCTAAGAATAGCTCGTCAATAATTGGTTTGAACAAGTTTGGGGTGGCCCACTTCAACGATGGTAACTTCTTTGCTTCTCCCAATACACGAGGAACCATGGAATACCTCTTGGACTCGATTTCTTCCTTGTTGTCGTTGGTATACTTGACAATTTCAGCTTTCACGTCATCGTGTGACATTTCCTTGCCAACACCAGCAGCCTCGTTAAAGTCTTCAACAGATGGTGATTCATTTTCTTTAACAAACTTTACGGCTTCACTGATTTGCAAGTTGGTCTTGATTCTTCCGTCCACAATGGCGGAGGTAATCAAGTTACGTTGGGGAATCTCGTTGCCCTTACTTTCAATCGCCAATTGGTGCAAAAGGGCCAATTTCTTCTCATCGAAAGTGGATCCTTTGGATGATTCGGTCGATAAGATATCATAGAGGGAATGGGAAACTTTTTTGTTTTTGACAATCTCCTTGGACTTCTTGTCAGCCAAGCCGACTTTAGAAAACAAAGAAATCAACTCTTCTTCAGTAACTGACATTTTCACTGTTGTTAATGACGATGTGTGAGTGTCGCTCAATGTGTCATCTAAGATTCAACTTCGAAAGATAAACATTTTTTTCTAGCTTTTGTGTCTGCTAACAATAGGCCCTAACCGCAATGGTGTTTTTGGTCGTGTGCCAGACACGCCACCACCATTTTTGCAACACTTATATTTGCAGCACCGAATGTGTCTTACAGTACCATTACTGTAACCTTCCTTCGGCCAATTATGCCACCACTATCTGATAACGAGTATCTGAAGTTCTTGCTGTTTCTACAATCGTGTCAAGAAAGATCTTTGACACGATCGCAAACAATGTCAATCTTGAGGAACATAGAAAATGTGTTTGATAAATTTGCTAGAGCATTCTATGTTAATCGTTCTGCTATTAATTCGGGAATGATGGCCAACACTGCTATCTACCTACATACCAATGGATATGTCAAAAGCATTGGCTTTGATTCTTCTCGCTATTGGTTTTTTTTAATGGCATGTCTACTGCATTTTGTTCCTTAACATTCAATTACTAACGTTATAAGGATTTGTGTCCTATGGAAGTCACTCTAGAATGTGTTGCTCAATTATTGTTTCATGCATCGAGTCAAGTATCATCTAGTTGGATAAGTTCTAAAATCCTTTTAAACATGATGGAGTATTCCAATACCTCGATGAATATAATATTGAAGTACTTTGAGAATGATCAAGTAAAGTTTTTATCTAAAATTCGTGAAATCATCAACGCTAATTCTGATTTTACAAATTGCAACTATTTGATACATATAGTGCTCAAATTGAATAAAATATCCAGACATGATCTTGTTTCTAAGTTCTTACCTAATTGTACATTACCTGATGACTGTATTGCAGGTGATTATGCCATAGTAAATTATCTCAGGGGTATTGAGAAGTCTTTCCAAAATCTTTATCAAATTCAGCGTATGAGATGTTATAGTTATGCAGCTCTTTGTTGTTCTTTGATTAGAAAACATCAAATGATCCTAGCTCAGATCTATGGTGACAAAACAATCGTCATGTGGATAACCAAATCTCCAGGAAAAATGACCCCAATCTTCTTCAATTTATCTGGAGTACATTTAGTTAATAGAAAGGACACTTTCATAAGAATTCATTTCGATCCCGCAATACTGTTTTTCCCATCGAAACCTTTGTGTATGAGAAACTCAAAAGAAATCTTACATGATTCTAAGCTTATTGTTTGGGTCGAAATTAATTCGCCAATACTATCAGAAGCTTTCGCCAATCAATTGAAAAAGAAGCGAAACATAAAGGTTTCTATAGTAAAAGAAATGATATCGATCAAAACTTTCAAGCTAATTAAAAGTCGAGCATTTAACGAACTAAATGTGCCTAACAATTCATTGCATGATAATAATGAGGAGGTTCAGCAAAATGGAAATACAAGTAAATCTATTGAAAGCCTAATTTCTCAGAGTTTCAATACCAATTCAAGAAATGAATCATGCCACAATACAAAAATGGTCGCATCTTCGATTCTTGAGGTTCCAGATTCACAATTGAAAGCACAATGCTTATCAAAGGAAAATAAGCTTAGCTATTCAAAAGCTACCGAGAGTCCCCATATCATCCCCCGCTCACAGTTAACTCTTCCCTCGCAGTCTTCAGTTAATACACAAAAGACATTCCTGTTTCCTAACAATTGTTCAGCTTTGGCTGCAAAATCTCAATGGAAAAATAAAGGTGGTATTCAGTCTAGTGCTCAGAACAGACCACCTCCCAGAATAACTCCTACTTTAAAGTCAGCATCAAGTGGTATACCACCACCCAGCTCAGTAATTGAGGATTCGCAGATATCGCCAACAATATTAATTGCGAACTGTACTCCTGAATTAAATTCACAAGCAATTGTTAGGTTGAATAACAATTATTCCGACCACGATCTGCCAGCCATGAAAAGAAGGCAAAGGTCTGGGCACTTCCTACGTACACAAACACTGAACAAAAGCTCTCTTAATAATACATGTGATTACTTCTCGTTAGATTTGACGTTAGATGAAAACTCTTTGAAAATCGATCTTGATGAGATAAACGCTAATTCAACTCGCAATATAGACAAGAACATTGCCAATCAATCATCTGATCTAACAAATGATTCCGAAATAAGTGAATCGCTGAAGCCAAACAATGACATGTGGACCGGAGTTACAGAATCTACAGCCCCGACTTCATTCATAAGCGATAACTTTCAAGAAGAGAATGAAAAATGTTTAACATTCATCAATGAAGGTTTAAGGATTCTTGCTGGTAATTTCACTAATCAACTAGATAATATGAGAGTGTCCATGTTGAATGATCACAAACAAATGGTTCAAGCTCTCAATTTGCAACTTCAAAAAATGAATCAGACTAACAACAAAAAGTTTCAAGATTTTGAAGATTTGATACTTTTTTCACATAAAACTTGAAATATTATAATAAATTATTTAATTAATAGCTAGAGAGAAGAACTAAACTTAAAATTAATACTATTTACGAAAACCTAAAAATTTGAATACCACATCTGTAAATATAGAAGGATTATCAAAGTAAAGATGATGACCAGCTTTAGGAATAATAGCGTATTCTGCTAAATTTTTTTGAATCCTCTTATTAGATAAGATATTGATTTCTTTTTGCATCTGCAACCCAGCCTTTTCATCCATCCAATCCTTATCTCCATATAACCAAAGCGTTGGTAAATTCATGGAAACAAACTTTTCAGGACATCTGTCTAACAAGGGTAATTTGGGCAAAGCTGCAAAACTTAATACCCTAGTAAGGGCATACTCACCAGAACCTTTCCCATTAAAAATTCTATAAACATAATCATGTAACTTCTGGAATTGTTCGGGATCTCTGTGGTACAAGTAAGCAAACCTACTTGTTGACCAATTCGAAATTAATTTGGACTTGTAAGGACCAATATTTCGAACAAGAGAGAATGGGGAGTAATTCTTAGCCCACATGGAGTTTAGTATTCTTCCACTTCTGGTTTGTAAAAGTTCATCAACATTATCTTCAATTACCCCCGAATAATCTTGTTGTTCCGACTTTGTACCTTGGGGAGTTTCATCACCACCACCATTGATCAAAGTCTGTTGATCGGCCAATGCATTATTGATTTCATCACTTGCAGGAAATGAGGAACTCTTCAAATTAGCTTCTTGGTTTTGGGATTCCTTTTCTTCTTTGGAAATTGCCTGACCTGAGGCTTTATTGTCTTTAAGAAAAGAAAATCTGTTTCTTTCCAAGCCAACAGGGCTGATTAGCACAAGTTGTTGAATCAAATTAGTAACGACGCCTGTCTTTGCATCGGGTTTTTGTTGATTATATTTCAATGCATATGCACAGCTCAAATATCCACCAAAGGAATGACCCATCAATATAAACTTATCGAGATTCTTTCTCTTTCTCCATTCTTCCAATGAATCTATGAACCAATCTTCCACTTTATATACATCCTCTTTTGTTTTGGAAGCTAAGTTTGGGAACTTGGGTCTTGAAGAAAGTCCAAATCCTAATAAATCGATTGCATGTATTCTTATTCCCTTGACTGAAGATAAGGAATCGAAATTCTCGATAAATAAACCCAATGAGGCAGCATACCCGTGTATCAAAACAACATCAATTGGTTTCTCTGTGGTTTTCTCTGTGTTTTCAATCAAAAACTCGTGGATATACCGTCCATCACCAATATCGGTATCTACAATCAGAGCCGTTCTTTTGCCGTCAGACTCCGGAAAGAATGGCAAGATCGATAAGAAGTTCTTTTCTACCTGAGCATCAGTATATGATATCGAATGTCTCCACCAATCTGTGAAAGATTTGGACAACGAATATTTAGGCTTGTCTTTTCTGTCCAAAACAAAATCTGAACTCAGTGTTCCAGCAGACATTTGGGTTAATATCCTTCAATTGAAAACAAGACGACCTTGCTTCGTTTTATATTCCTAGATCTGGGTGGCGATGTGGCAATTTCATTAACTACGGGTGCGGCGCTTGACGGATTTCGGGACGGAACAATTCGTTATCATGTCTTTTCCGCGAGTGACCACCAATGCTATGCTGTTGTTGAATATCTTGGTGTTCGATGGAGGATAGGCATATCGAAAGCTACCATACTTATAACGATACATTTCTGGGATTTACAAGTTTTTTTTTAAAATGCCACGTTCTGGTCATATCCATGTTGTCTATCAAGCTTCACGTGAGACGAGATTTTGCAACTCAAATTGAGACTCAAATGTATCGATTGGCTTTTTTCGGGCCCATTTCCTTGTCTTTACAGTTTATCATATTTTGCACTTTGACTATGCCAGTCTCGAAAAAAAAATTTTCCTTTTACTATAGCTGAAAAATTCTAGTATTGAGATTTGATTTTACTTCTTTTCTTTTAAACTCATTACATATATAACTATACAAAATGGTATGTACCACCAAATTCAACAACCCCCTATCATAGTTACCACCAGGTTGGATGTTGTATACTCGTGTTCCCAAAACTAACAATCTTTAGGATACTAAAACTCCAGTTACTTTAGCTAAAGTCATCAAAGTCTTGGGTAGAACCGGTTCCAGAGGTGGTGTCACCCAAGTCAGAGTTGAATTCTTGGAAGATTCTTCCAGAACTATTGTCAGAAACGTCAAGGGTCCAGTCAGAGAAAACGATATCTTGTGCTTGATGGAATCCGAACGTGAAGCCAGAAGATTACGTTAATCAAACTTACGAAAAGTGTACAATTCCAATCAACATTATAATGCCCTATCCCGGCTATTATCAATACTACTATATCATTCTTAAACCATGATATTTATGATCTTGGTTTATTAATTATTTTGGGGGAGAACTTATTCAAAATTTTAGGGGAGATTGTCATTTCAAGAGCAAAAATTCTCGAACTGCCTATCTCGCTTGTATTTTCATAGGCTCTAACGCTTTCATCCATCATGTTTTAATACATATAACTTATACAATAGACTATAGTGGGCAGGTTATGACTATCAAATCAACTCCTGCATGTAGATGTAAAAGCATAAACCAGTTCTCAGGTGGACTCGCGCTCGCTTTCGAGTAATTATTAGTCACGTGAATTATTCAATCGCCATACTAAAACGACGAGCCCTAACCCTAACCCTTTTTGTAGTCTGGAACCAATAAGACCCGCGCTCGAAATTTCATTATTAACTAAAAGTTGCAGCTAGAGTGGAAACAACAGCGACATATGAAACTGTGAACAGTAGTGACAAGATTTAAAAAGTCTACAAAATTAGATGATTGGGATGAAGAAGAGAGGAAGAATATTTTGATGGAAATTTTTTTTTTTTCAATAAGGTAGTGGTGTAGTTTCAATTGTGTATTCAACATGTTTGATATTTAACAATCAAATTTCACTACCAAAATCCTATGATTTCATTCCCCACGCTACTTCATAATCTTCACTATAGTCATATTCTTAGTCATTATCATATATTCTATCTACCTATTAATTATTGTTATTGACACTAAAGAAGCTTCTGAAAGCATCCTTTGTTGATTTATCTTTTTCTCTTATCCTCTGTTTTGACCAGAAGCTTTGAACCTTACTGAAAAAGATCAAATGTTTAATATCATCGAAATCTCTATTATTTATAATTTCTTTGTACAAATCAATTGCCTTCATGTCCAACCGGTCCATGATAAACGGCTTTAGTCTTTCTGGAAGTCGTTTGTATGGAGAATGGTGTGAATGTTTATATGTGATTTCAAGCAATTGCTTGGACCATATATACTTTATGGAGTATATCGATTTACAATCGAACTGTTTCAAAGGATGGCTGAAGTTTCTGGATCTATTCTCTTCATTGTATCCTTTACTTTGTTGTGAACACGAATATTTGATCGAAAAAATCTTGATACCCTTACCTTTACTCGGTAATTCTTTTCTGATCCATTTATAGCCGGTCCTATCTAATAATGGCTCGACATATTTGGTATGTAATTTGGACAATAATTCATCCCTCAAATCCTCTGATTGATCATATACAATATCAACATCGCGAAACTGGACTTTGTCTATATGGATAGTTCGCGTCTTGTTCATGCATATTAATTCAAGAAGGGATTCGTGATTGGTTATTGTTTTCGATAAATTAGATACATAAATTGGTTGTTCTATGTCTTTATCGTCGGACAGTAAAGAATCGATAGACGTCACCGTCGACCTTCTACTATTCATCACTGAAAAGTCCGAGTTATTATCTTCAGAATATGCCCCTTCATCCTCATCATCAACTTCATCTTGTTCTTCGTTTCCTTGGTGGCCACTTTCAAAACAACAATTCTGGCGTTGAACACGTTTTGTGTCAACGGGTGTTACAGAAGGTGGTGAAAGTTTTCGCTTCCTGGAGTCGGGTAGCATATCATGAAAATTGCCCTGTTCGACATCATCATGATTTATTATGTTATTTATGTTCATGAGCTATATCTTGGTGGTGAGGAACAACACTATACTATCCACATGCTTGAGATATTTTGAAGCTACTATCAAATGTGGAACCACTTGGTGTGCTCGCTGGGTGCACCTCACCACCTTATTGGACATGTTAGGGTCTGATACTTACAGGCAGTGGTTGAATATTAGAGAACGTGCGCAACTAACTTTATATGGTAGCATCACTAATATAGCGTGTAGACATGGTACACTAAGCGTATTGAAGGGCAATCAATGCGGCTCAGTAGTCATAGGATTCTAGCAATTGTAGCATAAGAAGGTACCAACAATTGTCATGTGAAACCTACCTTTCGTTGCTTAGTATTTTATACCGCCCCACTGTATGGATAATTTACAGTACTGTACGCACCAACCAATTCGGTCAACAAAACTCAGCGAAAAACTACAAACTCAAAGGGTGCAATATATATACATACACAATTAAGCAACCATCATGTCTGATTTAGATGACGATTTATTGGCTTTAGCCGGAGGAGCAGGCGATTCTGACGCCGAAACCGAAACCGAATACCAGCCTACATTCAACAAAAGATCCCACGAAGGTGATGGTGAGGATGATGCTGACGAGGATGACGAGGATGAGGTGTTATCTAAAAAGAAAAGGAAGATAGACGCCTCAGATTTAGAGCTTGGTGATGATGATGAAGACGAGGATGAAGAAGACGAAGAGATCGACGATGGTGAATTGATTAATCCATATCCTTTAGAAGGTAAATACAAAGATGACAGTGATCGAGTTAAATTGGAATCAATGGACGAAATCCAAAGAGAACAAATCTTGTTCGACAGAACTCAAGAGATGGAAAGGTACAATGAAAAGAAGTATTTACAAGAGAGAATGAGACAACAGAAGAAGTTGAAGAAGCAACAATCATCTGGTGGGACCAAAGCAACAAGAAGTTCAAACCGTAGTAAGGGCAGTGAAGTTAAGAACTCCAAGCTCGACAAATTGAGTGAATTAAGAAAGCAAAGAGAGCAAAAGTCCAGAAAACAAACCAGAGGAGACTATGATGAATATGATGAAGATGATGATGAGGATGATGAGGATGATGAAGGCATTGACGAAAGAGACGAAGAAGATGATTATGAAGACGACGGTGTTGTAACTTGGGGAGGAGCCAGTAGGTCCAAGCCTAAGAGATCTAATGAAAGGGCCAAATTGGAAGATATCAATAAAATCAGATTGGGAAGAACTATGTTGAGTAAATATTGTTTTTACAACGATTTCAACGATGTCGTGTTGGATTGTTTTGCCAGAATAAATTTGGGAATGGATAAACGAACCAGAAGACCAATTTATAGAATGGTCAAAATTATTGATGTGAAATCAATTCCTCAAAAATCATATTCGTTAACTAACTTCAAATGTGATCTTTATTTGATGGTTAGTCAAAATAGAAAACAAGCAAGGGAATTCCCTATTAGTATATTTTCAGATTCTCCAGTCACACCAGAAGAATTGGAATTGTATCACTCTGAATTAAATAAAACGGGAGAAAGTATAGATTACTTGGACGATGTGAATGCAAAGTATACACAAATACATCAGTTCATTAATAAAGGAATCAGTGACAAGGATGTTAATGAAATGATTGAAAGAAAAAAGAATTTACAAAATGGTAAGGGAAATAACGACAAGGAATTATCAGGATTTGATGCTGTGTTCAAAAAATCCAAATTGTTAGATGAACTTAAAATCGCCAGACAACAAGGTGATAGAAAGAAGAGTGCTATATTGGTGGAGAGAATCAAAGAATTGGAAAACATAATTGCAAATCAGACAAATGCCTCTAATCCTAAGTCTGAATCCATGAACACTATGTCTAAGGTGAACGAGAGAAATAGAAAATTAAATTCTACCAATATCAGAAAGGCTGAAATCAAGTCAAAGAATACATTAACTGCATTTGATGGAGGAGACCCATTTTCGAGATTGAAAACAGTGACAAGAATGTTCTATCAAGATTTGATCAAGGAAGAAAACGAAAAAGCTCTTAAAGAAATGAATATGGCAGATCTTATTGCAGAAAAGACAAAACAAGAAGAAAAAATTGCAAAATCTACTTATAGAATGTTGGGAGAAATGGATAAATTAATTTGTTCTGCCAATATTGAACTTGACATTGAAATTTAAACTTTCCGACATCGTTGAAATTATGATTTGGTTAGTGATTTAGCCTATCTTTAGTTTATTTGTGTGTATTAATACCATATTAACATCAAGTTATTTATAGTGTAAATATCAGTTCTATTTATAAAGATACCAAGAGGTCTTCGTAACTTTTTTGTAACCAAATATTTTATCGCAAGATTACTAATAGTTAATTTTTGAGTTCCTATGCATTCAAAATAAATAGATCACTATATACAAACTGTTGATGACTATTATATTTAATAAATTAGACCTAAGCTTCAAGAACCCTTCCTGAAGCCTATATGTGCACCGATGCACCCCATGATTATGTGTAAGTAAGGCTGGAATCATATTTCCATTTCCCTCATAATTTGTAACCTCAATTCTCTTCTCTCTTTCTCTTTGTCATCTTGGTATTGCTCGTCATGAGTTTCTTCTAAATCGTCCTCGTCTTGGTAATAGTAGTTGTAATCATTGAACTCGTAGCTTCTCAATCTTCTGGTGTATGCATAATCATCATGTAATGATTTTATTGATTCCTCCTCATCATGTTCATTATAGTATTCATCTTGATTTGAATCTATACTATAGTTATCATCAGCGTATATGGTAGAAGTACCCGTGAAGTTTTTGAAATTATTGAAATTGTTGATCAAGAATTCATCATTCAAGTTGCTTGAAAAATGAAGGGACTCCATGTCAGACACTTGTTCGAAATCATCAACGGCCTCGAATGTGGGAGTTAATGGTTCTTCTTGTTCCACGGATGTGGTTGGTGTGATTTTTTCCATCGTTTCAGTTGTGCTGGTACTTTGGGTAGAAGATATGGAAGGTCTTGATGTTTTCATAGACAAGGCAGATCCAATTCTAGAGAGAACATGCCCTCCATTACCACTTTGGGTCTTACAGCTACCAGAATTGTGGCGCTTGAGCATCAGTAAGAATCCAGGTTTCTTATGGGTCACAACTTCACAAGGCGAATCGAATGAGACACTGTTGTCAGATTCGTTATAATAATAATATTGGTTTAAAGACAGATCGTATTTCAACTTCGTGTTTACAGTCATGTTTGAAAGTAGCTTGATAATTAAAATACACATGGATTTTACGACACATATATACCAGCGGCAAAAAAAAGGATGTATTTGCATCTTCTAGCAATTCACGGAACTTAACTTTAATTCCGAAGCCGTTTCACTAGCAGCCCGCTTACCGATAATAATGCGGTTTGTAATCTACATTTGGGTTTGTAATCACCAGCGAGCTTACAAATATCGAGATAACAAATCACATAACATGATGATTAGAGAGGATATAATGTTTATTCAAGTGTTCTCATCACAATAGACATCCCCACTATGTAGTCTAGGATTCCCCAGAGGATTTTTCTCATCAAGTGTATGGTCATTTCGTACAAACCACTCTTATCATAGTTTCTACGAGCATCACATTTTTTTTTTCACACGGTCACTGTTTTACGGCCGGCTACAATTAGGTTGAGAAAGTTTATCTCCGCTTCCGTCGCGCTTATGTAAAGATAGATAGACGCTTACGTATAAATACTTCACGGACACGGAAATTATATACGATTGACTCACTGAGGCTTTGGCATTTATTGAGTTTAGTAAACACACGGATCTAAAATCGTCGGGTCCGCGTCTAGCCGTGAGCTGGAACAGTCACTTTTTTACATAAGCGCTACGGCTGGCATGTCCTTTTTTGAGACATCGCCGTGTCGCCTTCTGGAATCTTACTTTCGAGACATAATTCTTGGACCGTCACCCGTTTTTAGGCATCAGCTTGCCACCCTTTGAGATCGTCCAGTATGCACACCCTATAGGAGAGTCACCCATTCTCTGTCCTTTCCGGCTCCAACAAACACCTGTCCGAAAACGTATATCGTATGGGGTACATAAACATGCCAACACACCGACGACGGTTGGAGAAGACCCCTTTTTCATCTTCTATTGCCTCTTTCGGATGTCATCTGCACAATCATTTTGGTTGCTAAATACGGGTCGAGTAACTTTTGGGCCATGTCTGGGTGTGCGGCTCGCACCGTGGTTTGTTGGGTGCATTGATTTTAGTGCCACCGATTTCTGACACTGACACCTACTCCTTTTCTGCAACTACTACACAATGGTTTCCCCAGAATTTAACGAAAAAGTATGTGACTAAAGATCTGACTACGTAAGCAAAGTACTAACTGGATGCCTTATCGACGTCACTGCCTAGTTCTGGATTCGTGGACCTTCAATTGGGCAGCCAATTGAACGGATCATCGATCTCAGATCAGCCAATGCGTTGTGGGGGCAAATCATAGGCCGACGCAATCAAAGACTTGACCAAGCGTCCTAACGATGACGAATTATTGAAATTGTACGGATTATTCAAGCAAGCTACTGTTGGTGACAACACCACCGCCCAACCAGGTGTTTTCAACTTGAAAGGGAAGTACAAGTGGCAAGCATGGAAGGACCTTGAAGGTACTTCCCAAGAAGAGGCCGAAGGACAATATATTGCTCTCGCCGACGAGTTATTAGCTAAATACAATTAGATATGATCACGAGCATACTAATCAGCCTTCTGTTTAGAAAGTGATTGTATAATTCTATTGGTATAGTCAATACATATAAATCCAGGAATTACCATCCAAGGAGCGTAAATGGAAAGCAACTTTGTGATTTCTTGTACCGTTAAGCCCTGACTTTCTCCATTGATCCAAACATGTACGAAACAAACAATCGTAGTGAATGCAGCATTGAATCCGTAAAGTACCATCCAAACGTAGTATGATTTACTCACTTGCCTGTATAACTCAACAGAACAATAGGCAAAGATTGGTAATTGGAAAAAGAACTCAAAGATCCCAAACACTTGGAACCAATCTGGACGGGTCACAAACAAGAAGTCCTTGTTGACGGTGACATTGTACTCGAGCAACTTCTTTGAAAGTGTCAATTGATATTGAGCAGGGAGAATGATGTGGGAATCAATGAGGAAAAGAATTGGGATTTGAAAAAGAAAAAAACCCAAGTAGAATTTGTCCAACTTATTCATTGTGCAGTGAAGTGTATGAGGGGGATCTTCCTAGTTTATTTGATGCTTGAACTATGATACTTTCGAACTGTCCTAAGTTTTAATGTTCGTTTAAATCGCGATTTTTAAGTATGAGATTTTACCACCAGAATTTAGCACCAGAATTTATACGATCAATTCTCATTAGAATTTGAATGATGTTAAAATCAACGGTTCCTAGAAACTTCCCTTACAACATTTATATCAAAACTTTAACGAAATATATGAGCACCACCCAGCCTTCATTATCACGCTCGTCGTCTTTCAATAATAAAACTTCACCTTCTAAAGAAGTTTCTACGAAGACATCTCATCGTCCAGCATCCCCATCTTCCAATTCTCCCCAAGCTTCTCCAGCTGCTAAAAAGTCTAAATTGAATGAAATGCAATCGTTTTTAAAACAGTCCAAACCAATAGAGAAACCTATAGTGTGGATCGACTGTGAAATGACCGGGTTGGATGTTTTTAACGATCATATCATCGAAATCTGTTGTCTTATCACCGATGGAGATTTGAACCTTATAGATGAACAAGGGTATGAATCTGTAGTATATCAACCGAAAGAAGTCTTGGATGCAATGAATGAATGGTGTGTCACTCAACATACCAAGTCTGGTTTGGTAGACAAGATTTTGGCTACTCCACAACAATCATCTACCAAAGTACAACAGGAATTATTAAAATATATCACCTCCAAAATACCATCCAAACGTACTGCTATAATGGCAGGAAACTCCATTCATATGGATAAATTCTTTATGATGAAACAATTCCCAGATGTGATAGAACATTTGCATTACAGACTTATAGATGTTTCTACAATCATGGAATTTGGTAATAGACACAATCCCAAGTTGATGAAATGGTGTCCTAAAAAGGTCAACTCCCATACTGCTAGATCAGATATCATAGAGAGTATCGAACAATTGAAATGGTACAGAAAACATTACTTGAAGGATGAAAAGGAATCCACTGAATTATTGAAATCATTTGAAGATAAAATGGTCAATGATATCGAAAAGTCTGCCGAAGAAAGAAGTAATGAAAAGAAGGATTAAAGAGAAGATAAAACAGTAAGATGCGAAAAGGAATCGTTCCAGCTTGTTCTTTCTTGCTTCTCTAGCATTTCTTCTTCTTTCGCCTACGCTTTGTCTTATAAATCTTTAATCTTGTACATATGTATATATAGCAACTTGTACGAATAAATAACACGTTTCTTACTTTCCTTCAGTATCAGACTCTATAGCTTCGTCGTTATTAGAAACGGCAAATTTGGCAATGCACTTTTGGATCTGGTGAAGTTGTACTGGTTTTTCAAGCACATCATCAAATACCTGAGATTGGTGTGCTTCAAGAGCAAAACCTGTGATAGCCACAAGAGGAGTATTACTGTTAATGCCGGTGGTAAACTTGATAAGCTTTACTGCATCAACAGCATCGATTTTGGGCAATCTTAACGCCGTAATAATTATATCAAACTTGACCTGACTAGTTGCTCTTCTAACTAATTCATCTCCATCTGAAATTGAAACAACGATACAACCACACTTCTCTAATAATTTGGATATACTGTGTCTGACGATGGGAATGGATTCACAATACAAAATGTCTAACTCTTTGAAACTGGCGGCAGTGGGCTCGTCTGGTGAATATGGTGCGGTTGTAGATGGCATTCTGCGTGAACTTTCTCTTCTTTTCTTGACACGAAGTAAAGCTAATGATTTGGAATCTTCAGTATCCGAACTGGAGGGTGAATCTCTCATCACTTGTTTCGTTAATGAGTGTAATGATGACCGGTGTCTGTCCGCGCTAAACATGTCGGCATTTGGGGAGCCTCTATTTATCTCAAATGGAAACTCATCTCCAGTAGAATACGTACTAGTAGCGGAACCAAGTCCTTCGACTTTGAAAGGTTGTGGGGAAAATGAGGATATCTCAATTGACTTGTGTGGTGAAGAAGATCTAGCAGTCCCAGATCCTGATCCTGAAGCGGTGGCGACAGGCGAAACCGGCCTTTTGAAAGGACTGCCGCCGCCTTGGGTATTCGGATTGGCAGAACTAAAAGAAAACCCTCTGGATCTAGATAATGGGGTGGATTCTGATGAAGACGACGAAAAACTATTTCTATGTTCCAAATGCTCATTTTTCAACCTATTAATCACATCCTTGTTCTGCTTCTCCAATACTGCCAAATTCCTGAAATGAAAGGATCCAAACTCATTTGGATCTGCCAATCTACTACCTCTTCTTTCCCTCTTACCTCCTCCACTTCCAGGAACCAGTAAAGACGAGGAAGAAGACATATTGTTCGATTCGAGTGAGGGCGAACCCAATTCAGTAGTTCCTGCTCCTTTTGTTCTCGACATGTAATCAGATTCGACTTTTTCGTCGTCCGAATCCTCTTTGGGAAATTGGGCAATATCAGCACCTCGTAAATCAAAATAATCAGTTGATTCTGGATCATCTAAAGTAGGAACAAATGATGCTTCTTCTTCAAATAATGTGTCCCAATTAACCCCACGGAAATATGGATGTTGCTTGATTTCGGTTGCTCCATCAACACCAAGTCTTTCATCGGGGTTCAATGTCAACAATCTTCTAATCAAGTCTTTAGCTTCTGGCGAACAGAATTCCTTTTCTTCTTCCGCAGTCAAAGGTGGCCAGTCTATTGAGCCATCTAAGATATTTATGAAGACCTTATCTGGACTCTCGGCATGAAAGGGTGGGTATCCGAAAAGAAATTCAAAGAGAATACATCCCAAAGACCACCAATCAGATGCTTCATTCTGTCCGACACCTTCGATTGTTTCTGGTGCCAAATAATCAGGGGTTCCAACGAATTTTTTGACTTCGTTGCTTTCACTTTGGGGATCAAACAATGCATAACTGGTAATTGCGGAAACATTATGATGGGATGGACTTACTTGGAAATCATCTTCGACAATGGCAAATGATGATTCAGATGAGGTTCGAGGTAAAACTGGTTTTAACAAAGGAGATTCCAACCCGCTAGAATTAGAACCAGAACGATTCCCTTTGAAAATAGAAGACGTTCTGTGAGATAACGTAGGTGGTGGCATTGGAGATTGTGCTTGGTTTTGATACTGTCCTTGATTGAATGTCTCCAAATATGATAATGTAGGAGAAGTTAAGGATCCTGCTATAGCTGGACCACTTGCAGAATGTAATTTTGTGTTTTCCAAGGTTGGTGACAATGAAAATGGTGTTACTGAACTTGTTCTCTTGTGATTTACATCCAATAAAGGAGAATCAACAGCACTTCCAAACCCAAGTCCTGAGAGGTTGGATAATGGACTGTGGAAAGCTCCACCTGCTCCGCTTAAACTCTTTCTGAATAGCTCAATTCCATGTTCATTAGAGCTACTTTTTCTGCGTGATCTGGTTTGTCTTCCTACAACACCAATACGTGATAAACCAAAGTCAGTGAGTTTTAAATGCCCTTTGCTATCAATTAATAAGTTGTCGGGTTTCAAATCCCTATGAATAATACCTCTCCTATGCAAATCGTCTACTCCCACAATTACTTCCGCGATATATCTTTTGGCCCAATCATTACCTAATGTACCTAGAGATTGAACTAAGGTAGCACAATCCCCACCATGCAAATATTCCATCACCAAGTACAAGTAATCTTTGGATTGAAAACTACTATAAAGTTGAGCAACATAAGGAGAATCGGATTGTTTCATCATTACTGCTCGTTCTGATTTGACGTTTAATATTTGATTCTTTGCCACCATATCCCGTTTCTTTAGACATTTTATAGCAACATAATCTCCAGTAAGTTTTCTCTTTGCAAGAAAAACGGATCCAAACGCCCCTTTGCTAATAGGTTTGATCACTTCGTAATCTCTAATTCCTCCAGCACTCGGCTTGCTAATTGGATTAGTTGACACTAACAATGGCGATAACGGAGGTTTACTCATTGAGTTACGGCGGTGAGTGTTTAAGTTGATAGGGATGGCACTGCTTCCTCCGGAATTAGATCTTCTTTCATGCAAACCTAAGGAATCATTGTTATGCATATCAGCATTAGAAATCGAAGGTGACGTGTGAGGAGAATTGGTATCAAATCTTGAGCTAAATGAATTTCTCTGAAATGATGATAAATTCTGTTTCTCCAAATATGGTGCTGGAGAAAGATGTCGTCTTGGTAACGAAAATGAGGAACTATTAGAAAGAGTTGGTGGTGGAATTGTAAAGCTATTATCCCTGGCTGTTCCACTTGATCCAGATCCAGATCCACCAGAATTTTTCTTTGATAAGTCTAGTTCGTTGATGGATTCAACTAAATCACGAGAATTATTTCTGGTAGAATTCAGCATAGATAATGACGATTTTGAACTGCTGACTCCGATAACGGGATTTCGTCCCATTAATTCAGTAGTTCTTCCTCTTAAGAGAAAATCCTTTGGGGTAATAGAAACGGGCTCATCATCCTTGAACAACATGTCTTGGAATAATTCAGAAGGTGGACTCCTATTTGAGAGTTGAGGTTGAGGTGAATGAATCATCGAACTAGTTTTATTTTTCTCTAACAAGTCAGAAATCGTTCTATCTTGAGAACTTATTTCATCAAGACTTGTAATATCTGAGTTACTGTTTCTTGGGGTATTAGATGTGCTGAACTCTTGGATCATGGTTTGTTCCTTGATCTTGAATACTGTTTCTCTAACAGTTTTAAGGACTAACTCATCCACCTCTTTCTTAATCTTATTAGAATATTGAAGAACTGAAACAAGTCTCGATAATGTGTCTACCTTATCGTTCACTAAAGTTTGGGTATCCTCCACAATTGCCTTGATGGCAGGATCAGAAGTTTCTAAGAATTTCCAATTGATAACAGTGTTAATTGCCTTTTCTGTGTTTGGTGAGAATTCTAAACCTCCTTCTTCGTTGTTTTCCACCGGATTTATCGAAGATGCTTCATTACATAATTCAATTAATCTTTGTAGAATTCCAAATGGAAACCTTCTGTTGGGAATTAAGGGATTGAGGGCTTGGAAATTCTTAGCTAATACCTGATTGGCCAATTTTGGAGAATAATCTCCCAAAGTTGTGGGTAATGGTATGCCCTTATAATCTGCAATGAAGTTGTTATTAAGATCTTCAGAAGATGAAGAAGAAATGGAAGGCGATGAAGGAGAACTCAGTATCGGACTAGCTGGTTGTAAGGGGCTACCTGATGATGGTGAAGAAGCTGCCGATTTTTGAGGCAGAGTACTATCTTGTACTTGATTTTGATGGATCAAACTTTCCCACACCTTTTGGATTAGATCATTTTGTTCATTAATGGCATCATGGCATGCTTGTAAATCTTCATTCACTCTATGTTCAACAATACATAATTCAGAATGCCTTTCTATAAACCATGCAGGTACTTGGGATTCACAAATTCGGCATAGAATGGTCTTAGGTTGAGGTACGGATTCTTCGTCCATGATTCCCAGTTCTTTCAAATTGACCAAATAACCTTCAAAAAGTTCGGATCCAAATCCAAGTAGGTCTATTAAATTGTCGGGTAATGTGAGATCAAGATCAATATGTACAAACGGTTTTATGGTCCACATAGAATGAGTGGGAAGCTGAGACTTTGAGTCGTGAATTAATATCCCTTGTGCTTCCAATTCGATTACATCTCCATTATTTGATACCTTTGAGCTCAAGGTGCTTTCATCGGAATCATAGGTGATACGAGAGTCCACAATGAAATCATGTGGAGGAGAATTGACAATTGGATCTATAATATCTTGGTCAGAGGAAGCTAAATCTTCTTTGGAATGGTTGGGGGTAACTCTCCCACTGTAATGTACTTCTGCAAGGGCAGTGGTCGACCTATCATTGGTGGCAGTTAGAAACTTGACCTTATAACTGAAATCGTCCCTCACCATTTGTTCAATTGCGTCATTAAAGACCTGGTAGTCACCAGGGTTATTTCCGATGATAATGTTCGAGATGGGCTTATCTATGAGCTTTTTAATACGTGTTCCTACGATAAACTCCCAGTTTTTACTCAAGTATCGGATGTTACCTTCTAGGTCCAATTCCATGACGGCGGTAGGGTTATTGGCGGAGGCGGAGCGGAGATCGATCTGTTCTTCGATACCGTCAAAGAGACTTGCTTTCGGAACATCATTGGGTTGGTCCTGTCGCCTACCCATGGGGAAATCTGATTTGGGAGGGGTGCCAGTTATTCTGACGGGCTCTTGTAGGGGTAATGCCAACGAATCGATGCTGTCGTTTAAAAATTGGTTTCTTGCCGGGGTAGTTTCGTGTATGCTGGGTTGCCTTGGGGGAGTGTTGTTATTGGAGTTATTGGGGGAAATGATTTCACAGGGAGATACCGATCTTTCTATCGAATGGTAGCCCGCCTGGGCCTCGAAAGTGGGCCGGTGGAACATGGAAACTTGGGAAGACGGTTCTGGGCTGGAAATTATGCTGACGTGTGGTGGTGGCGGTTGTAGCTGAGGAGGGGGGGACTGGTCGGAAAGGCTATTGCCGCCCATGTTTGTTGTCAGCTTCTTTCTCTTCGTGCTAGACATTATTTGTGATATTATATGATTAGATTTTCTGGAGTAGTGAGGGGTGGTATTGTATACAAAATGGGTTTGAGAAGTAAGGCGGGGTGGAAGAGGGAAGATACAAGAACGATCGTGAGATCTGAACGAAACAGAGCAAGACGGATACAGAAAGGGGGCCGGGGAGGCAGGACCAAAAGCGGGAACGGAAACTCAAGGTTGGCAGTACTGGTAGAAAAGAAAGGGAGCGCTTGCTAGTTCATAGGGGGCGTGTACCCTGGTCGAATCGTCATCACTACCGCTGTTGTTTACATGTAAGGTATCGGTGGGCTCTTGTAGTTCGCCGAAGGTTTGAAAGGAGACTTTAAATTAAATGTCCAATAAACGTATAGGAGTGCAGAGTGGCGGAGGTATGGGAGGGGGGGGCAAGAGTAGGCGAGAAAGAAAAAGGACTGCAAGCGCATATTAAAACACCAGATACAATGTTGGACCGGAGGTTAGCAACCATCAAGAATGGGAGGCATCGCTATAACATGCAAATTGTTTCCAGTCCTATTATGAACATGAGCGGACATTACGGCTCTACTCCTTTAAGTAATTCTGCCGTTACAAAGTTCACTAAAAAGTAAGCCCCCTAGTATTGCAGAACTAATGGTTCGATCGATCGGCTGATGAGGAGGGCGGGGGGTGAGTAGCATATCCCCAATATGTCTTTGTAATATTGCTTGTACATGTCATAAGGTGGTCCTCCATGCAGTTCCTCCATGCAGTTTCTATTCTTCTTCTTCTTCTTCTTCTTCTTCTTCTTCTTCTTCTCCTCCTTCTTCTTCTTCTCCTCCTTCTCCTCGTTCTCCTCCTCTCCATCTACACTTGTTCGCTCTATTAATTATATTTTGGCGAGTATTTGTTGGAAATACTCTAGAGTATCTTGTTGAAGAATTGAACAAACTTTTGTAAAAGAATTAAATAGTTAGGCACATTCAAATGAATGCAGGATTCAAGAGTTGGATCATGAATCCTATAGATAAAAAAATGACATCAATCGTAATCTATGTTCGTAAGGTCGTTAAAAGTTGGATTTTAATCGAATCCTAAAAAGGGGTTAAATCAAAATAATTTTGGGATCAGTTCGTTCGGTGAATACCAACTATGCTTAGTTGGTGTATTGGAAGATGGGTTTAGAGTCTTGAATCGATCTCTTCTTGATGGTTTCCAATAAATCCGAATTCTTTTGTTCGTTTTGTTGCAATATCAAGTTCTTTAAACACTTGTTTTCCATTTCCAAGGTCTTCAATTTCTTTTCCAACCCGGACAATTTGTCTTGCAACAATCTGGACTTTTGTTCCATTTCTTGTTCCTTCATCTTCTTTTTGATTCTAAATCTGGCCGAGGCTGCTGTATTTCTCTTTCTTTTGTCTTCAGCAGCGGCACCGTTGGCACCAGACGCTATGAAGGGGGAGGAAGGACTACTGGACATTTCAGGCACCGATTCGGCAGGAAAGTTCAACAACTCAAGACTCACGTCTTGTGGTTCTGCCTTGACCTGAGTATTGGCATTGTTGGTGTTGACATAGTTGGAGGATTTCCCTTTGGTAAACACATCCAAATCAAAGAAGTCTGCTTGGGAAAATAAGTCCAAGTCATTTTGTTGGTGGACTTCGCTGAGGGTTGGAGAGACCTGATCGAAATCAAGATTCAAATCCTGTAAATAATCCTGTTGATAATTCATTATTATTTTTGGTGGTGGAGGTAGAAAGTAGAAGTTTGTACACCTTAGGGAAATAAAATGATCCGGTAAGTCTTTCGTATATATATATTTACTGTTGCAGGAGAGAGAAAAAATTTTGTTGTCCGGGTGAGTCAATCGATTTTGTGTAAGCCGCAAACTTTTCTTTTGTTAGTCTCTCCAACGTTGTCATTAATAATCTAGCATGTGAGCTAATTAAAGTGCATCAGAGCAATGAAACTGACAAAATTTCTGTTTCTGGTATGGACGAAGGGCGAAATCTCGAAGGGCGAAGGAATTAGGGCAATCCAAGGATTCCTTTTGTCTACCAAAGGTGGAGAAAATCATTCTTAACCTCCTATTCAAGATTCCCTAATGTGTAATGCTTACCGATGGGCCTCGCTCTGATGACCGATATATGCGTCGGTAATATTTCACCCATTTGACTCCTGTCCTTGGATACGTTTATTAGTCGCACTGTCACTTATTCCCCATGCTTTATTTTATCGCACTTTTATCTTACCAATAACCGACGAGTATTTCGGCGCCGCCCGAAATGTGTGCGCTTTCGGCGTGTTGCTATTGTTGGTTCCGGTGTAGGGTGATGCCTCATTTGTAAGCACTAAGGAAGGTACAAAAGAAATAATATCCATTCTGGTGGGCTGTAGATGCTTCTGAAACATAGGTTGTTCCAAACACCCCACCAACTAGGTAAGAGAAGCACTGCCTGACACCGCCCAGTACTTTTCACCACTAGAATATAACACCCAGCTGGCTATCAGCTAACAGGCCATTCAGGCTTGGCTTCTCATGTCACTATTGCAGCATGTTTTTTGGCACCACCTGTTTTGTTCTTCTCGTCCATAGGGACGATCCATCTCTTTTCTCAGCCGTTATTGTTCTACCTCTGCTTTCTGTTCCTATACCCGTGTTCCGCTTTCAACTGCGAAACATTACTGTTCTGGGAATAATGTTCCATAGCCCGCTCTGGTCCTGATATGTAAGCACCGATGATGTCTGACAATCGCTTCCACCGTGACGTAAACGTGCATTTAGCACTGGTTGTTTCTGTAGTCCATTCCTAGTTAGGTCCTATATACCCTTCGCCCGCTCCACCTTTAGTGCCGCTGCATGCTACGTACCTCCTACTCTAAGGTAAGTTTGTCAATCTCGTGACACTTACTTAGTAATCGCCACTTCGTATTAGTCGCCACTTGCCTATGGCCGCAAAATGCATATTCCAATTGTTCTTCTTGGGTTTGCTACTTTTGCCACTTTCAGTCTCCTCTACAGTCTCCACTACAGTCTTTCTCTTGTCTCCTTTCTATTTCTATGTACATGAACTCCTACTTATGTCTCTTGACAAATCCATCAACCCCATCCCTTCTTCTTACAACTTGAGCTTCAAGTTTTTTGGTAGACTCCTTGGTCTTGCTTTGTACTTGATCGTCAAAACTTTCTTTTTGTTGACGTATCCATTCACCAATGGTCTCCGGTTGCTTCTTACCAGGAGCTGGCTTGGGTGCAACCATGGCTGGCATTTTCAACATACGACGGATTCCTCCAGTTCTCAAAATGAAGGTTTGAACCATCGAACACAAAGAATTGGTGGCAACATAAATCATTACTGATGCGTAGAAATCCTTGGTGATAATTATAGACAAAAATGGTAAAAACATCATGATCTTCTTCATTGGTCCAATCATGGCATGTTGACCAGTTTCTCCTCCTAATCTAACAATGGCTAAGATCATGACGGCAGAAAGTCCATGTAACCCCAAGTATGGATCAACTTGACTCAAGTTCTCAAACCATGCATAACCTTGTTCTGTAAACCCTTCAACTGGAACCGCAGACATTTTTCTTAAGGCTTGGAAAAATCCATATGCAATTGGTAATTGCATCAATGGGTAGATTTGCTTGTAGAACTTGATATCATTTTCCTTCATCAACTTCTTTCTATTTTGTACTAAAACATACTTCTCTTGGTTTGATTCGGCAGTCTTCAAGTCGGCCAAAATTTGGTCCATTTCTGGTTTCACTTTGGAAAGCTTTGCCCCATTTGACGACGCAGAAACGTATAATGGGAATATTAACACTCTGGCAATAACTGTAGCTGCAATAATAGTACTCCACCACGGTAATCCGGAGTAGACATGGGTTACTTCCAAAAACCTTTCCATGAATGCTGTTGGCCCCCATCCTTGGGCTAATCCAATGGAATCCAAGTAGCCCAATTCGTTAGAAGATAAAGTACTGGTGATTTGCTCTTTGGCAACATCCTCAAATGAAACTAATTTGTCTTGGATACTGTCGGTGGTCATGCTGGTTGGAGAGGAAGAATTGGAATTATAACGAACAAATCCTGAATTAATGATGGGAAAACGATTGTTGGGAATCATCTTCGGTACCATACGTGGCCTGATGGCCGCCCTGAGTGAGCTGTTGATTCCTAATCTCAACATATCGCCTGGTGCTTGTCTGATCTTTTTTGATATGTCGGATCTCTTCAAAAAATTTTATGCTGAGTATCAATTCTGCTTATGTAATATCATCACCCCGGATTATGTAAGAACATCTATAATCAATATTTCTTCATGTCTATTGGAGCAGACCCATAGTAGTATGTTCATAGTATTATCAATTCTCAATGAGTTCTTATTCTACATGGTTCTAGTGCTGCTCTTGTATGTTGTCAGATCCCCACTTTAAAGTAAAAATTTGTGGATCAATCATCCGTCATCATTAAAGTCGTGTGATTGGGGAACATGTCAACAAGTGACTAGCTTTTTTTCAGTACGAATCATAGATCACACCATACGATACGACCATGCTAAAAAATGTATCAGTTTCTAGAACTTCAATACCGTGGATACGATATATTCGTTCTATAACGCCAAACTTTTACCAATCAATAATACCAATCAGAAATTTCACAAACGCTAGTGTACCTCAACGAGCATTTGAACTTAACTTACAGTTACAAGCATTAATAGTAGAACAAACCCCAAATTATATCAAAGTTTATTCCTTCATAGTACAAAATATTCAATATCAATGCTTTCGTGTGGAACTCTTGGAGGTGGTCCTTAACAATTTTTTGAAGATCGGGAACGTACCAGCAGCCACTACTTTATTGCACCATTTGTTCAATTCTAATCCGAAGTTCAAGATATCCAATCAACTATGGTCAGAATATGTCAACAAAGTATGTGAGACTTCAAATCATTTAGGTGCGATCTTAATCTATCATCATTTGATCGATAACATCGAGATGTATGGTAATGGTAAGTTATCAGCATATAATACTGAGAATGTTTTGATCCCATTTCTCTTGACTCCACGAATACTCGAAGTTTTAGGGTCCATATTTCATAATTCTAAAGATCCTGTTCGAGTAAAGGGGTTATTGAAATATTTTAAACGTTTCTATTCCTACATTAGTCACAAGAGTACATATAAATCACTTCGTATATCATTAGTTGAAGGGTATAGTTCATCAGAAGATTTTACAAATGCTCTACTTGCATTCAAAGGATTAGCTTATTGTTACCGTGGGCATGTTAATCCTAATAATTGGGCAAAGGTCAATCAATTACTGAAAATAGCTGTGTTCACCAATCATATCTGGAGAAGAAAAAACATCAGAACTAATAACAAAGTTGGAGAAGTGCCTGAATCCCTTAAGACTCCAATAGACTGTCAGCAAGATTCAGAAGATTTGAATTTGTACAATCCTATAATGGAAAGAAATGTATATACTTCTCCATACCAGGGACCAAATCCTCTTTTGAACGGAGCAATTAGTACCTGTGATTTACCACATTTTGGTGTGTTGGTAGGAAAGCATGTCGAATCATTAGTCCAATCCAGGGGTAAGGATATTCTCGGTTTGGTTCCATGGATGAAATCAAACCATCATATGTTGCATATATTCATTATACGAGGTCTTTGCGATCTTAAGCTTTTTCAAGAAGCCATGCTGATTCTTGGTAAGCTACCAAGTTTATTCCCTTGGCTCTCCAAACGCACGTTGGTTCGTGATGAAGATATAATTAATATATTCCATGGCATTGAGATTTCTGCAGAATCCCTTCAGTATTCTAGCCAGCTAAATAAAATCCTTCATGCGGGCTTGGATTTGTACAATCAAGTGAACGAAGGTTCTCAATCTTGCAAGGTTTATACCAATGCACTTCGTGCATGTCTTGCCATTCCAAATATAAGCATGGACGATTTAGTCTTGGTGTTGGACTCTTATAACAAATCCATTAAACCTATCTTGTTGGATAAAGATCTGTTCGATAAATTCAATTCAATCATGGAAAAACATTCAAGGTATCCTTCAATCGTGAAATTACTTTGAATGCATTATTGGTCGTCTATCAATGTTTTAATTCACTATACCAAAAATCTAATTTACTTGTATATAAATTGTATATTTATTAAACCACATTTACCATTGATCAGTTCTCCAGTCTGGGATCTGTCATCTTATGAATCTTCACGTCATCACTATCTAAATCACCAACAACGGCTATATCTTGTGGAGTGATAAATATGTTCTGAGATTTAGGAAGCTCTCTCAACTCATTCAACAACAACTTGATACTCATGGATCTATTCACAGAATCCATGTAAACATCAAATTCGTCTAGTCCTCTGATCCGTGAATCCATTACTTTCCAAATAGAAAGCAACAATGCTACTTGTGCAAAACTCTTCTCTCCTCCAGATAAATTGTCAATACTTCTGAACTCATGATCTGCCGTTTTCTTCACCATTATTGTCAAGCACATATTTTTGAAGTCAAAGTTCAATGTCCCATTAAATCCTCTCAATCCCAAAGCATTCTCAAATGTTCTCTTAGCTTCTTGGATCAATTTGGTGATCGTAGTATGCATGTCCAGAAATCTATTTTGTAATCCAATATCCATACTTCTATACGTATTGTCCAATTGGGTCACTGTGAGTGATGCAGTATCTCTCTTTTCCTTTGCAACTATCACTTCCCTTTGCACTTCTTCCAAGGGCCGACCAACCTGTTCCTCCGCTTTCTTTACTTGTCTTTGAGTTTCTTCATACTCCCGAGCAATAGAATCACCTGTATCTTCTGATCCAATGGTCACTTCGCTTCGATTACACTTGGATTCAGCCTCTTCAACCAATTCTTTAAGGCGAACATTTCCCAGTTCTAACTTCTTGAGACACTCTTTTATGATTTCTTCTTGTTTGTCCTTCTCTATCTCGTTATGTTGAATTCTTGTCCTGTTAGATGCTATTTCAACTTCAAGGTTTACTATTTGTTGCTGTAATTCATCATCCTGCTTTACCACGGATTTTAACTCCATTTCCGCTTGGCGTAATTCTGACCTGAAAGATTCTAACTCAATTCTTTTCAGTTTTGAATCCTCGACTAAAGATTGTATTACACCTTCTAAAGTTTTAATTTGAGCCTTGTTATCCTTTATAATGGTCTTAAGTGTCTCTATTTTTTCAAAATCTCCATTCTCATTCAATTTATTCTCCACTTTTCTGATTTCCTTATTGGTCAAATCCAAGTTTTTGGAGATTGAATTCAATTTTATCTTACAATTCTCCGTAATGCTTTTTCTTGAACTCACAAGATTCCGTCGCTTGCTGGCCAACGTGTCTAATTGTCTTGTCTCTTCTCTTATTTGGGATTCAATCTCATCTGATTCTCTGGCGCTCGAAACTGAGCCTACAGAAAATTTGGCCAATTCATTAGAGTAAAACACAGGATCAATTCTGAATGTCCCATTACTCTTACTCGATCTTTGACCGGATTTACGACTCAATAATGAAAAAACACTAAGAACGTTAGGAATATTCAAAAGCTTATCAGCTTGTTTTCTGTCGTTTGTTATCACAAACTTCTCGACATTATTAGTATCAACAAGTGTATACAACACATTTTCATTGGCTGTTTTAACCATGTCAAGAAATGTCACTTGGTTCTTAACCTTACCATTTTCAAAATTGAACGATTCAAATCTTCTAACAATAATGTTCTTATTCAAGTTATATCTCCTTAATATATTAACCAACAACTTTCTATCATGCTCATCAACAACAAGAAAGGAGTCTAACGTTTTTCCCAATACGGTGCTCATAAGAGGCTTCCAATCATTATATTCGGGTTTCACTTCTATGAAGGACCCAATAGGTCCAATTGGAGCACTATGCCAATCGTTAACTCTTTTGATTTCCTTTAATACGGTATTCATCTCTCGGCCCCATGCCGCATATTTATCTCTTTGTGAGTTCAATAATGCAGATTTTCTATGAGAAAGGTTCTCCAACGATTTATTGACAGATTGAATTTCTTTATCGGTTTCCGACAATTGAGGTATTGGTGCATTTTCAAGTTGTTCCAACTCTTCTCTGCATTGACTTTTTTCTTTCTTTAACGATTCTTCATTGGTTTTCAATTCCTCTAATGTTTGTTTCAATGCATCCTTGGATTGACCATTTATCTCGTCAATCCGTTTGTTTTCTTCTTCGATAGCTTTGACTGCTTTCTTTATCTTATCTTTGATACCTCCAACTTCTTCTTTTCGTTCTTTTACTTCGTTGATTGTTTCGGTACAGCTTTCCAGAGCAGAATTTTTCGCTCTCAACACTTCTTCATAATGATTCTTGCAATTAAGAAGTTCATTTTTGGTTCCTTTTTTCTTCTCTTGAATGGACTGAATCTTTACAGTCATTTCTCCCTCTTCTTTGTGGCTGTCTTTAAGTTCCCGCTCAATATTTTTAAACTCTTTTTGGGCAGTGTTTAACTTTGTCTCGTATTCTTGAAGCTTCTTCTCTATACTATGCACATTGTACCAGTATATCTTTCCATGAATGACTTGTAATTTCCTTCTCAAAGAATCAGACTCTCTATATCTATCATAAACTATTCGAGCCTCTTTATAGACGCGTTTGTATGCATCGAGTTGTTTTTTAGTTTGGTTAACTTTGGTATGCATTTCCACAATATTCTTAACTGTACGATCATAATTCCGTAAGATTTCGTATATAAATGCTCCTTCCATAAAATAATCATATTTTGTTCTATCTGTGGTTGATGTCAAGAAATCACGAGCTCTATCTTGAGATAAAAATGCCAATGGATTATCAATTGTTATACTGAATTTGTGTAAGATTTCATCAAGAGTTGACTTCTTTGTTGATATCACTTTACCCGCTTCAGACTTGATAGAATATGAATTAGAACCAACTCTTTGGATCTTTCTCTCGATGATAATCTTACTTCCATATTCCAGATGTTTGTATGCTTCTAGTCCCTTGTTTAAAAAAACTATGGTGACTCTAGCAGTAGACTTTCCATCCTTGATCAAATCTTTAATAGAACTACCTCTATTTGTGTCGGTTGCTTTTGCCCCTAATCCAACTGATATACCTGTAAGAATAGCACTTTTTCCAGATCCATTTCTTCCAATAATAAAATTGATTTGAGGACCTAACGATAACTCAAAGGAATCGTGACACATGAAGTTTTTCAAAGTGATCCTTTCAATTACCCCAGATTGTGCTGGATCCAAACTAGTATCATCTTCGTCTTCTTCGTCTTCCTCCTCGTCTTCTTCATCTTCATCTTCATCGTCATCATCCTCGCTCTCGTCGTTTTCCTGGTCTTCTTCTGGCTCTTCGAGTTGTTCCCCACTGTTTAGTTGACTGTCTGGATCTCCCTGGGACATCATCTTGCGTCGTTTGCTGTGCAACAACTGAAACATATATGAATCAACAGAAACATCACCCTATTATGTTAGTGACTGGTGGTCTGAATGTGGCTCAATACCAGCCCAAAATTGGTCCTGAAAGTCGCCAAATGTATGGAATTGTATACTTACCATCGGATCAAATTGGGAATGAGGACGTTTTATCCCTCCTGTTGACATGATGTGTAGTGGAACAGATACGATTTCGAATATTGCAGATGATCTGATGGATTGTTTTCATGCGCGCGTTTACAAGAAACATCAACACTTTTGGCTGTCTCACTTCTATTTCTTTCCCATACGGCATGCTTAGGAACATCCCAATATTACTCCTCCTATTGCAATGGGTAACCGCACAGGTTGTTTTGAAGCGGCCGGAAACGGACAATCGCATACGTCCTAAGGTTATGATCGTGACGATGTTCGAACCAGAAGCACAAGCTTGGAACAGTAAAGTAGACTTTGTTCATGAGATAGAAGTAGCCGGCTTGAGTCCAGCTTATCCAAATGTAAAATGTGTCGAGGACTATTCTATTTGTCACTTTACTACTGGTGAAGGTGAGATTAACGCAGCCACAACTGTGACTTTTATGGTGGCTAATTACAAATTTGATTTGTCTAAGACTTATTGGTTACTAAATGGAATTGCCGGTGGTGAACCTTCGATGGTCACTACGGGCTCTGTAACATTTGCAAAGTATGCCATTCAAGTAGGCCTTCAGTATCAAGTTGACTCGCTGGAGTTGGCTGAAAAACAGGAAGACTGGCCTAGTGGATACTTCAGCTACGGTACTAGAAGTCCATGGGAATATCCAGATGCGGTCTATGGTACAGAGATCTTTGAGTTGAACGAAAAACTTAGAGATAGAGCATTAGAAGTAACCCAACACGTTGATCTTGACAATGGGAATGCAGAAAATGAAAAGTTAAGACAATTGTATGGGTATGAACCTGCCCAATCTCCCCCTAAAGTATTGGGATGTGATGTTTTAACCAGTGACAACTACTTCACCGGTGCAGTGTTGAGCAAGTACTTTAGCGACTACACCGAGCTTATCAGTAACGGAACTGCCCGATATTGTTCTGCCGCGCAAGAAGATAATGCATCTTTAGAAGTTATGGTTAGAGCCGCAAAGGGGGGATTAATTGATTACGAGAGAATCGTAGTTATGAGAAGCATCTCAAACTTCGCACGGCCTCCTCCGAATCTCGAGAAAGATCCAATGTACTTCTTCCTTGATCTTCCCAAGGGAGGTTTTGATTTGGCCACCAAAAATCTCTATATTGCAGGATGGCCCTTCGTGCAAGATATCCTAACTAATTGGGATTCCTTATACGATAAAGGATCCTTTGCAGCCGAGAACTACGTTGGTGACATTCTTGGCACGTTGGGAGGCAAGCCCAATTTTGGAAAGGACCGCTATCTGATTTCCTGAGGAGTGAGTAGAAAAATAGATAATTCGATGGAGCCATAGGAGTGAAGGAGAAAAAATATTGCAACCTAGATAACGGCATTTTCAGCGACCCCATGCATAGCGAAAATGTCATACATCAGCATGCAAAAATCTTTTTGGATTCTTGTTAGTGTATAGTACTTTACTTCTCATCAATAGACTATAGCGTATACTAATGAAAGCTAAGACCTTCCTCAAATAAAACTTTTATCCTCGCAATAGTGCTATGCCGAGAGTAGTCTTGTCTTGGAATGGCTCACCGAGAAAAACCTCCATCATTGCCGGTCTTGAAATTGAACGATTAACATGATTCATTGCCTTACTTAAATTTCATCTTGGCCCTTTTCGTATATTTGTAATCTAAATAGGGCCACTGTCGCCCAATGAGGAATGTAAGCTCTAATGTCGTTTTATGCTCGGATCCTCCGAGGCCCGGTTATGCAGAGATAAGGTCAAAATGAGTTAGTAGCCATTATCCGGAAGGGCATCAATTTTTCATCGTAATTTAACTCGGGCAATTCGAAGTCAATTAATATAAAACTCGACTAAAATCTTCCTTCTTGAATTCTCTTTCAACTAGTCAGTATAAGATGAAATTTTCAACATTAGTTACCGGGTTCTTGGCTACTGGAGCTCTAGCTCAACCATTGGCGAAGAGAAGCGTCAATACTACTGAATTGCAAGATGACGTGCATGTTAGTACCAACAACAATATCCAAGCCAGTTACGGTAAGCCATTCGCTGTCTACCAACCAAAGGCCTTTATTATTTCTCTTTTCGAATTGGAAAGAGACCCTTGGTTGAAGAGTCTTGACTTTGTTCACAACATCACTATTCCTGGATTATCTCCAGTCTATCCTGTGATACATTGTACTACCAACTATTCCATTTGTCAAGCTACACTTGGTGAAGGTGAAATCAATGCCGCCTCCTCCCTCACTGCGTTAGGTTTGAATCCCTTGTTTGACTTGACCAAGACATACTTCTTGAGTGCTGGTATTGCAGGTGGTGAACCTGAATATACTACAATTGGTGGTGTCACTTTTGCCAAATATGCCATTCAAGTGGATTTGCAATACGAAGTAGATTACAAAGACTACCACAACACCAATCCCGAATGGAATTCAGGATATTTCCCATTAGGCACTGATGACCAAGGTGTTTATCCAGGAAATGTCTACGGTACTGAAGTCTTTGAAGTCAATGAAAACTTAAGAGATAGAGCTGTTGAGTTGGCATTGACTACTGATTTGAGCAATGGTACCGAAGCAAATGCTAAATTCAGAACTTTATACAATGAAACAGCTGCCAGAGCATTGCCAACTATTACTAAATGTGATGTTCTGACATCCGATAACTACTTCACCGGTAATGTTTTAGGTGACTACTTCTCTTCTTATGCATCCATGATGACTAATGGTAGTTCCAAGTACTGTGCCACTGCCGAAGAAGACAATGCATCCTTAGAAGCCTTCACCAGATTGGCCAAGTATGGTTTGGTTGATTACGATAGAGTCGTGATCATGAGAACCATTTCCGATTTCTCCAGACCTCCTCCTTCAATGTCCAACAACACCTTCGAATTCTTCACCAATAACACTCAAGGTGGAATTGGTGCTTCCCTTGACAACTTGGTCATTGCCGGTACTCCCTTGATTCACGATATTCTTGAAAACTGGGATAGTGTCTATGAAGCAGGTGACAAGTATCGTTCCGAAAACTACGTTGGTGACATCCTTGCCACCTTAGGAGGAACCCCAGACTTCGGAAAGCCTAACTTTGACATCGCTTAAATGTTACATACCCTTAAACAGTTCAAGTCATCCGTTACTTCTTTATATTCGGTTATTGATGTTGTTCCCAAAACAATTTGCATCCATTTTTTGACCTGCGGCGCAGGGCAGTTGACCCTTGCATTTGCGGATAAACTTTTTCACCTTTGGCCAAATCGCCGCTACATTTTTTTACTGTACATATAAGGTTTCATAAATATACGTACATTAAACTACTTAATTTAAGCACTTTCTAACTTTAACTCTTCAACTTCCTCTTTCATATTGGGTTCAATGTTTTCAAAAACAAAGTCGTAATTGTTGATCAATTTCTCCAAAATAGAATTCATGAATCCAAAGTTATTGATCAACGAATCAAGACTACTAGCTTCTGTAAATGCCGGTCCAATCACAGTAGCCAAATTCGAAGTGGTCATCTTATTCACATCACTGAATTGACTGATTTTTTGCAAATGCTTCAATAACATCTTCAAGGTCAGGTAATTCACAAATGGCAACATCTTCAATGCATCCTTATATTGTTCAATTACCTTTGATTCTTCCACATTTTGTTCTTCCAAATGTTGTTGCTTCAAGGCAAAGAATGTACCAATTACCTTATCTGTCAATAATGCATCTGGTAATTCCCTAAAGAGTGATTTTACAACACTTGTCAACGTATGAACATCATAGGATCTTTCATTGAAATTGAGAGTACCGGTCTTGTCAATAACAGACTTCACATGGGTCAATTCACTAATCGAAGAACTGATTCTGTAAATACCAACGTCCTTCAATCCTTCTTTTTCAATTTCTTCGAATATCAATGTCAAGATCTTAGGGGTAGTAGATTGCTCTCTATTACATACAACACTAATCGGAATACCAAACGTGGTGAAATTATGATTGTTTTTGAGATTCAATGATCTGGAATAGAACCAATGTCTGTTAGCATAATTTAATTTCACTAACCAATCATTCCATTCCGACTCAGTTGGTGCTTGGAAAAAGTAATCGACGTTACTGGTCTCGGAGTCAATGATGAAACACAATGGCATCAAGTACGCTGGAAAAAGCTTGACATTTCTCAAAGGAATAATCATAAATGGTTTCTGTTTAGGATCTGTCTGGTTTTCAACAGGAGGCAATTCTCTTGAATTAACAATCTTTTCAGTAGATGAATTTGATAACCCGGAAACATTGAGTGAAAATGGACGAGATTTGTTGAATAAGCCACTTATCTTGAATCTGGACAGAGACGTTGATTTGTAGGATAAAGATTGTCTTCTCAATGATGAGCTAGATGATTTCTTGTTCAATGATAGACTGGTGCTTACCAGATTTGAATGTTGATTTGAAGGATTCTCACTAACTGAGCCCAAATTAGAGGTACTGTTGTTGTGGGTACCCAGTACTGTTGAGTTTGAATTATGTGCACTTGGATCTCTTACATCTTTCAATTGCTTCTTCTTATTCTCAACAATCAAAAGTTTGTGTTGATCATGTAAAACAGCTCTGAATAACTTAGCCTTATCTTTTTCTAAGAACGTAAATTCACGAAGGCTTTGGTTGTTAATCAAAGATTCATCTAATTTCAACAAGAAATCGAACTCTCTAGTTTCGTGGTAACTGTTATCGTGATTTTCACCATTATCTATATCTTCGATGCTCAATTCCTTGATAAGCTTGAAAATCAAATATCTTTTGTTAAAGTTGATATTCTGATTATGGAAACTTGGGCACTTATTGGTCTCAATTAAGTTTTCAATAATCCAACAGAAGCATGGCAATAAAGGTTCTGTACTTTGCAAGTCGGAAAGTTTCAAGGAAATAGGTAATAACAGATTGAGGTCATCGTAACTTGAAGGAGATGATTCATCATTGTTCAAAAAGCTAGATGCCTTAATCCATAAATTGGTGAATAATCTACTTTCTGGAGAATAAATAACATTTGTAATGGCAGTTTCAATACATGATGGAATACTATCCTTGCTGCCTTCGAAAACAAATTGATTATCACTCATCTTCAATTTTGAGATCTTTATCATGAGCAACAAAGTTTTCATTCTATCCAAACGTTCCTCAACAGTTATATTCAAGTCGGTCAATTGAATTAACAAATAACTTCTAAATTTGAAATATAATTTGAACAACTTTCTGAACACCAATGGGAACTTCTTTATAAGAAGTTGCTTCTCTTCTGGGTCAACTAATGATTCAAAAAAGCTGAAAATGTTCGAAATTACCAAATTTTCATCATTGACAGCTGGCTTCTGCAAATTAAATTCATACAAGGTATTGTTTTCAAAAGCATTTTCCAAAATCTTGAATACTTTATCCCAATCCTCAGGTCTAATACCCTTATAGAAGACTGCAAGTAACTTGTTAAACTTCAATAAGAACTTCTCAATCTTGGCCACATTCTTATGACCTGGTAAGTTTCTATTCATTGGAACTTCATGTAAGGAGTTACTGAATCTGAACTCATTTATTAAGTATTCATCAAACTTCAGAATCTCAATTGGTCTATAAGTTTTCTTGATAAAAAGCTTCTTCAATTTCTTGTAGTAGTTTACCAAACTTTCAAAAGATTTTTCTAAAGAAGGATCAATCTTATTTGAATTGTACCATTGTAAAATTTCGTTGCTGAACAATTTCAATAATTTTATCAAGATTTTTTTATTCGACAAATCTAATGAAAAATTGGTGTAGAAATTGTTGATCAATACAATTAACACTTTTAAAATATTGATTTGTATCTTCAATAACAACTCATAATCAACATCTCCCAATTCATTCAAATCTACTTCTGTATCCAAAGCCCAGCTTGGAAATTCCATGTCCAAATGGCCAGGAGGAGAATTTGGATATGCCGACGACTTGCTTGCTTCTTCTGAATGAATATTAGAAAGAAGATATGCCTTCTTCATAACAGATATCACAGCATTACCAGAATTGATAAAGCGATGTGCCAATTTGTCCAATAATTCCTTGGTAGTTATAAAAGAGCTATAATTCAATAAGAAAACAAATCTGTATTCTGTCAAGTCAAGGGAAACATTCTCATCGAAATACTTTCCATCGATTAATAACAAATCAATCAATTTATCAATGCTGGCATATTTAGGAATGTATTTGTATGTTTGAGTAGTTCCGTTAGAGGAAGATTCAGTTGAAATAACACTATAGTTGTTTGGTTTCTTATTATTGGTACCTTGTGTAGTGGTTCCAATTGGAGGACTATTGGTTGGATTATTTGGGTTAGGTGAAATGGTAAAATTGTTAAACTTATCGGAATTTAAAATGTCATCAACGTCAATTCCTAATCCAGGAACATCATCTTCGTCATCCATGTTGTCTACATCATCCAATGCATTCAAAGTAGTTGAATTCACCATGTCCATGCCACTAACAAAATCATCAATTCTAAAAGTCAACTCCTCATCAATGTATACGTTATGTTTATTCAAAGAAGGGTCAAGAACTTGTTGCAAGTGTAATTTGGTATCACTGTTGATAGGATTGTTATTATTTGAGCCTACCAAATCATCATACTTAGGTAAATTAATCTTGAAATAGTTATTGTTGAATGAAGGAATTCTTGAAGAAGGATTTGTATCGAGCAAGTTGTCATTCGTACTGAAATTGGAAATAGACTGTCCATTCAATGAGCTTGTTGAATCGTTAGAATGCATGGAAATATTTGAGGAGCTGAGATTTCTTTGTCTTGTGAACCCCATATCAGTTGGAACAGGAGGCATTGTAATAGGATGTATCGTCAGTGTTATTGGTGATGGTCTTAAATAAGCTTCTGGCAATTCTGGTTCTAGGACCAAGGAAAATTTCATAATTGCTTCTAAGTTTAAAGAATCACAGTTGATTTCAATTAATCTAAGTAATTTATTCTGTAAATCCACATTTTCTCTATCTTCTTTAAGAGAATCATTTCTTGATTCTTCGTCAAATGTGGATGGTAATGATTTAGTCTCATCATTGTTCGCTCCTAAATAGAGGACTTGATTTAAACTTTCATTCGAAAAAATAAATCCCATATTGTCATATCTTCTCAATACGTCATCATTGTATTTAATAATCTCGTTATAATTGCTTAAATTCGATAAGTATTCATTCCATCTATTGAACGAATAATTGATTCTTTTCCAAATGGATTCTAATTCAAGAATGTTACTTGCAGAATTGGAACAATTGTTGATAACCAAATCTCCAAAGTATGGAATGACCTTTTCCTTAGGGTATATCTTACCCAACCCTCTTGGAGCCATGATATGATATGAGTCCTTTGAACTAATGTTGTCTCCAGAATCATCATTATTTTGATTTTGGACTTGAGAAGTCGAACTAGGGGTATTTGGAGTAGTTGATGGGTGATTCAATTTATCATTATTAATAGAACCATTAGCCAAATATCTTCTATCCAATTCAAATAGTACAGGAGACCAGTCGTTCTTCAATAATTTAATATAGTCTGGAGATACCAAGGACCATATCTTAGTAAGTCTCAATACTGGTTGGGATAATATGATCGATGAAATCCCCAACCAAGAAGACATATTTCCTGATTTATCTAATAAGCACCCCAAATCTATCCATTTCTCTAATAATCTTGCCTTGCGCTCTAATACAGTGGAACTCAACCCAAGAAATCCAGCACCTCCTAAAGATGTAATTGCAGAAGGTGAGTGCTCCACAAATAAATGAGTAATCAATAACCTTGACAAGTAATGAACATGATGATCGTTATTAAATATCAAAGGATTTTTCTTGTAGAAGAAATCAAATGAGGAATTCGGTTCGGAACGATTAATATCACAATTGATGGATGAGTATAATAATAAAGACTTATCAATATTGGAATTCCAATTCTTAAAGAATTTCAAGTCAATGGCACTAATTGTGGATGCCAAATCAATCAAGTTAATATCGTTCATAAACACATAAGAATTTAATTCTTGTAATGGGTTGGTATCAGATAATGGTAGATGATCATTTGATACCAATGTGATAAGGGTTTGTTGTTTGGCCAACATGGTTGCTTTGAATTTTTGGATTCTAGAGATTTCTTCTTCGTACAGTATTGGTATAAGTGTGGTAGTCTCGATGGTATCTTTCAAATCAACTTCTTCAATTTCTTTACCAACAATTTCTGATTTGGCCATCCCTTCCTTAGAATTTTGAATATGATTTTCCTTCTCTGTATCTTTATCCATTGTTTTAGAAGCTTCAATGTTCCCTTGTGATTTCTTTAATTTCACTTCTAGTTCTCTTTGATGGCTATGCTTCAATTCCTCATTGGATTCTAAGTTTTCGGTCAAGGTTTCGAGAATCCTTAAAATGTAGGGAGCAATGTCTGATTTCAATAAATATCCATTGAAGTTTTCTTCAATATTGTATAACAAGTCCAAGATTCTTTCAACGACAATAATCAAGTTGAAATCTCCCAGAAACTTGTTGTTAAAGATGGAGGTCAAAAAAGTGCCAATAAATTTCAAAATCTTGCCAAACTTAGGCAAGATTGGCATAGTACTGATAATGGAACTTACGGAGTTTTGATCTAGATCGTCATCGTTAAACAATACGAAGTGTACTAACGATTCAACGGTGTTGGCACCTCTGGTTGTTGGTGTGAATGAAAGATTTATGGATGCAATTGCAGAAGAAAACTGGTGGGCATCAAAATCATAATAAAGATCCGGGTGTGGAACAGCAGTATTAAAATAACTGAGCGAGTAGTCATTTGCAGTTGTGGGTATGCGTTCATTTGGAGGACTTGCCGTTGTGGTTGTGGTTGATGTTCCTGTTGCACCAGATATAGATGGAGGTGGTGGAGGAATTGAAGTTGGAGGAGCCGAATTTGGACCTGGTGTCACAGTAGAAATTGGTGTTGGGGCACCAATATCATGCACAGTCAAATTGGAATTGTTAGATAGTTTAAATATGTCCGAACTAGTAGAACCTAAAGAAGAAGTTGAATTTGAGGCGTGGTTGTTCGAATGGATATTTGGAGGGGCTTGGTTAACCAAATCAGACTGAGCCAAGTTTGAGGAACTTTGAGACTGGGAATTAGGATCTTGGTTATCACCAAGTCTAAAACTCTTAATTCCTAGAGTTGGATGGGTCTTGTACAAATACATATGGGAGCCTTTAAGTTCAGCCCTATATAATTTCAAAGTTCTTTCGCTGATTTCATCAACAGAAGCAGCATTAACCATGACATTCAACCAAGCGTTCTTGACTGACTTTGAATCATAATCGGGTTTGGCTAACGCGGAGACTGATTTTGGTGATGACTTGTGGTGAATAGATGCAGCCGAGGATGCCAAAGTGGAATTGACCGAAGCACTGTGATTGTGGGAGGAGGCGCCTGCTTTAGTTGAGGTGGTCGTAGGGTACTTGTGGAGAGAGGCAGTTTCATTAATGCTTGTATTTGCCAAGGTGGAATAGTCATCATTAAAATCTTCGGAGATGGAGTGATCAAAATCCACTGAGGGTTGATGATGGTGATGACTATTACTACTACTATTGTTATTGTGGTTGTTGTTGTTATTGTTATGGTGATGGTGGTGGTGGGGTGATGCTGAGGACAGTGGTTGGGACGATTGCTGGTGATGTTGAGACGAATTGTCACTAGCAGAAGCAAAGAGTTGATGAGTGCTAGACAAACTCTTTCTCTTATCTCTTTCTCTTCTCAGGGACCAGATCTTTCTCATTCTGGCGGTTTCCGATTAATCGAGTTGATTTATGGTTTGATTCAATAGAACTTTAGGGCCTAGGGAATAAATTTAATTCTTCTTTTTGGGGATAAATTCTAAGTATAGCACACTTTCTTCGTTTGGGCAGAAAGGGAAACTCACACAGAACTCACACTAGTACAAGATTACGGCGAATTGGTTGTAAGAAAAGGAACCAAACGGGCCGGAATTTCTGTGGAATAATCTAGAGTGGTGAATGGGTGAAGACTCTGTAAAAGCTGAGGCTGGGAGAATCGGGCGGTAACTGGAACTTGTTGGTAAAGTTTCGTTTCGTGCCATGAATTTCGGTTGGTGATTCTCGTCACTATTTTAGCTTTGTGTAGGGGATCAAAAGTATGTGCGGTGGTAATTTTTCTTGTTCAGGATAAATGCGCGTTCTTCTCCTGCGTACGGACTGCTAGTACGGGGGGGTACATGGTTGTTAAGAACTGCCCACTGCTTCCGGGAGACGATATACGTTTCGGTGATGGTGCGTGCTACAAAACTCGTTCGTCAATCCAACCCAAACTTTATCGCTCCATGCCACATCATTGCATGAGTCTGTATGTAATTTCATCCAGGCTCTCCTCTAGACCCCCCATCCGCCTCCATCTCCTTCCAAGGAACCCTCTCTGTCTTACAACGCTCATCCCACCATCGCCCGCCAACCATCTCCCCCCACCTCTTGCCTCCTTCTCGTCTATTCCATCCACAAAATCACTTCCGCTTTCGCTCCCATAGTCACCTCAAACATGTAGCATTGTTGCTCGTCTAGTGGCTCATTATGTGTCACGGAACTTTCGCTTTTTATTTTTCTGTTTGTTTGGTTTGCACATTGAAAATGCAGTTGCAGAATTTGCACCCACCTTTAACAATCCATTCTAGAGGAGTACAACGGGCTCATTCATTGCTTTGGTGGGGTTGCTTCCATTATACAAATCGACATTCATTATCTACTTCACCGCTATACATTTCTCCATACTTCTATTTGCAAGAACCACCCTTGGGTCTCTTGATCCACATCTCCGTTCTTCTCTTATATACATTTTGGATCTTGCTAGTATTTCACGCTTATTCCCCCTCCCTTCCACTTCCTTTTTTTTCCCTTTCCTACTGCTTCCTCACATCACGTACATTTCCAAAAGGAAGTACCTCGTCGATCCGTTCTACGCCACTGAACAACATTGCCAAGCGGTCAATGCCGCATCCCCATCCTCCTGTGGGTGGAAGCCCTAATTCCATCGCCCGAATGTATTCCCAATCAGGAATCAACATTTCCTCGTCATTGAACTCGGCTTTTGCGCTCTGCTGAGTCTTAAACTTGACATGCTGCTGATACGGCGAATTCTCTTCTTCATACGAGTTCACGTACTCCTTCCCGTTTATAAACAACTCAAATCTCATCGATATTTCATAATCCCGATGGCCGTACTGTATGCAGGTCGATTTGGCCAATGGTGACAACTCGGCCGGCTGGTTATAGATAATAATCGGAGTATCTCGGATCTCGTTGGAAATCGATTCCAAAAAGGTCCCTGAAAGATGGTCCAACAAGTTGGGAGGTGATCTATTCGATGGCACCTTTAGTCCGATTTCATTGAAGTATGCAATTAAATGAGGCGTATCTAATGTGCTCGGTAACGATTTGCCCGTTTTCATTTCTAAGGTAGGTATAAATTCATACCGGGGAAACGCGTTACCGAACGCTTCCAAATTCGGTAATGTGTCTTCCAAATTCCGTATACCATTTATTTTATCCAAATCCTGAAACATGTGCTGGAACATTTCTTCGGTCATCTTCATCAACTCCTCAAGCCCTATATACGACTGGTAAAACTCACAACTGGTGAACTCGGAATTATGGGTAGCATCTACTCCCTCATTACGGAAGTTAGTACCGATCTCAAATATCTTGTCAAAGCCACTGATAGTCAATCTTTTGAGCCATAGCTCTGGGGCGACTCGAAGTGAAAGTCTCTGATCCTTAGACCCTTCCGAAGTAGAAATACACTGTGCTTCTGTAGTAAACGGTTTGGCATTGGCCCCAGTTCCCATTCCACTAAGTATTGGCGTTTGCACTTCCAAGAAATCCCGACTCAACAAGAACGATCTTATCGATTGAATGATCCATGATTTGATCATAATGGGATTTTTGGATTCTTCGTTCGCCAAATAATTGAGCGCTCTATTGGAGTTGATGATTCCCTTATCTATTAACTTGTTGGGTACTAAATTCAATCTTGGAGTGAGCATTCTGAGGGGCTTGGTCAATTTGATAGTAAGTTCCCCGACATTGGTGATAGAAGCATTACCAGTACATATCACTGTATCACCTTTCTTGAAAAACTGATGGATATTGTCGAATTCTTCTTTGTCAATACCCATAAGTCTATTACTGGCCATCACTTGTAGTCTTGAATTGTCTTGTAGTAAATCTATGAAATACATTGCCTTTCCTGATCTCCTAATTGACCTGATCTTCCCTTCAACTATATACATTTGGTCAGGGTACTTCTTATTCTCGTATTGGGAGAAATCGTGATCTTCAAATTGGGAACGAAAGCGGGGGATACGTAAGACTTTAGCAGTAGACTCTATTTCCGCTCTTGCTTTGTTAATGGCAGGATAATGTTGGTTGGAATCAAAACCAATGACTGACTTTCTTGTTGAATAACTTAGTTCTTCTTCTTCATCTGCAGTCTTATGAATTTGGTTTTCCGGTTGTTCATTTTGAGCAACAATAAGTTTGGATGATTTTTGAAAACTTCTACTGCTCAAAAGGAGATTTATCTTTGGGATATATGTCCTATTTACACGGAGCGAATTGATCATTCTTGTAACGAAGTTATACTTTTCAAGTTGACTTTCGCATGCTTTTCCAGTGCGAATAATACTTACTTTCACTAACTATTGTACGTGTTTTAAGGGTCTGTGTAACGCCATGGGAAACATGGAACTGGTATCATTACATTGATTAGCAAATAAATGAGTAAAATTTCAGAAGCAAATCAGCCATTCCGTTATAATAATTTTTCCTCTAGGATACATAACTTTTTATTCTTGTTTCTTCTAGACAATATAAGTACAATAGATGCGAAATATCATAAAAAGTGTCAAAATACTGAGATGAGAAGTTTAACGTTCTCTGATTGAAATTTGGATTTTTTCAGCCGGTTCAGCTCTCTAACAGAACTCTACTACATTATTCTTACCTAACACCTCTTTAAATCGAATTTAGACTGTGTACGAAAATATTCCTATGGCAACTTCGCCCTTTTTATTGTTCTCTTTTCAAGCCCTGATTGTGCCTGTATGCTTTCTTACTATTCACACGCCGATACGATCTACACAGGAAACCGAGATCGGGAAAATTTTCATTTGATCCAAACTAGATAAGATACCATTTAAAACCACCCTACTCCAATAATGGACTTTGATTCTAGAGAGGCCATTGATGGGGTCAGACTATCATGGAATTATCTTCCTAAATCAAAACTCCAACACCAAAGAAATGTCGTTCCTTTTGGATCTCTTTACACCCCATTGAATAATAAGTCACCTATCCAAGTGTTAGACAACACCTACATATCAATGTGTCGTCAATGTAGATCGATGCTCAATCCGTACGTTCATGTGAGTAATGATCTTTGGACGTGTCAATTTTGTGGATTCACCAATCGTCTTCAAATTTCCAACCCTCCATCCTTATCTCCTGAATATTCCACCGTTGAATATTCCACAGGAAAATTAAGCACCCTTCCACCAATATTCTTTTATGTCGTGGACACCTGTTTTGAATCTGAAGATATCGAGGATGCATACCAATCATTGAAGGAGGCTTTACTGATTTCTTTAAGTTTACTTCCGGAAAATGCATTGGTGGGGTTCGTCTCTTTTGGAAAGCATGTTCAAATCCATGACTTAACAGCTAAAGATAAGACCTTATTTACTTTTAATGGTGCTAAAGAATACACCTTAGAAGAGGTACAAAAATCTTTGGGATTTTTAGGTCAAGGCTTAAATACCAACCGATCAACTCACACATCAAATGATCCTGTCCGAAATATTATTGGACCAATAGGTAAAAGGTTCTTGCAACCTATTAGTATGGTTGAATATGAACTTACAAATATAATCGAAACATTAGTTACTAATACTTTCCCTCATTCTAAATTCAATGACAGACCTGAAAGAGCTTCTGGAGCAGCCTTGAATGTGGCTTCTTTATTATTAACTAGTATTTTGGGTGACCACGTACAAACCACTGGTGGCCATTTACTTTGCTTTTTGGGAGGTCCATGTACCTATGGACCAGGTAAAATCGTCAGCACAAAGTTAAAAGAACCTTTAAGATCTCATAGTGATATTGAAAAATCCTTACAATCAACTTTACCAAAAGGTCCAACCACTTCCACAAAGACACAGGTAGATACCTCATTATTCAAGAGTGCTAGGAAATTCTACGAAAAGGTTACCAAGTCTTTGGTTTCAATGGGTTTAAGTTGTAATTTCTATATTGGATGTTACGATCAAGTTGGTCTTTATGAAATGGACGAAGTTTGTTGTAAAACTGGTGGGATAGTGGTAATGAGTGATTCTTTCAATACTGCTATCTTCAAACAAAGTTTTGCCAAGTTCTTCAGAAAACAAGACGAAGACAGTTCAGAGTATTTGGATATGGGATTTAATGCTACCTTAGAATGTAAAACTTGTGCTGATTTAAATGTCCAAGGTTTAATAGGTAACGCCACAGCTTTACCAGTCAAGAAGGGTGCCAACACATATGCTGAAAAATCAATATCAACTTTATCCATTGGTGAAGGAGATACTACATCTTGGAAACTCTGCAATGTCAATCCACAATCTACCTATGCTATTTACTTTGATAAATTAGATTCAGCAAACTTGACCCATACATTTATTCAATACTTATTTCATTACCAGCACCCTTCTGGGGAAATGAGACTAAGAGTCACAACTATTCCTGTCGCAATCATTCCTGATTCCGATAATGGGAATCTCGAAATCGGGTTTGATCAAGAAGCATCCTTGGTTTTATTGGCAAGGGATGCAGTGCATAAATTACAACCTTCCAATAATAAGAACAAATCATACTATAACCAATCAGCAGTAATCAAGCAATTAGATAAACATTTGATCGATTACTGTTCACGTTTTGCAATCTACAACGTTGGTCAATTGGAATCATTCAGGTTATCTTCCACTTACGCCATGTTACCACAATTCTTGTACCATTTAAGAAGATCCCAATTCATTAATGTGTTCAATAATTCACCAGATGAAACCAGTTTTATTAGACATGTATTTATGCACGAAGATGTAACCAATACGTTAATCATGGTCCAACCAACGTTATTATCTTATGACATTGATACGTTTGGATCTGTGGACGAAGCGACTGGAGAAGTTAATGACGAACCAGAACCAGTATTATTAGACTCCATGTCGTTAAGTCATAATAACGTTTTATTATTAGACACTTTCTTTCACATTTTAATTCATCATGGTTCAAAGGTGGCTGAATGGAGAAAAGCTGGTTACCATAAATTAGAAGAATATGCCCATTTCAAAACATTTTTAGAAGCTCCAAAAAAAGAGGCAGTTGAAATATTGATGGATAGATTTCCATTACCTCGTTTCATTGATTGTGATGAAGGTGGATCTCAAGCAAGATTCTTGATGGCGAAATTGAATCCTTCTACAAGCTATGCTACTAATCCTAGCAATTTCCTTCTTGGGGGACAATTAGATGTCTTAACAGACGATACAAGCTTGCAGCTGTTCATGACTCATGTACAGAAAATAGTGATATCAAAGAAATAGAAACGTGATTTAAGTTTATGAAAGTATTCAATAAATCGCAAGCTCTTACTTCACTATTAAATTAACCATCTAATCGTATAATTCTTCTAATCAAATTTACCCATTAACATTCTTCTTCTTTGCATATTTCATAGCCTTCTTTAAAAATTGCGTTTGAGAATCATGACTCTTATTCTCTTCATCTTCTTCCAACATCTCAGCATCCTCGTCTTCTTCTTTCACCTTACTATTCTCCTTCGGAACAATCTTAGTAGTCTCGTTACACGTCAAGTGTTCATTTACTTGTCCTATCAATTCGCCATAATCATCAAAAACTAAGTCTGTTCCTACCAATTTCTTCCAACTAGTCTCATAAATCTTACCATCTATGACGTTGACATTGTTGATAGAATCATTGGAATGACTTATATCAGCAGTTCCATTGATTGAATTATTAGATAATTTGATTAAGGGGTGTTCATTATTCAAGTCAGTCATTTGAAATTGCGCAGAGGGCTTAATTATATTGGATTTAGATCTGGGTGTATCCATTTTACTAGGTTCATCAAAATCTTGATTTTTACCTATCATTGGAATATCTATAGTGACGTAAAAGTCCTTTATATTGTTAGTAAAGGTAATAGAAAAGGATTGTCATTGTGTATTATCTCTATGAGCATTCTTGCATTCACTACAAACGTACCTTAAAGTCATTATTTCTCAAGTCGTCGGACCCTCCAGCTAATTCTGTAACTGGCGTTTTCTCCCTGATAGATTCATTTTCTATTTTATCTGACAATTCTTTATCTTGTAACTGCTTCTTTCTTTCAGCTTCTTTTCTAGCCTTGATATCTTCATCGGAACCTGCTTCAAATCCAGAATGGAAATTCCAATTCATTTCTTCTCCCTTGGTTAAAAATTCACAACTTCCATTCATTTTGATTTCCCAATCATTTGTAGAATTTCGTTCATACTTATCTAACGAACAAGCACCTGCTTTCAATAAAGTTTTTTGGTCATCAAGGTAATCCAACACTCCTTTTAATTTCAAAAGTGACAGTCCCAATGCAATCTTGGTTGCTGCGTGTGTAATGATCAAAATGTTCTCATATTGTGGGAATTTGGCTTCAAAGATAGGAATGAACTTGGTCCAAAATTGTTGGGCTCTTTCAAAAATTTCCTCTTCAGTTTCTCCACTGAGATCAGGAATCACACCAACGGTATTATCTCTATGCCAAACCTCTTCTTTTGCCAAACAGGAAGGGAAGAACTTTTCCAAAGTATCGTAATTGGCAGGAGCAGGAATTACGCTTCTATTTTTCTTATACCACTCACCAACTCCTCTTTCCAAAACAATTTGTAACGACAACATCTCTGCAATTGGACGACCGGTTTCAACACATCTATAAAAAGGGGATGTAAGGATAAACTGTGGTTTATCGGCATCTGGTAACGATGTTAAAAAGGCTGCCAATTGTTTGGCTTGTTCAACCCCATGTGGCGCTAAAGGAGGGTCACTGTCGATCCCAGTTGGGTTGGGTGGATGTGGAAGGGGCAACCAATTAGCTCTATATCCATGTCTTGCTATGTATATAGTTTTCAATGGCATTATCAAAGATGTTGTATGTGTTGTTTACAAAAAGAGTAGTTTCAATTTCAATATTTACTGTTGGTTGTCGATGTTCTCTTTCTGTTCGCGGTCCGATCGACTAGCACGAAGATTTATCTTCTACTGACTTTCTATCAAGTACACATTAAAATTGTACCTACATATACATTGATACCATAAAAGGAGGATTATATACACTTACAATGTATACACTAATTAAGACTTTTATATATAATTAGACGGAGGGAGGATGAGGAATGGTTGGAAGACAACATGTTTAGATCAACATTTCTAATGGGTTTTCGACGATCTTCTTCAATGCCTTCATGTATTCACCACCAAGAGCACCGTCAACGGTTCTGTGGTCGAAAGTACCAGTGATCTTGATAATGTCTTCGAAAACGAAACCGTGTTCATTGACATTTGATGGAACTGCCTTCTTGTCAACAGTACCGATGGCAAGAATAGCAGATTGAGGTGGGTTAATGATGGAGGTGAAACTGTTAACAGCATGGTTCATACCTAAGTTAGAAATACAGATGGTACCACCTTGGTATTCTTCTGGGCTCAACTTACCGATCTTGGCTCTCTTACCTAAATCCTTAACTTGCTTAGATATGGAAGCTAATCCCTTGGTGTGGGCATCCCTAACAATTGGGGTGATTAAACCAGTTGGGGTGGCAACAGCAACTGAAACATCAACAGTCTTGTAGTTTCTGATGATACCTTGTTCACCTAACCAAGAAGAGTTAACTTCTGGAACACGTAATGAAGCCAACGCAATGGCCTTGATCAACAAATCGTTGACAGACAACTTATATCTGTCTTCAGCAGTAGCGTTCAAAGATTGACGTAATTTCAACAATTTGGTGACGGAGATTTCAGATTGAACAAGGTAAGAAGGAGATTGTTGAGTAGATTGGAGCAATCTAGAGGCGATGGTCTTTCTCATACCAGTGATTGGGATATCTTCATAAGCTGCAGATGGGGCAGCGGCAGCAGCAGGGGTAGCGGCGGCGGCAGCTGGAGCCTTGAAGTTTTCAACATCCTTGGCAACAATTCTACCGTTTGGACCGGAACCCTTGATGGTCTTCAAGGAGATACCCTTGTCCAATGCGATGGTCTTTGCTAAAGGAGAAGCAAATATTCTACCAGCTGGGGCAGAAGAGGTAGACTTGGATGATTCCTTTGGAGTAGAAGAAGGTGCAGATTCTTTAGACTCTTCTTTTGGAGCTTCTTCCTTTGGAGCTTCTTCCTTAGGAGCTTCTTTTGGAGTTTCGCCAGCATCTTCAGCAGTGAAACTTTCAAAAGCAGCCACATCGCCTGAGTCTTCGACGTAAACACCAATTGGCTTACCAACTGGGATATCTTTAGCACCATCTTCGATCAAGATCTTGGCCAAGAAACCTTCTTCTTGGAATTCGAAATCCATAGAAGCCTTGTCAGTTTCGATTTCGGCAATTGGTTCACCAGGTTGCAACTCATCACCTACTTTCTTGGACCAGGAACCAATTCCACCTTGAGTCATGGTTGGGGATAAGGCTGGCATATGGATAACGGTGTGAGATGGGAACTTGCCAGATGAATATAATCTGGCCAATTGGAGGTATGAAGACGATTGTCTAGCAGCACGGATGGCCACACGGGATCTGACAGCAAGAAGGGCGGACATTATGGAATAGATGTGACTAGACTAGAAGGAAGAATCTAACTAAATGAGATGAAAGAATAGTCCTGTAAACACTACAGCCCGCCGCTATCGATTCCGGGAGGAAAAACTCATCGTTTGCGCATCAATGTCTTCCGATCGGAGTTACACTCCCGGGTTGGGCCGGCAATTGAGAGATGGAGACCAAATGAATCAAAACTAAACGCTTGAAAGAAACTATAAGCGTATCTTTCTGGATCTACACCTTTCTAATACATGTACCTTACCCAATCACATTTGCTTTGGAACTTCAATCGTCTTATTACATCCACAACCTGTCTGTCACTTTTTGTAGGGCAAATTCGTGTCCTGTATATAGGCCTCTTCTCTATGCTCACAGCTGCGAATTCTAAATCTAGTTTAGGGTAGTCTTGTGTACACTATATGTCTTTTATTTTATTTACCTTAATTGTTCTATAATGTGACAACCCCTCCATAGTATCTCTTATCTAAACCTTTCCTTGGCGGTTGATCTATAACCTCGTCTTCATATTCGACTTCTGCCGCTCCTCCTTTAGTTAGACTGTCCTTCGCCGTCTGCCACAGAAATCTGACTATTCCAAAACTCCATCCAAATACCTTATTAACCTTTCCGTTGAACCATTTCACGGTATTTGGATCGGACGGGTACCCTGATCCCAACTTCTCACCCTTGAGAGATTCCAACTTTTGGTTATAATAATGTATGTTCAAATCTCTTGTCACTTTGGCTACCACTGATGCAGCACTTACAATGGGAAATATACTATCAGCTTTCTTGGTGACAGTGACTTCTATGCCTGGAAATTCCTTGCTCAATTTAAAACGATAACTATCAGGTGGCCCAACTGTGTCGACAAAGATCTTTGTGATGTTTACTCCTTTCTTTAAGACTTCTTTGATCAATTGAATCGTTGTATCATGGGCCTGCAAATTCAAATTGTATGATCCTTGTCCTAAAGCTGATCTTAACATGCCCGCCAGAATATCTCTTGCAGTCATTGTTCTGGTGGCCCACCCCACATTATCGTTCAATTCACTATCACTCTGTTCTAATGACTTATGTAACTGTTCTCTTTTATCTTCTTTTAATGTTTTGGAATCTGCAAATCCATACTTACTCTTCAATGACGCCAGGTATTCTTCCAACGAATATGCAATTCCATATACCATTGGTCCAAGAACAGGTCCTCTACCTGCTTCATCTACCCCGAGAACCACCGAAGCATTACTGTTGGACTGAATCACTTTAGGAATCTCCGAATGATATGTAGTGGATTCAAACACGAAAGGATCTTCAATTGTCGTCACAGATGGTGGTAACCAACCAATACTTAAGTCCAGATCGAGTTTAATTCTCTTTTGGTGTGTTTCTTGAACTGTGGACCCATTTTCCTCTGAACCTCTTCTTTTCGTCGAGTTTGCACTGGCCTCAGCTTCAATTGGTGACATCTGGTTGACAGTTAGATACTTATTTCAACGCGTCAGATTTTCTGCTCATTATAAACTCCAATATTCTGCGACAGTACAAAATGATGACTACTGTTACTACAATTGATTTTTTTATAAGCGTATGGTATACTTTCTATAATCTCGTGTATAGCTCTAATATTCGCCTCCTGATCCAACTTTCATTTTCTTGTTTTAGACGTTCCTTCTCCCAGAATAGACTTTCCATGTCTAACATGCTTTATCTCTAGTTCGTTAATATATCCTTCACAGTTTCATAAACTAGGAAGGTAATACAAGTGGCTGGAACTACCCGCACAACATTGGCACTTAAGCCCTTGTAGAATGCTTTCCAGCGACCTTCGTAGTACCAAAGCTGGTGTACCACCGTTCTTATGTTCTGTTTCTTTTGATTATTTTCATAATATTGAAGTCTTGATTTGACTATTTGTGAAGGATACATGATAATCATACTCATACATTTGGAGATCGCTGATGAATAAATGTACTCCAGGGTAGAAAGTTTGTGTCCCAATTTCTCCAGACCATTAATTTGTAGATTATTCCGTTGCCTTCTTCTTATAAAGAAATTCTTCGAATGATCATAGAAGGTAAATTGGAAACTACCTTGGAAAACCAGAAACAAACTAGGAACAGTGCCTTTCCAAAAACTCAATATACTTTCGTTTCGTATTATTTGCCTAATTCCATCTAGGGTTGATCTGTACGCTCTAGCATCATTCTTAGATGTACCCAATATCCGAGTTTTCAAAACCCATATTGGATTAGTAAGGAGACTGGTAGTTATACCTGCCATCATTGAAGACGTGAAATAATTCATCGTCGGATTTGATGTATTGGTTATTCCTTTAAATTCGGAATAAAGTGAAAAATATAATCCCCAAGCTGAAATATTACCTATTAAATTTGGGGTAATCCCTCTATAGTATTGCTTAATTATTTGAAAGTTCTTCAAATATTTACCATTCTGTCTCTTGTATGAGTCTATGCCATCTTGGTTAATCCTTCGTATCACTTCTACCACAGAATAGAATGGTTTATGGGATGAAACTGTAGACTTGGATAATTGTAAGCGAACCTTGATAAGATCTAATGGGTGAGTTATCACAGTGGTAGAAAACCCTGCTGATAGACCTGCAAGTATTTCTATTTGTCTTTGACTTAGACTGGTCATGTAGGAATTTATTTTTCCTCAACTTCTTCTTTATCAAAAGATATAGTGGTTTCCGTCAAATCATCAAATCAATAAAATTTATTGATTAGTTCACCAGGATCTTCTCACAAAAATTTTACCCACGTCTACAAGCTCTTAAATAATTCTCTAAATCGATATCTTTATTCGATAATACCTATATACAATGAAATGTGAAGAAAACAAAAGGATAAGAGAGTTGGTTATATCAGGTTGTTTTGAGGTAATTAAAATAATTTTGAGTGAAAACACAGACAACAGTGTACTCCCAGGAAACAATGATTAACTATCAATGATTTGGATTTCGTTTCATCTATTAATTCAAAACCTTCTACTTCAGCTGATGTAAACCCTCAAAAAGGTTATGAATTCGTACATCTGTCGACAAAATTTACCTCCTTGTAAAACTACTTGTCTGACCCCTTACAAACATAAACATAAGAACATCATAGTCACGTTTTCAGCTTCATCATCTAAGCAGTTGGGAAAGGACTCAACAAACTGAATAAAGATGGCTTGCTTGGGCTATTGGCCCAACCTAAGTATAAGACAAATGGAATGAAACCGTAGTGAGCAACGGTTTTGGAGTAGTCTAAAACCTTTGCAATTCTTTCCTTGGATTCGTCTGACAAGGTGATTTGGAAGTTTTTGTTGGAAGTAGTTGGAGCAGCCATTGTTGATATATATATCTATGTGAACAGTTGTAACTCTCTAGCAATCGAGTTGTGTTGAATTGAGTGAACCTGAAAAATTTTAAGTTATGTTACGTAATATATTAGTAATCATCGAATACAGTAAGGAGATGTTGATAGTATTCATATACTTCAAAATAAAACCCATGTTGTCATCCTTTCCAGTTGAAAGTATTCAGTATTATATTAACTAACGGTCCCCGGGTTGATATTAGGTTTATGAATTTGGTGTACATGAAGGTTATTAATGTGCTACTATTTCTTTCAAACGAATTTTTTGCAACTTTCGTGCATTTTTATATAATTTTTAAAAATTTGTGTAGAATTGTTTAAACATCCGAAGACAATTCTTTGCTTAACTTTTGCAAAATTTGTCCAGCGTTCAATGTTGGGTCAATTTGTTTATAATTTTGTCCAGCAAGATAAAAACCAAATTCCGGAACATTCTTCTTGGCTTTTAAATCTTTAAAGGCAGAATACATTGGACCATAAGGAGGCAATTCGAGGTGGGCTTTGTCTTGAGTTTCTACAATATTCTCCAAGAAAGGAATGTTCAAAGCTCTAGCACGTTTACCCGAGACTAGAGGGGTCATGATAGTAGGAATTCTGTCCGACAATTTCTCTTTAATGAAGCTATTTGATGTAGATTCAGGAGTAGTCAAGAAAATGGAACCCATTTGAACCAACGATGCTCCACGAGTAAAGTATTGTTTACACGAGTTTGCATCCATGATTCCTCCAGCTGGTATCAAATATGGTGGATTGTCTGAATTCTTTGTATAATCAATAGCAAGTGAGAATAGCGAATTCGTAGATAGGTTTTCATCCATCAATCCAGATTTAAGGAAGTTTCCACGATGTCCCCCAGCTTCATATCCTTGACAAACAACACCATCTACTCCGATTTCGGCTAAAAATTTGACTTCTTCGATAGAGGTGGCACACACAAACACTAGAATTCCCAGTTTCTGTAATTTCTGAATAGTTGCCTTGGTTGGATAACCAAAATGGAAACTAATGATCTTAGGCTTTACGGTATCAAAGTAATCCAAAACTTCCTGAAGAACATCGGGATGGTTTTGTTCAATTTCCTTGAATGAAACATTACCATTCTCGAATGAAATGTCACTCAAAGAGACATTCGAAGGAACAAATGGCTTATAAAGATCAAGCCAATTTTGTTTTTGGGTCCCAGTACTTTCGCCTTCAATTTCATGGCAAAAGAAGTTTAAATTGACTCTACTAGGATCATCTGTCAATTTTGCATAACTGTCAATTGTTTCTTTGATTTTAGAAATTCCCTTTCTTAAGTCAATACTGGCCAAAGCAATCGATCCTAATCCACCATTATTAGTTACCTCTGCAGCCATTTTGATAGTTGAAATTCCAGCCATTGGAGCCTGGACAATTGGCACTTTCAAGCCCAACGCTTTTGATAGAGTTGTCATTTTTTTTGTCAATTAGATTAGCAATTTGTTCAAGAGAAATCCCTAATTTGATTTTATGTCATACATAATTTGTCTTCCGCGATCTGCATTTTAATTACGTTTAGAAGGAAGATCATTAGTCATAACATCTAAAACTGGGTTCATAAATTTGATTGTTACTAATTTCTAAAAGGAGTTAAGGAATTCGCACCAATAGCATTTGTTACATTTCAGATTACTATGAGTAGAGAGGTCACTTGAGCAGAACAGAAGATCTAGGACAGTAAGAAAATCCCTAGATTGTAGACATCGTCAACTGTCCAACTCTTTATAGTTATTCCAAACAGGATATATACCGAGGATTGGTATGCGGGGTTATCGCTAATGAAATGGAAGTCGCGTCAATAGCATGTGCAACAAATGTTGAAGATTGACAGGTGAGATGGTAAATGTCAACACATTACGTCCAAGGACATTACTTAAAGTAGTACCCATAAAATCATAAGAGATGAGTTGTAGTATTATAGAATACAATTATATTAAAGAGCCATACATTGTGGACAGCTGTCTCGTGTAACCTAGTCTAATGCTTGATAGTATATATAGATAAGAAGAATCTAAACTTCCCTAAACCTCCTCTATTGCTTTTGCAAGTACACATAAGCACCAACAGCTAACAAGAAGATGATCACTGTGATCATAGAACTTGAAATTCCAGAATCTTCTTTACTTTCAGTGATTCTGAACTCTTTATGGACACCCCCTTCAACTCTACCAATCAACAAACCAAGTAAGGCTTCATGGGCTTCGTCGGAGTGACCAATATCGTTAAAGGCTTCAGTAGCATCGGTACCTGCGACATCAACAACGACCTCTTCACCACCTGGATGTTCGTCTATGTATTTGGTAACATCGTAGACTTTACCATTGTAGACCACCCACAAATCGTCGATGGTTTTATGTTCAGCAACTTCGTCAAAGGTGTAGACTTTCAATTCGGACAAATCGGACATGATAGATAGAATTTACTTCAAATATGAGTAAGAAGAGTAGGTATATAAGAAATCGAAATAAATATATGTGGCAAGCGAGAAAATTGGTCGATTTTGTGGTTCTATACGATGGGAGTGTATGGAAGATGGGCTCGACATTTATTAGGAGCAAACCCTTCTGATGTGTTCCCATCTACGGGATTACCATACTAATTGCGGGGTCTGAATCTACATCACATAAAAATATTCCCACCCGCCCTATTGTCACACCATATTCTAATCTTGCAATTGGCCAAGTAGCCTAGAATTCCTTTCATATTCGAAGCAGAAATCTCGTATAATGGCATGTGATGCTCACGGAATATTTTGCCTATTGAAGAAAGAAATCTGCGATAGCCCAAACATTTTTTTTTTGGTAACTATGCTAGGAAGACTGCATAGAAGCCGCGGTTCGAATTCTTGGGTAATACGATGCCCAAATTGCATGTTTAATGGTATGCTGTACCAGTTGATGTGTTATCTGAACGTGACATTTAATTAAAGAATTTAAATTAGATTATCTTGTTTTTAATTCAAGGCACTATTTATCGCTACACTTTCTACCAAAATGATAAAATCTCCCATCAATCAAGATACATTTTAGGTCTATTATACACTTAGTTATATGTTGTTCAAGTCAAAGTCAATTCCCTTTTGCTTCAACTCATTTTGCTTGGTTAACTTCTTTTCTTCATGCTTTTCAACCAAAGTAGACCATTCTTCCTTAGATCTTGGCTTATCGTTCTTTTCCTTGGTGATCTTATATCTGGCTAATGGATTAAACTTGGAGTTGGAATCTTTAAATAAGTTTTCATGAGGAGATTCTACGACTTCACATCTAAGCAAGTGTCCAAAAAGTAAGTAGTTGTTCATAGTTTCAGCAGCGATCTTTGCAACAGTCTTGGTTTCGAATTCGATGTATCCATAATGCTTTGATTTACCAGTCTTTTTGTTTCTGGATAATCTTAAATTTATGATCTTACCGAATTGTTCAAAGTACTTTTGCAATTCATTTTCATATAGACCATGAGGAATTCTTCCGATATATATAATTCCTGATTGATTCTTGTTATTTTGGTTAGATTTTTGGGAAGAAGGATCAACTATAGATTTATTGATAGAGTGTCCATCTTTGGTAGTTAATGATTTGTTCAATTTCTTTGGGGCATCTTCAACACCTTCTTCATTATCATCTTCGTCTTCACTAGAGAGACCATGTATATCTTCTTCATCACTTTCTTCTGATAAACTTTCAACTCCAGCAGCTTCACTTTCTTCGTCATCGCTAGATTCTGGCAATTGCAAATCTTCTTCAATTTCTTCTACAGATTTCTCACTAACCTTAGCAACATCCTTCTTTGGTACTGGCTTACTCTTAGCAGCAGCTTGTGACTTCTTCACGATTTTGGCCATCTTAATGATAATGAACTAATATTAAGCAAATGTTTTCTTATAAAGATTTTCTCGATGAGGATGAGCTAGATTTAGAAAAAATGATTTACATGCAGGACCAATAGTGCTCTTTTGCGCGAAAACAATTCTTTTACTACTAACAAACTAAGATGCGAAGATCACAATATCCGCTGCAATCATTACGTTTACTTAACTTTACTTTAATGCTTTGTCTAACAACTCAAAGGTCTTTATACTGGGCAACCCAACGATGTTGTAATAATCACCTTCCATTGAGCCGAATAGCAAACACCCTTTCTCTTGATATTTGAACCCTCCAGCCACTTGTAATCCTTCTTCGGATTCCACATAGGAGTCAATCAATTGCTGTGAAACATTTACATTAAAGTACAAATTGGTGATTACCAGATCTGAAAACTTTTCAACAGTCCTTACTCTATCCTTGAATTCCACCTTGATGACATTAATCGCAGTAATTACTTTAAGATGAGGATGATTTCGGTACCATTCAAACATTTCCCGTTGTCTTTCCTTTGTTCCAGGCTTTTCAAATACATTTTCTCCACTGCTAATTATTGTATCAGCAACAAGAAGTATAAAGTCACTCTTCTCTTCTAATCTGGCGAGAATCTCTTCTCCTTTATTTTGACAAGTCAATTGTACGTAATGTTCATTAGAAATACCATCTTTACTCAAATCTTCAGCATATCTTGATGCAAATATGGTAATATCATTTATGTTAAGATTTGTGGATAGTATATCTCTTCTTCTATCAGACGTAGATCCTAGAACAAATTTGTACTTATTCAATTTTTGGTGTATTGGGTGATTAAAAGTCATTGATTACTGATTGTTCTATACTTAATTCCTTTGAAATAGTGGTTGTTCGTGTGAACACCGAATCGCAAAATTTCAGATCAATCTCTAAATTGCTAGAAAATCATGACAACCTAATCATACAGATTCATCATCGAAGTTTGATAGAGATGAAGAAGCTCATCAGAATACCCGTAGAGAAAATTAAGTAGCTTAGAATTTCTTGCCCATATACCTCTTTTTTAATAGCTGATAGCCTTGAAATTCACAAAAAAAAATAAACTGTAAATCTGACTCTTTTACAGTTTAAATATACCGTTGTTGTTCAGACGAGTGTAAATCAACATAGTAAACTTGGACAATCAAATTGGTAGGAATATTCCACTACAAGTAAGGGAAATATAAAAATAAGTTCAGAAATGAGATTGCTATACAAAGAGAGCCCTCGAACGATAGCAGTTTATTCTGATACCCATACTTTGGTAGTTCAGGAATTGAAAAATAAGAAGTCGTCAGTAGTTGTTGAACTTGTTTCTAATGATCAAATCACAAGAGAAAGTGGATATAAACCATTGTTGAAAAAAGAAATCTTTGGTTCTTTGGGTCTTATCAATGTCGAGAACCAGATCTTTTTATCCATCATATCCGGTGCTATAACCGATGTGGCACATCCTGTCAATTATGAATCTGTAGACAAGATTTATTCAGTTGATTTTGTATCACTTACCAGTGATGAATGGGACTTTGTCAACTTAGATTCAAATGGTTTTCCTATAATCTCCGCCAACAATGGTGCTGCCGAAGAAAATGATTATGCTAGATCTGTCCACCCTTGCCAAGAACTCAAAAAGTTACTTTCTAATGGTTCATTCTACTACTCCAACAATTTTGATTTGACATCTACATTACAAAACCGTGGAGTGAATCAAAGCAAACTAAATGAAAGAGACGGCCATCACTCTATTCGTAAAATGAATACGGAGCATTATCAGAAAGACTTCATGTGGAATGCCTATATGATGGATGAATTAATCACATTTAGATCTAACTTGGATTCCTCATTGCAAGCCATTGTCGACTCTAATGGATTTTTGACTACTGCCATAAGAGGGTTTGCAAAGACTCTTAGACTTGATCTGACAAATACGATCTCAATTATATCTAAACAATCGTGGAGAAGGGCAGGAACTAGATTTAATGCTAGAGGTATTGATGACAATGGATTTGTTGCCAATTCTGTTGAGACTGAGTTTATATTTGATAATCCATCTCAAGCATCCATTTTTGCATTTGTTCAAATTAGAGGTTCTGTTCCTACATTTTGGGAACAAGACTCGACTTTGATCAACCCCAAAATCACGTTAACGAGATCCTTAGGTGCAACTCAACCTATTTTCAACAAACACTTTAGTGATATTTGCCAAAGATATGGTGTCTGCCACATTATCAATTTATTATCCAAAACAAAACCTGCAGAAGTCGCTGTACTGCGTCGATACCATGAGTTATATGCCCATTCTGATAGAGCTGAAGAAATGACATTTAGTGATTTTGACTTTCATGCTGAAACTAAGCCACTGAGTGGTGGTTTTGCTGGTGCATCCAAGATTTTAGCGTTACTTCACGATTCTTTGGAACAGTTTGGCTGGTTCTATTATGATTCAGATCAAGGTGAAGTATGCACTAGACAAGACGGTGTTTTTAGAACGAATTGTTTGGATTGTTTAGACAGAACCAACTTGATTCAACAAGTGGTTTGTCAATATATATTGGAACACGTGCTTAAGAATCAATCTGAAAACTATGGAAATAGTCATAGGGATGTTGCAAGAATTGATAGTATAACCAACAGACACAACTCCTTATGGGCTGATCATGGAGATGCAATTTCACAAATTTACACTGGTACCAATGCATTGAAATCCTCATTCTCCAGATCTGGAAAGATGAACTTCGCAGGTGCATTATCTGATGTAACTAAATCGGTTTCAAGAATGTACCAAAACACCTTCATAGATGGGAAAAAGCAATCAATAACAGACTTATTACTTGGGTATGATGCCAAATATTCGATTCCTGTAAAGATTTACGATCCAATCAATGAACATGTTGCGGCCAAGTTGAAAACCAGTGCAAACTTATTTACTACTTGGAATAATATCACTGTTTTTGTCGGTACTTATAATGTTAATGCATTAGACCCCTCGAATGCAAGAATTGATTTATCAACCTGGTTATTTCCTCCCGAGAATGAAGAAGCAGAAATGCCAGACATTTTTGCAATTGGGCTACAAGAATTAATTGAATTGAACGCAGGCTCGATCTTGAATGCAGACGCTTCTAAACCTACCAAATGGGCTGAGATAATTAATGACCAGCTTAATTCCGGGAATGACCGATATTTATTATTGAGAACAGAATCAATTGCATCTATGTCGTTATTCTTATTCGCGAAGAAATCTCAAGTTCCACTTGTCACACAAGTAGCAGGATCTTCCAAGAAAACGGGATTGGGTGGAATAACTGCAAACAAAGGTGCTTGTGCTGTAAGGTTTGATTTTGGTCTGACATCATTTGTCATGATAACCTCACATTTAGCCGCTGGTACTACAGCAGTCACTGAACGATTCAATGATTATCTGACAATTATGCTGGGTTTAACATTTACCCGAAACATGAATATTAGGGATCATGATCATATAATATGGTTTGGGGACTTAAACTACAGAATTTCGATGCCAAATGATCACTGTAGATCCTTAATTGAACATGGTGCTTTTGATGAATTATTGGCAGTTGATCAATTGAATGCTGAAATGACCCAAAAGGGTGCATTTACAGGGTTTAAGGAAGGTGTTATCAAGTTTTATCCAACATATAAATTTGATAAAGGCACAAACGAATATGACACTTCTGAAAAGCAAAGAGTACCTTCTTGGACTGATAGGGTACTTTTTAAAAGTGCAAAAGGTAAGGATGCTTTACAGCAAAGAAATTATAATAGTACTATGGAAGTCTTATTAAGTGATCACAAACCAGTATTTTCAACTTTCACTAGTACCGTTGAATTTATAAACGAAAAGAAGAAAACTAAATTATTCAAAAGTTTGTATGAAACTTATAAGGCCGAACATGGAGGTGAAGGGGTCTCGTTACTCGAAATTTCAGATTCTAGTACGCAAGTATCAAGAAATTCAGGTTCAAGCAATGCTTCATTTTCTGTTGATGCTTTGTCGGAAATGAAGTTATTAGACGATGAATTCGAAGTAAAATCTTCGAAATCAGCATTCTCTCCTCCCAGGCGGATTCCTCCACCACCAATAAGTAGGAAACCTGTCGATAACAGCGTCTATTCAGGTATCAAACATACTACTCCACGAAAATTACCACCACCTCCAGATGCATATCTAGATTCATTCAATTCTCCAAATCCTCCGCCACCACCCCCAACACGGAGATCTCTCCCACCACCGATTTCGGCCAGAAGTACACTACCTATTGGGTTTTCTTCTACTCCTTTAATCCCAAGTAGATCTAGTTCAAGCACACCACAAGCTTCACCACCAAACGGACACGCGGCAGGAAATCAGGAGGCTGTAAAGCCATTAATACCATCCAAGCCTTCGTCCCTAGCAAGCAATAAAACCAAGAATGAAGTAGCTAAGGTTATTGAAAAACCAGAAACAAAAGAGAAGCAGGTTAGTGTTCCAGCTCCACCACCTCCTAGAAATTCTAGCCCATTGCTGGTTAATATGGACTCTCCGGCTTTACAGCCACGAACAATGTCAGACTGGAAACCGTTAACTCCCAAATGAGGTATCTATATACACATCTACATTTCGAATACTTTAAATAGATTATTTATATGATTGATTATCATAGTCAAGTAACTTCAAAGTAGTGTAAATATCAAAAAATGGTTTCCATTCAAACTGCTCAATTGAAATTCAACAGAGTAGTAATCATATCAACATAATACAAAATGAGTAGCAGTGCTAAAAGGATTAAATTTGTCAGCATATCAGTCCCTGTTGCATATGGTAACCATGCGCTTCGCTTAACACCTGAAATGAGAAAACCCAACACTCCACCAGATCATACACATGAATGGACAGTTTTTTTCAAACCAGTATTGAATGATATAGATTTAACACACCTCATTAAGAAGGTAACGTTCAAGTTGCACGAAACTTATGATAATCCCGTGCGATCGGTAGAGAAGCCGCCATACCAAGTAACGGAAACCGGATGGGGAGAATTTGAAATCATTATTAAACTACACTTTCATTCAGGACTGGAGTTGGGTATTAACGAAAAAAACTTCCAAATATTCCATGCGTTGAAATTGCACCCTTTCAACCCACAGCATGAGCTCAGAGAAAATGGGGAAGTTCATTCGATATTGTATGATGAATTAGTATTTCAAGAACCTACCGAAAAAGTATTCGAAGAATTAACTCAAAAGCCCCTGAGCTTATTACCTTACAAACTATCAGACCCTGAAAAGCGAGACCAGGAATTTATAAGAACTGATGAAACTGACGAATTAGCTCGTTTGGACATATATATTAACAAGGTAAGAGAGGAAATTGAAAATCAACGCAATGAGTATAAAGATTTAGAGCAAGAAAAATTAGCTTTGCTCCAGTAGTTATAAAAGGACAACCATAACTACTTAACTACTTAACTTAATGACATACGAAAAGACACTACGAGAACTTGGTTTTAAGTTCAATATTGATTAAATTATTGATTATGTCCATCTTCAAAATAGTTGATAAACTCTTCAATTAAACCATCCAACTGAGGTAACGTTACCCCAAATTTCCTTTGAGTGTTACAACATCCAAGCTTACAATCTTTGGTCCGTAAAGGTCGGTGACCCAATGCTCCGATTTGTATTGGGATTGAGCATCGTATTAATTGTCCCTTTTCAACAATGAAGAAGTAATCTCGTGGATAGCAACCACCACCTAAAGGATCTAAGACTTTGAAATCGCAAGATAATTGGTGGCACTGATCATTTTTGGAAACAGTCTTTGGACGAATTAGCTTAGTTTTCATATTGGCAGTAATAAATATAATAGAATTATAATACCTTTTTGGAAACTTACTCCATATTTCTTCTATGAATTCTTTACCTTGTATTCCAAGAAAGAAGATAAACTGTAAAGGTTCGAGGATTTCATCTATGATCATATCGTCAGATAAGGTGCTATCCACGTCAATGAAACAGGACTTACTTGAATGATTATTCAAACTGAATTGAAAATTTTGAAATTCATTATTTTCTCTCACTTGATTAAGAATATCTGTTGATTTCTTTGAAATAATTACAGATTCTTCGAGGGGGATCAAATTTCCTGGTATATTCAGCCCTTTGCATTTCCTAACTTTTATTATGTAGTCTTTTTTTGGTAGAACTTTGGACTTCAAATATTGCCAATTCTGAACACTATTGGCACTAGAATATGTATCCGTAAGTATTTCAGTATTTTCTCTTTTCATTAGACTGGTTTAAGATACAACAGTTTCGATTATCACTAAAAAGGAAACTGAAATTCTCATAATTATCATTTGTATTGACACATTACCATGAAGATGACATGATGAAAAATCACACTATATTCTCCCCGCAATTGTAAAGACGGTCGCGTGCGACAATCGATACACGACCTGGCAGGTTTCAAGGTATAATCAAGCACCGAAGACATGCATGTATACAAAGACGTGTTATTACCGATAAAAACAGGTCCCTGGAATTGTAAATACAATATTATTTGTTTAATGTTTGATCTGGACAAATAAGTGAGAGAGAATGAGAATCTGGTTACTTTACTCACAAAATCATCATATACCTGGTAAAACCGCTTCCGTTTACTTTCGATATCCTGACTCTATCAAAAAAATACACCCTGTAATCTACATTAAAATAGCTACCTACGTTTATATGTGTCACAATTTCATACTTAGATATCTTCTAGCTAATATATGTCTCGAAAAAGGTGAAAAAAAACGCCTCCTAGCAAAAGTGAGTTCGTTCAAGAAGTTAAAATATGTCGCACTACAACAACGTAAATACGAACACCAGAAAAATTATAACGGAAGTTTGATATAGTCACTGAATCGTAGTAATAAATTCATGACGTGGTACAGCTATAGCTACAGGCCTAGAGAGGTTTCTTTTCCAAGCAGATCGAGAAGCAGTTCTTAGAATGCTTAATTGAGTTTCGTATATTTTCGAGTGGTACAGAATTGCAGCCACTGTGATTCTAGTTTCCAAGGTTTCTTTTGCAAGGAGCTTCTCCTTTTTTACCCTACTCTTGACTTGGTGCCAAAACTGCTCTATGGGGTATAGCTCTGGAGAAAAAGGAGGTAAGTAAAGAAGTCTATATCCACGGGCAACAATAATTCTACGAATACTTGCATTCTTATCGATACTAGCATTGTCCATTACCAAGTTAGCATTTTTCAAAACGCAGTGTTGATCAAGAATATAGTATCAAGAAGGAACTGAATGTAGTGACCTGTAACTGTCCCTTTAGATTCATCCTTGATTTGTCCCGATTCTAACTTGCGTTTCTTATTCTGCAAAGGAGGCCTGGGTATTCTCATACTCAATGAACTAATCCGTAGATGCAAATAGCACCCAAATCAGTTCTAGTTGAGGGTGTTTTGACAACAGGTGTTTTTCCTTTGGGAGCCTAGCCCCCAGATCAAATCTCTCTTGGATCTTCGTTTCAGAAGTCCTTTCTACGCTATCCCTACGGGCCAACTTGAAAGTAAGAGCACACTCGTCCCTAATGAAACGATGAAGATTCGACTTACTGACACTCAACTGACACTCAAAATAATTCATTCAAAACATCCATCATTTTATCGACTCCAGCTGATGGGTTTTCGTCGACATATTCCACGAGAAATTCTTTATGAGAATCGTTCAATTTTGGCTTATATGCTCTCCCTTTAGGCTTGGGAGTTGGTACCTCTACGCTGTACCCCTTCGTCAAACTCTCTTACCCATCTTTGAGCAGTCCTCTTCTCGATTCCTAATTTTTCGGTTATAGAGGCAATTGAGGTTGGGCGGAGAGTCCATTCAACAAAGAACGCAGTTCACTCTTTCATTGTACAAGTACAGTACCTTCTTGTAGCATTTCCTGGGTTTATCTCCATCACTGGTTCAGCGTGGCCATCATCATGGATTTAATTGACGATAACAGCTTGGGACACTTCTTTTGAGGAGCGATGTCTTTCAATACCACTATCCTCAATTAGATTACTCATAGTGTGGATGGTTATACGACCCTTTATATCACTTTCATCCAAAAATGGCTTTCCTGCTTCATCTGCGATATTGTCATTACCATCTTTAAATGCAAAAAGCACACTCCATCCTAATTCTGCTATACAATTGAGTATAATCCCCTAAGATTTTAAGAAAGTAGATACTGCTTTTATATAAAGAAATCAAGGGGTGTCAATACCCTCACCTCGAAGTTGCACCAAAATTACTTCAGCAATTTTTATTGGATTCCAGGTGCAACAATTAATACTTAGGGCCGAAACGTTTAATACTCTTTGATGATACTGAATACTATGAGAATCAAAAAAAGATAAGCTAAGAATATGTTTGCATATTTAAAGAAGTTACCAGTGCTCAAAAGACAACTTAATTTAAAAGAATAAGAATAGAATTTTCCACTAGACAAGAAATTGGAAAATGCTAGAATTGAATTGAAATGCAATCTTGCGACATTTTGATTAGAAGGGACTTTGAGTTGGGAATTACGTTAGTGCTCAAAATTTGTTGAAGTGAGAGAACATTCGATGGTCGGACAGCTTGGCGAGTTAGGAAGGATCAACAAGTAAACCAATGGCTCTAAATTGTTTTGGCATGAATTGAAAGTCAAGACAATAAAATCACTAATGCAGTTCTCCCTAAATAAAACTCTATCTTCATATGCTTTCCAAATACCACAAACTCCTGCTACAATGCAGATAAAAGATCCTTTGGCTAATCATTTATAAGATAATATGGTAGATCAAATATGATCCGTAATATATCCCCTACCAGTTTAGCCTCCCTAGCCATACTGTCCGACCATCAAAAGTTCTCACTTAAACATATTCCACATCTCTCTTCTACGCGAATAAACACATGATCTGACAGCATGGCAGGATAGGGAGGATGAACTAATAAACTGTCAATCTAAGGGACAAGTTACACGTCATATATAACATATATAACAGATCACATTTCAAATTCAATAATATAGCAACTCGACCATCAGAAAGCACAATACACCACTTAAGTGATACCCTATGTCTATATGGAATTAGGACTATACTTTTATCTAATGATCTACGACGAAGCACAGAGTTAGACTTCTCTAAATTAACATTTCTTACCCTCTACAAAGTCTGGGTACAAGAAACATATGGAAAAGCCCGTGGAAAAGGCCATCATCTTCAAGTTACTGCTCGGGGTTGAGTCAGATTGTGAGTACAAGAACTTTTGATGGTCGGACAGCATGCCAGGATGTGGAGAATTAACTAGTTACAGTCATGTACATATTGTTAATTTGGATAATCCTAACTCCAAGTGTGGGGGTAGAGGAAAGTAATAGTTTTAAGTATTCATAAAGTTTGTATGTATCATACGTGTAGCGACAGCCCTGTGTATATATCATACGTGTCATAATCTACATCTCTCTTATGGAACCGGATTTTGTAAAGTAGCCACTTCTCCCTGCAGCAACTTTGCTGGTACCTCTAGCCTCCAATTCCAAGGAACTGAATTCTGGATAAACCACACTTTCATGGTTTATATTCACACTGAAAATACAAATCAAAGGGGCTTTATTATACTTGAGATTAGTACTTCTCCATGAACCCCCCCCTCTTTGGTCACCTGCGTTATCGTTTAACAGATGTGCCGCCCCAGTCAAACTCCCCACCTGACAATGGTTTTAATCCGGATAGGACGTTGGACGGCAAAGACCACCTCCGCTTAATTGAATAAGTAATAAACTGTAGAGGTAGTGGTATTTCACCGGCGCCGAAAGCTCCTACTTATACAATCATCTATGTCTATTCACAATCTCAAACTAGAATCAATCTCAACAGGTTATACTTTCCGCCCTGATTCTGGCAGGTTCTTCCCTTGGCTGTGGTTTACTATATAATAGATAGGCACCATTCATGCGCGTCACTGATTAGATGACAAGACATTTGGCTACTTTAAGAGAATCATAGTTACTCTCGCCGTTTACCAGCGCATGAATGAATTTCATCACTTTGACATTCAGAGTGTTAATTTGGATAATCCTAACTCCATGTATAGTGGTAGAGGAAAGAGATATTAATTAACATATTAATATCTAGTTCAATTATCAAACAATGTTCTTACACATATGATGTGAAACATATTGTTTCATGTAATATTAGTAGTAGAGATAACGCACCTCTCTTGTATAAATAGGGATAGAATGATCCCTCTTTATTAACAAGAAGGTAAGGTACATATTACATATACTTTAACAACTTTTCAGTTTATCCTCCCTATTCCGCCATGCTGTCCGATCATCAAAAGTTCTCACTACAACAATAGCAAAGGATGATTTGAAGGTATACAGCAGGAAATCTTTATCCGAAGATCAATATATGTACCCTCAATCTTTATGGGTTATCACTTAACATATACTCACTCTTATTTATCATATATCACACGCAACTTGCTGCTGAGATTGACAGATAACATTGCATCATCTATAATGTTTATAGACTTTGTAAATTTGGATAATCCTTACTCGTGTATGGTGGTAGAGGAAAGATGTATTAACTCTACAACATCAAGTTCAATTAGTTTCACGTCATATGTGCAAGAACATTGTTTCGTGTAGTATTTGTTAAATTGGATAATCCTAACTCTGAGTGTGGTGGTAGAGGAAAGAGATGTTAATAGTTTTAAGTTCTAAGTCTGTGTGTATCATATGTGTCACCTTACGGTGACAAATTTATGATGTGTTTCTTACATGCCATATATACCCTGCATCTTTCTTGTATAAATAGGGATAGAAATATTCTTACTTTGTGAAAAAGAAGGATAGGTAGATATTACAAGTACTAGTTTACACTCCAAAAATCAATCGGTAAATAAGATTTATAACTTTGAAACGGAGGAAGTGTGTAGAAGTTGGAGTGTCAATATCAACAGGTGATTTCTTATTAGTTTGTCTGATACATACAATCCATTTCTTTCTTGGCTTTGGATTTTGTTTGTTCCTTTCTTCATCTGGTTTGATGTTTACTGAAAATTCACATATTGGGAGGGGACTTTTGATAGTCCGACAGCATGGCAGAGTATAATGCAATATCAAAATGTTTATGATAGGTTTTTTATTATTTGTTAGTGAAATTTTAATTTTCTTTTCTTTATTTTAAAAAAGATAAATAAGAATTATAATTTAATAATTAAAATTCTACATTATATGGTTGATTATTATTAGGTAAGTATTGGCTATATGTTCCTTATTTCTTTGCCATAACTGGAAATGTCTTTTTCATTATTTGCATTTGTCATTCCCATCACCGAAGACAAACTGATGGCTCAAGACTACGAATTGACTTCCTTAAATTAGCGAATGGCTTTAAAATACAAACCATGTACCATTTGCGAATCACTATATTTTACTGAAATGAAAGCTATGCGAGTTTGAGGAGGCAACTTGAAACCAAGTATTTCCGAGGCACACAAGATACCATTATTGGTCTCCATTAAAGCAATCCTAGAAAATGAGGTTCAAAATTGAAATCATATTATATGTATATATATATATTCCAGTTTGTTATTTATGCGTTTGTTAATAACTGTAGATAAATGTGAATCGAAATCATACCGTAACAATGTGTGTGGACCTCTATTACTTTATATATATATAAATTGGCTCAACAGTAATGTGGAATTACGCACTGATTTACTTTGCAAACTAGCTCCAGGCATCAACACAGCAACAGAAAAATCGCCCTATCCTTTGTTTGATGTTCATGTAAGGTGTGTTAAGAAATTGTTGCTATCAGTCTCGAGATTATCCCCCAGGAAGGAAAGGAATTTGCTTCCCTATACGTGGGTAACGAAATCAGGTCAGGCAAATCTTAAAGTTGTTAGGCGCATGCTACCTTACATATTATAGGAGTTAGCTTCAATTATTTTCAGTTAAAGTAGCGGACAGTCAGGATTGCTTAAGCAACTCAAATCCAGTTAGAGTGAATAAATGTTATTCACAGACATGGTAGTACTAATAGCTTTCAGGAATTCTAGTGGTGGTTTTTTGTTTAGTCCGAATTATTGATTTTAAATGCTGAATCAGAAATAAGAGGATTACTGTGTTGATTTGGATAATCCTAACTCTGTGTGGTGGTAGAGGAAAGAGATATTAATGGTTCAATTATGAATCAATATGTTTCATGATATTAGTAGAGATGTACTCCGCATCTCTCTTGTATAAATTGAGATGGAATGTCCCTCTTAATTAACAAGTAGGTAAGGTAGATTATTAATATACTTTAACAGTTTTCTAGTTTATTCTCCCTACCCCGCCATGCTGTCCGACCATCAAAAGTTCTCACTCCAACACACTGCACTCTACCTATTACTTGGACTAGCATATATACTATAACTCTGGACTTCAGAGTTTAAAACATTGCCGTGTTTATAATGTGTATATCACATTATGTATCATCTCTTTTGTGGTACTAGGTGTACTCTCCTAGATACGATACATTCTGTTGTGTATTTGCTATTCCAACCCACTCTCAATATGGCGTATGCTAAAGGATTCAGTGTGTATAATTACGATACTGTATATAACCCTTTAATGTTACTTAATTACTGTTCGTCTTTTGATCCTTTGCAACATTTCGAATTTCTATCGTCACACCCTCACAAGAAGGTACAACACCATCCTAAGTAGTTATTTTTATTTCCCATTTTATCTTGAATATACTTTTTAGATGTGTCACTACCCATGATCATACACATACATAGTATATCACTACAAAGAGTGAGATCGCAGCGTATATTGCAGTTCGCAATTTAGCATTCAGCGTGATTTCAACGTATTCACATTAGAGAACGCTGATTCTCAATCATGCTCATAAATAATAAAAGTTTGGTTGGTCTCGTTTTTTTTTAGCTCTGATACACATTTTCCAATAGTCAATCTTGACGGTTGCAAAAACCCAAAATTATTCAATGATCACAGAGGATCATATATTGGTATTTAACTTATATGAGTTGATTTGCTACACGTAAAACACCATATGTTACATTTAAAGAGATTAGTACCAAGATTTTTTCTTGACTTTGTAAGTAAGATATATATTTATCTTATATTGACAATCGCATTCAATATAACTATTCTTGAGTGATATTAGAAGAATATCAGATCCAGTTTCTGAAGTATTTGTTGGACATTTTCTTCCCCGCCTTCTTTATCGAGAGGAATGGGAGAGGGGGGGGGGGGGTAATGGGCGAAACCGGCTCTTTCTGCGTCCGATTCCGAAAAACTCCGGTTAAGATCAAGCATTGTGGTACAACCTTGACAATAATTGAAAGGTTTGATTAAGGATAACGTTGTGTGATGTTACTTAATTTGATCGGAAATAGCAATAGGAATGAGCAGCAGCAACTGAAATTTACAATTAGGTTAAAGTAGGATATAATAAAATCAGTATGAAGTATGGTTACCTCTAAAAAAAGTATATGCAGGAAATATCGATGCCGATTATCTCATATAAAACTTCATCAATTCGCTCTATTTAGAAGTTATTCAATATTGTTCAGTTGAACTAAACAACACCTCGTCGATACTATATAGAATGTCTACACAAACTTCTATTCCGCCGAAAGTGACTTATCCGTATGTTCTACTTTTTCTTATCGAATAATGTTATCGAAATATCTAACAAATAGATTCTGGTATGGTGGTGCTGCAAGTATGGTAGCTTGTTTAGTGACACATCCTCTAGATTTAGCTAAAGTTCGTTTGCAGACAGCTAAAGTTCCAGGACAATCGTTGGCGTCCATGGTATATCAAATCATGACGAAGGAAGGTGTATTTAAGATCTATTCAGGTTTAACGGCATCCTTACTCAGACAAGCAACTTATTCTACCGCCAGGTTTGGTATTTATGAATATTTAAAAGACTTTTATGTGGAGTCAACCAATAATAACAAACCATCTACTGCAGTATTATTACCGATGTCTATGGTAGCCGGTGCCTTGGGGGGATTAGTAGGTAATCCTTCCGATGTTGTTAATATCAGAATGCAAAATGATTCTAGTCTACCAATTGAGCAGAGAAGAAATTATAGAAATGCATTCGATGGTATCTTCCGTATTTGTAAAGATGAAAGCTTTGCAACTTTATTCAGAGGTTTAACTCCAAATTTAGTACGTGGAATTTTAATGACTGCGTCTCAAGTTGTAACTTATGATATTGCTAAGAATTTATTGGTTGATACTGTTCATTTAGATCCATCCAAGAAATCAACCCATTTCAGTGCCTCATTAATGGCTGGTTTAGTTGCCACAACTGTTTGCTCTCCTGCTGATGTCGTCAAGACTAGAATAATGAATGCAAGAGGTACTTCTGGAGGTGCAGTTTCCATTTTGACTAGCGCTGTGAAGAATGAGGGGGTTGCCTTTATGTTCAGAGGCTGGTTACCATCATTTATCAGGTTAGGTCCTCATACAATCGTGACCTTCTTAGCCTTAGAACAGCTCAGAAAGTTCAAAATTGGTATGTAAGGTTGAAGACTTCATTCAAGTATACATTTATCATAGACCTCATTGTATAATTTTATAGATGACTTTACCAACCATGTAAAGTTCACAAACATGTTATAGACTATATCTTAAATTAATTATTTCAATTTTAAACCTAGGTTTTTACAAAATGGCATGATGCTATAACTTTCTTTCAAATTTATCATACTGATTAACTAAATGACATGGATTTAATATTTACTTGCAACATAAACTAAATGCCTAGAACCATAATTCATCTATTTTAAACTTGCATGTTGTCTAATTCAGCTTTTTCAAAAGCTTCCTTTTCAGCTTCCAAGATATATGGAATCAAGTAGTGGTTATCTTGTTCTGCTTTGAGGGCCTTACTTGGCGGTAATAATTGATGAGTTAAAGATAATTGATGAGCATTGATGATTCTGTAATTTCTAGCGTAAGACTCTTGTTCTGGCAATCTAGAAATGGCCTTTTGCATGACTGGGGATTCTTCAGAGATTAAGTCGTTGAACCTATAAAGTTAGTAATGAAACGAAATTCTATTTTATTTTGAAGTGACAAATAAATTGTATAGCTTTGCAAATGGTTGTGATGTTTTAAATGCAAACTCTAAGTTCCTGTCTTATGAAACACTTAGATGACCATCTTAGTACTTTAATAAGGTGTAGGACGTCATGATCCTCAGTGGTGTCAACTTCGAGTTGTCGATATACGTACTTTAATCCCATTTCTCTATATCCTGCGTAAGAGACAAAGGTCTTGGCGATTGGGGAGATAACCTTAGACAACGTTGGTCTAGACAAGATAAAGTCTGCAGCTTTGACAATAGATGTAATAGAAGCCATGATGATGTGAAGTGGAACTATTGATTAGTATTGTCTATTTTCAATATTTGAAGTTTGGTCACATTTGAAAAATAAGAACTAACCTGCACAATCACAATTTGCACAAATTTAATTGGCTGGTATTATTCGCTCTTAATAAGTAAGAGAAAGTCGCACTTTTAAATCACAACCCGTAAAACGCTACTTGATCTTTCTATTGTATATCTATTCTAGTTTATCAGTAATGATATTCATCAGTAGCTTCCCCTGCAGTGCTAGGAAATCCACACTCTTTCAAGATGTTTCCAGGACCGCTTTCATTCACGAGATCTACTAACTCTTGATTCTTTGCAAGAAGCATTCCCAAAATACCGCACGAGTTAACACCTAAATTTTTGTAGTTTCCATGTGACCTTGGAACCAACATCATGAACTTGGTAGTCAAGATCACGTTGTAGGAAATGTGGTTAGCCTCATTGTGCTTCAATACAGTTAAAGTTCTTTGAAGTAAGGACGCAAAATACATAATCAAGTCTTCATCTTCGAGATCTTTAAGATTATCTGGAAATCTACCAATGAAATGAGCAAACGGTAAGTCCCCATTTTGTAAAGGTTCTTGTTTGATATTTGGAATGAATGGCTCTGATGCTGATGCGATCTTTTGAGGGTAAGGTGTGAATTCCTGATTATCTGGCAATGTCATGAATTGAATATGCTTATGTGGTTGAGAAGCGCCACTTTGTGGACCACAGTTGTAGAACGCAAACCAGTTTTTGTTTTTGTCATTATTGATCAAATGCTTCAATATGGCAAAGGATCCCGATAATTCTGATGGAGATAATGGGGTATCTTGTGATTTAAATTCTTTGGTAAGAACCATGAAATGTTCTGGAACCACAGGGAACTTGTTAAACACGATTCTAAATTCGTTATCTTCTCCAAAGTCCTCTACAATTGTGAGCTCAGGCTCAGGGTTTGCAAAGGGATTGAAATTCTGAGTTCCCTTTTCAGGTCTATGAACTAATGAATCTAAATGTGTAACCTGAAAATCTAAAGTAGTGTTTCCATGTACTTCATGGAAATTTTGGTTTACTGCAGATTCGCCATTAAATTTGATAATTCCACTATCTAAAGCTTCATGGAACTTGTTATGCAACTTTTGGATAAAGTCTTCTGGCAATTCACAAACCATTTCGTGTTTAGTAATTGAGAACGTCGAAAGAGATGTATTTGCCAACAATTTATTAAGTAACGGAACCGAGAACGAAAAAATGTATCATGAGATATGCGAGGCTCTATCAATGAAATTCATATAGGCCACTAACATTGAAATAGTTAGTACTGGATTATAGAACACACATCTACAAATTTTATAATTATTAATTAATAATGCATTAAACTAAGAAGTTTTCTCTTCACGCTATTACAAGATACATAATTTGAGATTTTTAAATCGTCAATTCTTAGGAGGTTCTTGATTACCTTCTCCTAAACCAACTAGAAAATTTATGCCCTCTCTTTTTGCTTACATCGCTTCTTGAATCATCAACATCAACAATCGATGATGAGGATCTAGAAAACTTGGGTGCTAAATCGTGCAATGAAAGTGAGAATGATTTGGATTTGGAATGATGAATTCTTGAGCTAGCTGATGTTTGCTTTTGTGAACCATCATCGTTACTGGAGGATACAGGTTGCGATGAAATGGAATATGCTGCGGATCCTCTTCTCTGAATGGAAGCCGCATTGTGATCACCCTTGGTAATGGTGAAGTTAGAACTCCTTCGTGGGGGACACGTTTCTACTGATAATGTATTATTAGAGGTTGAACCTAGTTTTGGAGTACTGACACCTTTCCACTTTCGACTTTGACTTTTAGGGTTTTCTGGAGAGTTTTCAGAATGTTTACTACTAAACGGATTATAGTTAGGATCGATCCCATTGTCTCTTAATTCATTACATGTCGATTTTGCTTCGTTGTATTTTTTTTCCTTAGAAGGTTCAGGAGTTGCAAGTGTAACAGCAGAAGTAGTTGTCGTAGGGGATGGTTCAGGAGGGGGGAAGGAGGCCTGACGACTCGTGCCTGGTTTGAATACCGGGATCTTGGTCATTTTCAAAATCTTCTCCTCCGATGGAGACATTGGCCTTCTTGGGGATTTCTTGGGTGAGGCTCTATTTGAAGATTTTAATGAAGATTTCGACGAGTTAGACTTCGATGATGATGGTCTAGCTTGGAACTGATATGGCGAGTTAGGAGAAGAAGTGATGAAGTCATTCTCTACTTCTTGCAACGTTGTATCATTTGAATTAATTACAGTGCTCTCATTATTAACGTTTTGTGATTGTTGTTCATCAGAAAAGTCGTCTTGCTTGAATGTTGAACTAGTTGAAGGTGACGACATACCATCGTATCCTGTACTGATGATTATTGAAGGGGTGATATTTCCAGATCTGTCAATTTCAAGATTCAATGGTGTATCTACTAATAATTCAGTGGTTTTAGTAGATAAATGTTTACGACTGCTTTTGGATCCCTCTCTCGATGAACTCAGCTTAGTCTTACCATTAATAAGTTCATTCTGAGACATTAATGAAGAGTGGTCCGTTGATTGTATAGTTTCATTGCTGGAAATTACGGTAGAAGAAACGTCAGAATGAAAGCTTACAGGACTGGTCGAAACATTTTTTCCTGTGGGAGGATTCGTTGAACTTCCAGCAGCTGGAGAAACCGACCGATTTGTCTTGTTTGATGAGTTGCTTTCTGATTGCTTTGAAAACGGTGACAATGTTGGAGAGCCGGATTTTTCTTGACTCAGATTGGGAACTGGAGGAGATGCAACTCTTTTCATTTCTTGACTCACATTCCTAATTTCGCCAAACCTAGGTGGATTATGACGTGGAAGCATATTTTTGCGTTTTGGATTTGATTTGAGACTTGGAAGACTGGACGAATGGCCTAAAGACCTACTTTCTTTTGATGAATTGACACTAGATAGAGCGTGATTGCTGCTATTTGATCTCACAATATTAATACTTTCTGAAGATGAAACCTTCAAAGCATTCGAAATCCTATTAGATTGGTCATAAAATATTTGATACCTGTTTGCTTTAGCTCCCGATCTCTTACCAGTTGGTGTAGAAGTAGCATTATTCAATTGAAGTGTAGGAGTATGTGATGTGCTTAATGTATGGAGTGAATTTCCTGAATCACGAGATGAATTCGAAACCGTCTTCTCGATTAAATGATGAGATGGAACCTTTCCGCCACTTCTTAAACTTGAACTCGACGAGTTAGCTGACAAATTAGAATATAATCCATTCCCAAGGGTATGATTAGGAGGAATGGTGTTAAAGAGTTCCTGATGAGAGGGTAAGTAACCTACGGATTCTTCTCTTCGATGCTGATCTTCATAATCTCCTCCATCCACATGTTCATGGTCATTTTCATGTTCATTTTCATTTTCAAGTTCATTATCATGGTCATTTTCATCAAAATCTTCCTCCTCTTCTATTAAATCACCTGTCTGCTCTTGTATGGGCTGGTGGAATAGTAAATTGGAATTGCTAATGCTACTAGCACTAGAACCATTGAAGAAATTAGTTGCACCATTATTTATGGTAATCGCATGGTTGTGTAACCCTGAGCTCAATGGGGAAGAAATAAAAGGAGATGAACTTTGCTTGACAAAAGGAGAAGCTAAGAAGTCGTCATCAGAAAGAGACATGTCCATTTGATGGGTCTCCGACTTGGGATTATGTAAACTAGTGCTTGAATTGTTGTTAGAAGCATAACCGCCTCCTCCTATGTGTAAATTAGCATTCAATATCTCATCCAAGTCTATCACTGCTTCAGGAACATTTTCACTATTCATGGTTGTTTCTTCGGTTAAAAAGAACTTTGATTTGGGATTTGGTAATGAGTTTGTAGTATGATACGATGCTGCACGTTTGTGGTTCATTTTGATAGGAGAGTTTAAACTATGGCCTCCACTATGGAACATCGATTTTCTTGCTGGGGATGCAGAACTATGGAAATGGCGAGGTGATGTTCCAGACGGAGTCTTCGATAAGTCTGGAGTTCTTGTAGGAAAAGAGAAATCCGAAGAAGATGGTTTATTAGTGAAGTCTTCATAATTATTGAAGTCGAAATGTTTCTCAGAACCTCCCGTGGTAGGTAAAGAAGTTGAAACTTTGGAGATGGATTTTGAATTAGGAGACGGTGAAAATAACCCAAGACCCATAGAATCAAAATCTCCGGATATTGCAGCAGATCTTTTATGACGATGTGTTCTGGAACCTCCTCCTCCTCCTGATGTTGGTGTCACCGATAGGTGGTTTGTGGAGCCAATTGGTGGGTTCGATAAAGGATTCATGACTGGAAAAATGCAAGGAAACAAGAAAAGGAAACAAAACAAACGTCAGTAATTAATACTTGAGGAAAGAAATGAAGTGAATATATGTACCAACAACGTGGATAATGCAAATTTGTTTTTTTGTCTTTTTCGTTCTAGTTGGAACTTAAAGGTAGGGATGATAAGACTAGTGGAGTGGATTATTAGGAAGGGATGGAATTATCAGTATTTAACAGTAGTCACCCGAAATGAATAAGTCAGAAGTAAATGATAAACCACAGGATAGACCCAGATGAGTCGTACCAAAAGAATGGACGCTAAAAGAGATAGCAGGAGACAAGGTATCGCAGGGGGCGGATGGTAAAATCAACGATAATGATAATTCGGAGTACCCACTTGGTTGGAGCACCTATTATTCACACCAACTAATTAGTATTGTTAAAACTAAGAACAAGATATATCGATGGCAAAGTAGAGGTGTTGTGAGGAACTCGTGTCATGCACAGTAAGAAAAATTTGTAACCGAGAATGATCGACAAAGCAAAATACTCAACTAGTAATTACAATGAAGAGAGTGTGGTGGATGTATGAGATAGAATACTTAGGGGAAGAGTGTGATAATATATATGTCTACTTTTAATTGTTGGTTAAAACATATATACTATGAAAGTTTGGGCTTATCGTTTGTGTGTATATTATCTATAATGGTAATACGGGTATAATAATTTTTTTTTTTCCCTAGTTTTAAATACCAGGCTGTAACCTGCCTAAGATCTTTCATGTTAATTTCTAGAAAATTATATTAACGGTTATCACGGTGGGACTGCACGTGTGCAGTTGTACGATTATATTAACCATCAGGAATGTGAAGAACATCTACAACTTCTTTTCAACTATACCCAACCAGCCATGGATGACCGTATTCCCAAAAACGCGTTAGCTAATCTTATTTGTACTAGGTAGATTATTTTACCCCACTAACTTTATTGTTAGTTTGCTATCGCACTTATCGCACGTCTAGAATTACAATAGACGATACCACCTCATTACAATCTATTTTGCGGTACCCCTTCGTGGCGTTTTCGTACTACTCACATTGTCATTCTTCTAATTAATGATATTTATTTTTAATTAAACTTTTAGTTTACTTCTTATTCTTCTTTGCAATTCTCTTCAATGCCCTTTGTTCATTCTTCATCACACCATCAACCATTCTATACTTACCCTTCACCCCCTTAGGTCTACCACTCAATCCTCTGTTGGATCCTCTAGCAACCACATAAGTGGTCTTAGGCTTGACACTTTGTTTCTTGGTCAATTTCTTCATCAACTTTTGAATTTCTTCAGCCTTGTCTCTTTCGGATTTTCCACTGTCTTCATTAATGGTATCAGATTTCTTCTTCAATTTCTCTAATCTTCTCAATGCCCTCAACTTCTTACGTCCTTGTGCTTCCAAGACCTTCTTGATAGGTCTAGCATTCAACTGCCTTTCCTTTTCTTTGATGGCTAAAGCGGCTTCCTTGGTAATAGGCTTTACAAGCTTGGAATGTCTCTTTTCATCATCAATAAACCAGTCGGGTAACTCATCTTTATCCCGGAAAGAGTATCTATTGATACCCTCTTCTATCAAATCATACTTGTTCTTTTGTCCTAATGCAACTTGATGTGCTAACGTCATAGCTTCAACAGTAGCAAGATCAATCTTCTCTTGTTGTGTTTTGGCCTTGGAAAACTTACGTGATAAATCATTCTCATTGTCAGAATCAGAATCCGATTCTTCAACATAATCTTTCTCAGCTGGAACAATCTCGAAATCAGATCCAGAATCAGATGCAACATCAGAATCGGAATCGGAATCGGAATCTTGAGCCTTTTGTTTACTACTGTGTGTTGGTTGTGCTTGAACTGGAATGTTCTTCTTAGATGTATCCATGTCTGCTAATAATGATTCGTCACCTAATTCACCAAAAATAGAATCAGATGCAAAGAAAACTTTAGCATTCTTTGATAACCCATCTTTACCCTTCTTTTCAGCAATCAACTTGATATGTTCATCATCATCAGAATCCCCATCGGAATCAGAATCATCCATTTCGTAATCTTTTTCTTCTACATCATCATCATCGTCAGATCCTTCTTTATCATTTATACCTTCCCATGCCTCTTCATCATCTCCTCCTCTGTTTTGTTTGGCACGGAAATTAGCATCTCTTTCTGCCTTTCTTTGTTGATATGAACTATACATATCATCCAATTGTGCTTCTAATTCATCTAACTCATCTGCTGATTCAGCCTCAGCATCTTCATCGATATGAATTTCGTTATCCCTGGCTAATTCTTCGTCATTAAAGATCATTCTCTTCTTACCTTTCGACAATTTTTCTAATTGTCCAGTCTTTTCAGCTGTCTTCAAGTTAAATAAAGATTCAGATCCAATCTGAGCAGATTCAATACCAATATTCATATCTGTCAACATATTCATTTGATTTCTGACAATTTCCTTTTGCTTTACTTCATTGGCAGTCTTCTTGACTCTCTTGGCTCTTTGCTTTTGTTTGTCAGTTAATTGTTGTAATTCCTTTTCAATTTGTTGATCTTCAGTTAATTCTTCAACCTCGACTACTGCTTCTTCCTTTTCATCTAACCCTAAAAGTTCCCGGGCTTGCTTTCTGAACTTCAAAATATGCTTAAATTCTTTTTTACCTAACACTTTCAAATCCTTGATACATTCCAAAAGCTCAGGGGTACAAGATTTCAACTTCCTCAATATTTTCCATTCGTGGTCGTCCTTACTTGGCTCTACTATCTTATTCAAACCACCCAAGGTATTGATAGGGTCTTCGTCTTTAACGAATTCCAATAATGGCATGGTATGATACAATAAATAATCACCCTCTTCATAACCAGTTCTGTGTCTGACTTTCTTTTCTGGGTTGAAAATTTTAGCTTCGTTATTCACAGTGGAAGTTGCTAATTCTTCGAAAACTTCTCTTGGATCTAATAATCTTGGATCTAACTTCTTAGGGGCTTTGAAACCTTTACAGACAACGAAAATTTCGGCGGAGACATTACGAGATGCAGGTGGTTTGGTGGCTTCAACTTTATCGAATAATTGTTGGAATACCCACATTAAATTGTTATAATCTCTAGATCTGAAAATCTTGGAGACAAAGGTACCTCCAGCATTCAAGTTTTCGACAGCGAGCTTTAAAGCTTGCAAGGTTAATTGGGATTGCGTGAAAGCATCTTGGACCCACCCTAAACCAACATTAGGGGCACCATCATGTAAAACTGTGTCAGCTTTCCATGTTTTCATATGACCTCTTAATCTAGAACGACAATCTTCAGTGGTAATATCAGATTGAAAAGTAATACAGTTTGGTAAAGCTTTAATAGGAACAATATCAACCCCAATGATCAAGGAGTTTATGGGACATAATTGGGATGCTACTTGACACCAAGAACCTGGTGCAGCACAAAGATCAATAACCACCTTCGATTTTTCTAAGAAATGTCCATACTTTTCGTTGATTTGTATGATCTTAAACGAGGAACGGGCTCTGTATCCCTTTTCCTTGGCCAAGAAATAGTATCTATCTAAACGACCCTTACTATTCTTCTTCTGTGTTTTACCCATAGCTTAATGTGATAAAGAAATTCACTATGAAGTAGAACATTTTGAGATGAGATAAAAAATCTGTGCGTGTGCGTGGTTACTACGAAACCGATGAGATGGGGAAAACCAAATCCTAATAGTGAGAAATCATAGTGCGAAATGATAGAGAAATAGTAATGGTATACTATACGATAATTATAGTGTATACGGAAACACAGTTTTTTTAATGAACTTCTCATTACAATTCTATTTGACTAAACTATTATAACTCCCATTCCACTAACTCGGCTTGATCTCTCTCTGTATCAATAATATTGTTATCTATCAAGTTAATGTTCTGTTCATTACATAACGTACACTCCTTGATTAAGATATCATCTAATTCTTTCTTATTCACGTCAGAAGACACTTTCTTAAAATTTTGAAATATCTTCTTGAATCTGTAATTACCTTTCAGTTTAAGATAGAATCTGATAAGACATTCTTTATGATAGCCATGATGACAATTTGGAAAATAAATGAAATTTTTGCTAATCAATAAGGTATTGCAAATATGACAAGGTTCTCCAGGTTGTACGATGGCATATACTTTAGATTGGTGGCCTTTTCTTCCGGATTCCTTGATCTTATGCTTAAGGTTCTGTGAAATATCTAACGATTCTTTCATTTCTAATGAAAGTCGATTAATCTTGTTATTATATTGATTAAGTGATTTGACTATCTCATCCTTGAAATTATTGATCAGAATATTCTCTGGAAATAATGGCAATAAATCTTTAAGTCCGAGAACTCCTCCAGATCTACTACTTGAGTTGGAAAGTCTAAGAATATATTGAAGTACCCCATTGCGCTTCTTCAGGTCTATCGCATTCTCAGTAACTGGATCTTGTTTTATATTCCCACCTATCACGTCATTGATTATACCCTTAATACCATTAGACTTCTCTTTAGAATCTCCATTGGCATCTCCGTTTGCTTCTATAGTTTCTCCCGTTTCGCCATTTGTCATCTCCATTTCACCATCCTGTCCAATAAAGTCAACTTTTTTTCCTGAACAAACTCTGTCAATCAAATATTTGGAATATATTATCCAAAGTTGCTTTCTTGATCCATAACCTTCTTCCTCTAACTTTATTTTACTCACCAGACTAATATCCTGCTCCCTTTCATCATCAACATCGTAGAGGTTTTCATTAGATGTTTGAAGGGTTATATCTTTCTCACCATCTGACCGAACTCCAGACACTTTGAGTTCTCCATCATTTTCAAGAAACTCATCATACTTTCTCAAAACAAATTCCCCTAGATCAGTTAACTCGTTATCTAATGCTAATTTCAATGCCTGTTCAAATAAGGACATATCATTCAATAAAATCAATACTGCTGGTTGGAATTTGTGATACCTTAAGCATAATCTGAGAATTAAATGGGCATCATATAACTGAAATTTTCTACTTGATTCTAATTTCATGTTGTTTAAAAACTTAATGATATGTTTTGTTGCTTGGTTGTGGTTTTCGGGATATGTTACCAACAACGACAAATAGTAATTGTTAATCTGTTTATTTCTAACCCCTTTGTCGTAAATCACTTTCAGTAAAAATTGTAAACTGTGATTTTCTGCAAGTGGAGTTAATTTGCTGTTTTTGTTGTATGTTAACAATGCTGGTAAGAATCTTTCATACTCAATTTCCAGGCTGAATTTGAGCCATGTCTCAATACTAGCTTTCGGGCTATTAATCAAAAGAACAGTTGCATGATCATAAATGATATCTTTGGCACTAGCAAGAGATGTCGTGTAAATCTTGATAAGGGTCTTTAATGCTTCTTTCCAATCATTCACATCGATATAATACTTCAAGATAAATTCATAATCTTCGATCAATTCTGCATAATATAACAATTTGGAAGGGTAATGAAGTTCATTGATGATTTGATAGATTGTTTGAGCATCCAAATGTTTATAATTATTCTTCAAAAACAATTTGAATAATACATTCAACTCTTCTAATAAGTCTGTTTTGTAGGCTTTAATCGAATTGTTTCTTTTTATTACACCATTACTTGTAAAAGTCGATTGAATATCAAATTGATCGCCTGTTTCGTACTCAAGTTTATGGATAATTCGAAGTAATAATTCCACTATCCAACTGGAGGTAATAGTCACCCTTATCTTGTTTTTTTCTGCTTTAAAAATATCAAATTTTCTAAGTAAGTATTCAACCAAAAGTCTGTTAGATGTTATAGTCAATAATGACGATGAAACGCTCGATTGTGATGGAGAAATTGAATCACTACTGGAATGTTGCAATAGCATTAGACATACCTTTTCAAAAGGTTCATTCAGGCGGGCCAAAATGCGTATCCCTTTGATTTGTAAATTGGCCCATTCATGGTTATCTTGGTCTTCGGAAAAGTGATGATCAATTCCAAACCCTCCTTCTTGTAGAAAGTGATAACCTTGTTTAATCAATACCGTATTTTTTTTATAGAAGTTGCCGACATTATTATCCTCTAATAACTTCAAAGCTTCTTCATATCTTCCCATTTTATAATAATTAAACCATACTGAGATGGACTCATTTTGTATCACTAATTCAAAGATCGAATTATTGGTATACAACCAATAGGTCTTTGAAAAATGGTCGATAGTAACACCTAAAATTTTCTCTTTTCCTGGGAGGTATTTTTTAAGATTCATCACTATGGGTGGACTAGAAGCTAAGGTTAGTTTGTTGAAAATCAACAAACTATCATTAGTATTGTTCAATGCAATTAAATGGTGATCGGATACTATCAATTCATTAATGGTGGTGCTGATTGTTTCATGCATTGATTCCAAATCCAATTTTTTTGCTTGGGAAAGTAATATCTCTTCGTCATTGGAAACAATCTCACCCCCCTCAGGTCCAAGATATATAAACTGCTGATTATTGGATACAAACTGCCCGCTGGTATCTGAGGACAATCTTGTGACTTTTGGAGATGTAGATTTGAAAACCTTCAATAGTTCTGCATAGCTTGTATCAAAGCAATCCCACGTATACAAAGAATTTGCTACGAATGCATTAATTTGAGAGTTATTGTTTGCAAATGTAAAGCCTGCAACACCACTATTATCTGACTTATACACCACTTTGACATACTTATCATCGCGCTTGCTGTCATGGTTGATGGGGTCATGTGATTTGATCAGAGCAATGAATATTGTTCCTTCTGGTGTACACATTAAGAAGTCTCCAGTAGAATCTAAAGATTCCAGTAATGGCAAATTTGGAAAGGCAATATGCTGAATGTTCAAATTTTTAAACCTAGGAAGAACCTTGAATGTAGAATATGAATCATGAAGATAGTGATGGGAATTGTTATTAATTTGTATTATCAAATGCAATCCATTTGGATGTAACCAACTGTTGGTAACATGTTGAGATAATCCCGGCGCTTGGGGAATTTGGATTTGTTGAATTTTAGAAGGCTTTTTTAAATCAATCTTATAAGCGGACGAGTTGGTTATCAAATACATTCGATTATTCTGAACTTGTAGACGTTGCAATTTATGATTTAATCCAAATTGTAGTTGGACTTGCTCTATTTCGAAACTCGGTTTATCGGACTCACTCAAGGTGGATGATACTGGAGGGGTAGTTGATGGTATCATCCCATCCGAATTGATGGATCCGGAAGGCTCTGTGAAAAGATCCATTGAAGTATAGCCGGATTAGTTATAGATTTCGTTTATTCCCTAATAGTATTATCTGTTGAATTTGGTTACAACACACCTTTATTGAAAGGTGATGTATGAATAATACGTGAGCAGAGAAAGTAGAATGCGAAATCAGGGTTGACCATGTTGAAAGAAACCCTGAGGTTGTGAAATTAACAAGTATTCAATTAAACTGGGGTATTAAGTGACAAAGTGACCTATTGGGACGTAATACTTAGTTGAAAACTCTTAGAAAAAACACTCTCGCTTCAAAGCAATCGATAACAACCTTGAAGGACGATTATATAACTATCGTTTAATATCAGAACATATAAATCTTGTAGTGTAAGCTTCAAAAATTATCTTACAGCTTCCCTTTCATCAAAGTATGGTGTCTTAAACTCATTCCAGTCAAAAGACTCCAGGTATTGTCTCTGAATTCTTGCACATTTCTACAAAAACTGCGAATAAATGTAAAGATGCAATTACACACATTGACACGTAAACTATACTTCACCTGACTACATATAACGTACTATAGAACAATCAATAAACTGCAAGTTAACAGAACCAAAATTAAAAGTACACGATTGGTATTTGAATCTTACTCAAATTTCCCATTTCCATCTCCACACTGGCCCCTATTAGCTGCAAAATTACAGGGAAATCTAAGATCTTCACATAGTCTCAGAAACGCTTGCGCACTATGTGCAGTACACCAAGCCCCCCTGGAATTGAATGACTTGAACTGTGAACTTGAGTGCTCAACATATAATTCGATTGAATATATCTCAATTGAAACAGTTATCGCCAATGAATGTTTTAAAATTTCAAAAGAAGTATCCTGTATTAGAGCAATCCGATATATTCGCTATTATCGAAGACTTCAGAAGTATCGATTTGGAAGATAAAGGATGGGTTGAAAAGAAGGAAATAATCTCTTCAGTTTCTCAGAAAGGTCCTTATTCATATGACCAAGCCAGAGAAACATTGAAGAATGTGGATCTTGATTCGTCTGGTCATGTAGAATTGGACGATTTCGTCGATTTGATGGCAAAATTGAAGGAAGGTGATTCACCAACATCAGCACCAGTACAACAACTGGCAGGTTCAGGTGCTCCAGCAATTCCAAGAAAAATCAATAAACCTGCTCCTCCAGTCCCAACCGCAAATGCTGCCCATAAGACTTTCATCAGTGGTAAAACTTCAGGTACCACTCACACCATCAACGATGAAGAAAGAACCGAATTCACCAGACACATCAATTCCGTTTTGGTAGGTGATTCAGATATCGGAGACAGATTACCTTTCGATACCGAAACTTTCCAAATCTTTGATGAATGTAGAGATGGTTTAGTGTTGTCCAAGTTGATTAATGACTCTGTTCCAGATACAATTGATACCAGAGTGTTGAATTTGCCTAAGGGAAAGAAGGTTTTGAACAATTTCCAGATGTCTGAAAATGCCAACATTGTTATCAATTCTGCTAAGGCTATTGGATGTGTGGTGGTTAATGTTCACTCCGAAGATATAATTGACGGTAAGGAACATTTGATCTTGGGTTTGATTTGGCAAATTATTAGAAGAGGATTGTTGTCTAAGGTTGATATTAAATATCATCCAGAATTATATCGTTTATTGGAGGAAGACGAAACTTTGGAACAATTCTTAAGATTGCCACCTGAACAAATCTTATTGCGTTGGTTCAACTTCCATTTAAAAAATGCTGGGTCTCAAAGAAGAGTTGCCAACTTTTCTAAAGATATCAGTGATGGTGAAAACTATACTGTTTTATTGAACCAATTACAACCAGAGTACTGCGATTTAGGTCCATTACAAACATCCAACATCAACCAACGTGCTGAACAAGTTTTGGACAACGCCGAAAAAATTGGTTGTAGAAAGTACTTGACTCCTTCATCTTTGGTTTCGGGAAATCCTAAATTGAATTTGGCTTTTGTAGCTCATTTATTCAACACATATCCAGGTTTGGACCCAATTGAAGAAGGTGAAGCTGTCGAAATCGAAGATTTTGATGCTGAAGGTGAAAGAGAAGCTCGTGTATTTACATTATGGTTGAACTCTTTGGATGTTGATCCTCCAATTGTTTCTTTATTCGAAGATTTAAAGGATGGTTTGGTATTATTACAAGCTTTCGAAAAGGTTATGCCTGGTTCTGTTTCATTCAAGCATGTCAATAAAAAACCAGCCAATGCTACGGAGGTATCTCGTTTCAAGGCTCTCGAAAATACAAACTATTCTGTTGAAATTGGTAAGGCAAATAAGTTCTCTTTGGTGGGTATCGAAGGTTCAGATATTGTCGATGGTAATAAATTGTTAACTTTAGGATTGGTATGGCAATTGATGAGACGCAACATCTCAAGCACTCTTTCTCAATTGGGTACAAACCATACCTTGTCTGATTCTGACATTTTGAAATGGGCCAATGCTCATGTTACAAAGGGAGGAAAGAGTTCTACAATTAGATCTTTCAAGGATCAATCCATTTCTCTGGGAGTTTTCCTTTTAGATGTCTTGAACGGTCTCAAGCCAGGTTACGTGGACTACGACTTGGTATACCAGGGTTCTAACCTTCCTGAAGAAAAAGCCTATGCCAACGCCAAGTTGGCTATTTCTATTGCCAGAAAATTGGGTGCTTTGATTTGGTTAGTACCAGAAGATATTAACGAAGTTAGAAGTAGGTTGGTCTTGTCGTTCGTTGGAAGTTTGATGGCTGTGGAGCAAAACTTGTAAAACCGCAGTGGGGTTCGATGTAGTACTTCGAAGCGGCTTGCTATGCCTTAGATTTTCTTACATCTGTATTATGTGCAATCAATTTCCATACCTTTACATAGTAATAGAAAATTGATATATTGTATCGTGTCCTGCACAATAATAAACCAATAGAATGATCGAGATTTCAATGAAAAACTGTCTTTGAGGAGCCATCATTGTAATACTCACACAACAGAATCATACACAATGTCAGCTATATTACCATTCACAGAGGCCAACTCCAAGAGAGTAGCTTCCTTGTTCAGACAAGCTTTAAGAACTGCTTTTGATAGTTCGTTAAAATTCGATGCATACAGAAATGAAACCATAAAGATTAGACAACAATTCGAAGCCAACAAGACCATCAATGACCCAACCGAATTAGAAGGCGTCATTGCAAAGACCAAGGCCACTTTGTCTGAATGGAAACATCCAGATCCTTATATCACTCCATCCAGACCAGGTGGTACCAAGTATCAAAGAAATATACCAGTGGAAAAAGGTCCTGTTGTTCCTGGTGACTGGTAAATCACCCCCATACGGAATTATTACATCGATAATCTCATTCATACCGCTATGTACCACTTCATAGTGTCATTTAATTTCATATAAAATCTGGTGGTGTATTTTTACCCTGTTTTATATGTGCTTCATTACGTTGACCTATACACTAGGCCATAATTATCTCTAGACTTTTCGTTTCTCTAGTTTAGTTAAATACATACTACTATTGGAATTTGGTTAACAAGCACATTTCTAAACCGGTACTTAAAAGATGTGACGATATAAAAAATTGTAATACTTTACTTTCTTTCTTTTAGCCGCTCTATATTTCTGTGTGTAGTTTACTGCGGAGAACAGTTTTGCAACAATTTTATTCTTCTCCCAAATGGACCTCTTATTTCGATTGAAGTCATACATAGCTCTTATTTATCAAGCGTTACTCAATATCTCTTTAGAGAACTCAACCAAGCACATTGGAGCCGCTCCTCTTTTTCAACCGAGTTTGGAATCATTTGACGTTTCCACAACTTTTTTCTCGAGACACCAGTTAGACTTGTTGCTGTTAAATTGGCGAGCTATCACAATCTCATTATTACCTTTAATGATCCATTTGAAGGAATCGGAACTTTCATTGAAGATGGTTTACTTCATAGAATCAATCCAATTTCTTATTAGTGAAGATTACATGAAGCTTTATGGCGCTGCGATAATCCTTTCCATTACTATTGCAGTTGGTTGGCTTCTTGCAATTGTTGTAAATGAAATCCTGACCGTGGGTTCTCATGTTCAGGATCTAGATGACGAATTCATGTTTTCTTCCCTTGAAAATACTTATGGTTTCTACTTGGATCACCCAAAACATACATTAATTGAAGAGTTAGAGAATAACTTTTCAACATCCCGGGATCTTCAAAAAAGTTTTTTACGGAGCAAGATGAATCTAGTTGTTCCAGATAATGTAATTAATGGCTCCAAAGGAGTGATTGAATATGGTTCGGAATGCATTAATTTGACTCTCTCAAAAGAATTTCATTCAAAAAAATTCGCACCCAAAATTCACGGAACTGATACTCGCTTAGAGGTAGAAGAAGAAGATGGCTACTACCAAGGATTTCTTCAACTATACGTGGAAGAATGTGATGCCAAAGACCTAGGATATCAGTCTATAGTTTATTCCGAGAATAACCCAGTTGTCTCTTCAACGGCAAGTGCTCCAACTAAAACTTGTCTTCAAGAACAAAATTCTGACATTTCCAAGCAGTACGTAAACCCCAAAAATAACAAACGGAAGAATAGCCTTGAAATACTTTCCGGATTGAATTTGAAATTAAAGCTTTTGCTAGAATTTAATGAAAATAGGAAACGTCCAAGTCTTGATATTCTTCCACCACAAAAGCACGTCCACTCATTTCTTTTAAGTTTGAATGAGATTGTGGAAGAAGGAATCATCGATGATGATAAGGTTTACTATGAAGTAGCCAATCTATTTGAAAATGATTCAAATGAATTCAGCAAAAGAAAGCTTGCAATTAGTAAAGTAAGATTTCTTTTACTCACTGATTTCGTTGGGGGTAGCACATTGTTCTACGAGTTAATTTCGAAATATGAAAGTGCTTTTATTCAAAATTTTAAGAGATATTACAATGTAATCAGATACGGAGATCCTAAAACCACAGAAAGTACTCTATTACTTTTACGTGATTACTTCATATTTTCTCGCTCTAGACAAATAAATTCAGAAGCTTACGTTGATTTTTGGTTGTGCCTACTTGCAAGAGTAAGTGAAGATGAGTGTATGAATCAAACGATTGCAAATTGTTTGCATTCTGTAATTTGTACGCTAGGCCCGCTGGAATTCAGTCATATATTTTTGATGAATTCCAATCTGTTCTTCGTCTTTGGTATGGAAGATCTAAGGAAGTTATCGACGGTTCTCGAATGTTTGAAGTATTACATCTGTCTCAATAAATCAAGAATTGCGGATGAAGTTAGAATAAGACCTACCGAAAACAAAGAAAATTCGGCAGCTTTTGCGTTAGTTCGAAACTTCAAAAAGATTGTAATCGAATATCTGGAGATGAGTAAAGGAATGGATAATTCCAAGACTCAAATGTTTAATATTGAAACAGAAATGACAGAATCGTATCTAGTGATAATTGAAGCATTCATCAAAAACAACGAATTTCCTACAGCTGTCCAACAAGAATTAATAAGTGAACACATTATGAATATATACAAGTCTTTAGGAGATTTAGTTGGAGAAGATAATCTTGAATTTCCCAAATTATTTCTTCATAGTGGTAATACATAATTTTGCAACTGCATTGCGATGAATTCACGTGACCTCACTAATTTTTTTTTTTCTTAGATGAGCTGCAAGACTAGAAATTTTGTTTTAGAGAAGAGTACTCTTTAGAATATTCAGTTAATTATTATAAAATGCCTAGATCAAGACGTTCTAAGCTCGTGACTTTAGCCCAAACCGATAAGAAGGGTAAAGAAAACAAAACCCGTATTTTTGATGATATCAGATCAGCTTTAGATGAATTTAAATACGTATGGGTTTTAAAATTAGATGATGTCCGTACACCAGTTTTACAAGACATCAGATCTGACTGGACCGGATCTAAATTGATTTTAGGTAAGAAGAGAGTGTTAGAAAAAGCTTTGGGTGATACTCCTGAAGAAGAATACAAGGACAACTTGCATAAATTATCCAAAACCTGTACTGGTCTTCCAGGATTATTATTCACTAGTGAAAGTCCAGAAACTGTTCAAGCTTATTTCAGTGCATACAGTAAGCAAGATTTCTGCAGAGCCAAATCTAAGGCCCCAATAAGCTTCACTATTCCAGCTGGTATAATTTACTCCAGAGGTGGAGAAATTCCTACTGAAGAAGATGTCCCAATGTCACATTCCTTAGAAGAAACTTTCAGAAACAAATTGAAGGTTCCAACCAAGATCAAGGCCGGTAAGATTGTTATTGAAGAACCATATCTTGTTTGTCGTGAAGGCGAAGTTTTGGACGTCAGACAAGCATTAATATTAAAGCAATTTGGAGTTGCAGCTTCCGAATTTAAAGTAAAGGTTGTTGCATATTACGATAACGAAAGCTCTGAAATCACCAAATTAGCTGAATAAATCCTAAATTAAAAATCTCTGGAATCACAAGGATGGCGGTGAAAAAATGTTCCACTCTTGCATTATAGAATCAAATACTGCTTTCTTCGAGTTTCTTTGTACAATATTTACGTATTCAATAAAATCTTTATAAATTTCTATTATGCGATTATTAAAATTTCTATAATACAATTAACCAAACGAATGTAACTACGGATGGTTGTCCTACCATTCATCCTCTAGCTCAGCTTTGGGTGCTCTAGTCTGAACAAAAAATAATTTTGCAATACCATTTCCGATGTTCTTCACCCCATATGTGTTATTAGAAGGCACAACAAAAGAACATCCTCTGGTAAGAACAAACTTTTCACTATTAATGGTGACTTCAATTAGACCTCTCACCACATGAAAACTATATATCAATTCACCGGAATCTCTTACCAGCTTCGTTCCTTCAAAAGGAAACTCAATTAATCCTGTGGCTAAGTGATTATCGTGACTTTCGAATAATGAAGCCATTTTGAAGACATCTAGTCCAGGAATAATATTACTAGGGGTTTCAAAATCCCCTCCATCAGGTGCAAGCGCTATGACTTTCTCTACTTTCTCTTCACCTTCGACCACAGGCAAGGCCAAAGACTTATTTTCGTACCATTCTGATCCCGGTATTTCTGGGTCAGATTCATAGTCATAATCATCCTTTTTTCTTGTAAGTGCCTTCCTCTTAGACGTCGCTTTATTATCATTTTTCAGACGTGGCTTCTTTCGTATAGGGGGTGTGTAGGCCTTCACGTCAGGAATATGGACTACTTCCTTAATCTCCTGTAAGGGGATATTCCGGATATCTCTGACCAAAGTTGCATCCGGGTCCTCTTCATTTTCATACGCACGGGTATAAACAATCCTTTCGTTTCTCCAGTATGCCAATGGGGCAATTCTATTTCTCCTTGATCTACGTAATCCATCTGGAGGGGGGGAAGGTAAGGGGTCAACGGGTATAACTGATTCTTTCGTACCTTGTATACGTTTTCTGTTAGCGGTTGGTTTACGAGCAGTAGGTGGTGGAGAGGGTAGTTCACTGCTGTCATCATTGTAGCGTGATATTCCTATTTCTTCTTCTTCGGGTTCATCATAGACCTTAGCAGGTTTTCGTCTTTTGGCGGAAATTCCTAATGCCATATTTTTAGTTGTAGATGCTGCTGACTTAGATGTAGATTTGTTTTTGGTGACTGGCGAAAGACTCACTGGTGACATAGTGTCATATTCTCCAGGCGGGTCATCGAAGTCTTGGTGGTTATTATCATATTGGTTATTATTATCATCATCATGATTTATACTGAAGTCATCAACATCTATATTGTTACGTTCAGGCAAAGGTGACCTTAAAGGAGACTTTTTGTTTCTGCTTGTAGTTGCAGCATACTTGGATGATAATGAAATCGGAGACAAATTGAAGGACTCTGCTTCAGCGTCTGTAAAGTTGATCTTTCTCGCCACATTGTCAAAGTTGTCTTTTGGTGTGGCCAGGAACCGAATCCCACTACCTTCGCTTCCTGTAGCTGTGCTGCTTCCTCCACTTCTGGCGATGCTCTTTCTTTTCTGGGTAGTTTCGTCATCCAGAAAGAATTCATCGATATCTTCCATATCATATTTGTCCTTAGCCAAGTTCTGTCGTGGCTTGATACCTGTTTTACGGGCCTGGCTACCAAGGTTCAATAAATCCATGGCTTCTGAATTATGTGTTTGCCAACAGTCGTCCTATGAAATGTCTTACTCAATATAGCTCTCTGTCGACAGTGTAGTAACGAAGAAAAGTACCGCTAGTTTGATTATAGGTGACCTTGTTTGTTTATGTGGAAAGAACACAAAACGCGCCATTAATAGACTTCCATATCGGGAAGTGCATGACACTTCAGCACCGGAGCTGAATCTGTGCGTAAAACCAAAGTGATTCCAGAAAGTCTAAAAAGGGTAGCTATCACATGTAGAAGAGTTAATTTGGTATAACTACATAATAAATAATTTATATGAAGAGCTCTTCACTTGTGATAATCCCCTTTTGGTCTTCTAATTTGTATACCAAGACCGTGCAATCTTCGTACAAAATATACACGAAGAATCGATGGGATTGGCCAGAACTACGACGTTTCACTGTGATTCCACTTAAAGCTCTATATCCATATTCTTCGTCAACCTTTGAAAAGGTATGATGGGGAAACATGTGCTCTTGCCGCATTCCGTACACTCCTCTATACAGACACATTCTCATCACCGTAACCACACCTCTTTGGGTGGCTGCAATAAAGCACAGTAGTTCAGGAATCACCACTGAAAGAGATATCCGATCGCTATACTTGATAGCATGATCTCGAGGTAATGGAATAGCAAAGACTGACTGAGTAGCCGAATTACAAAAGAGACTACTTTCCTGGAATAATCCCAATCTTTTACTTGTAGTCACGGCTAAGAAATCAGTATGGTTCGAATCAGACTGCTCATTTAAATTGTATTCTTTCCCGTTCATTGAATGTACTTGAGGACGGTCTTGAAGCTTATAATACACTTTAGAAAGGCCCCTATTCAACCTTCTATATTCATCATCCACACCAGAAAGATTACATTGTTGTTTTAAACCTTTAGAGAATTGTACCACTGGACATGAAAAGAACTGCCAAGCTGCAGCCAAACCCATATGGCTCGTTTTGACGGGATCGAATTCAAGCCCAAGGATGGAAGACTCATGAATAATTCTTTTGATCTCCTTCTCTTCATTAAGTTTAGAATCGCCAAATACAGCTGATAGTGACAGTACTGGCTTGAAATGTCGCAGATTCATAGGCTTTACTGCCCAGCAGTCTTCATCCAATACATTCCTAGCATTCATTGTAGGGACCGAAAAGATAATTCTAGAAAACCTCTTTTGACGAAGTTGTTGATAAACAGAGTCAAATTGATTTTGATTACGGTTGTCAAGTTGAGCAATAGTAGTATCCACATAGTAAATAGCTTCGTTTTTGAAGTATTCATATTCATCATAATCTAATGGCCCTTCATTGATTTGAAACAGAAACCTAAACACAGCCAATTCTCCAGAAATCGATACACAGGCAACTTTAGTAGTGTGAATACACTCTTGCTCTTGAGCTTCATGGCTAACAAATGATACTTCCGGAACATTATGAAGCATCTGGTGTGTCTTTACATGATAGAATCTTTCGTCTTCAGAATGATAATAGAATAATGTCACACTTTGGGAATTGTCTGACACGGTTATCAAATGGTGTTTATGACCAAACTTATCCGAATAAGTACAGAAATCCAATCCCCACAATGATGCTTCCATTTTTAACTTGAAATCAGGATTCACTTTATATCCATATAATGTCTGATGACCAAGTCCGTACTTTTCTATACATGCCTTCAAAGTATCAGTGTACCAAATCATAAGAGTACCGTCATCAAGACAGACTCCTAGAACTTGTCTTCCAAGAAAATCATCAAAACTCTTCATATAATTAATCATATGTGGAGATCGTGGATTGGATGATATAAGCCTATCAGTGGTTGAAGTAAATGCAGGTTTTGTGTCGAATATGAAGAGTTGTTTCGGCTGTGGATGGAACAGACATGGGTCCAATATATAAAATGCCAAACTTGAACCGAATGCAACAACCATATAGTCATTTGATTCTGAATCGGTGATAATGCAAAGAATATTATTCTTGTACATCAGGGTGTGTTCCGAATGTTCCAACAGCTCAAGATGTTCGAATTCAAGTGATAGTGAATCGTTATACTTGTCTGTACATGACTTTGCCAATGAATATAAATCATTCATACTGCTGTTTGAAAATTCAGGTGCTTCCTTAAGTCCAAAGAGCGAATCAATATCCCATTCGATTTGTGCTTTGGTAATCTCGTTGTGTACTTCCCAATTGACATATCCAGATTGACTATTTTTAGGAAAGGATTGTCTACTGAGGTCGAGCATCGGGTCTCCTCGATCGATGGACGCAGGTGCCACCTTAACATATTCATAATCTCCTTCAAAATGCAAGATTTGATCTTCTTCCCGATTGTCATTACTTGTAATTCCGTAAAAGCTGTCTGCATCTTCTCTTTCCATCGTAGGTAAGTGTCTGTTTTCATTCACATGATCGGCACGTTCGTCACCAAAATCGTCATTATCCAGGAACTCGAAATCATCAATATCTGAAAGCTCGCTATCTTCCATATCTTCTACTTGGCCCCAATCCTCATCTTCAGCTTCTTCTTCATCACCTTCATTTGTATTCTGCGTTAGAAAATCATCGAATTCTTGTAGTTGATTTTCAGATTCTCTTTCTGGTAAGCCCAAAATTCTCCATCCCAATTGACGTAAGGCTTCACTTGTTGTGTTCATTTCATTAAGACTGAACTCATCCCCAGTCTCCAGAAACAACGGCCTACGTCCAAAGTAATGATAGCCTGCAAACCCATTCACAGTACGCCTGCGCCTGTAAATTTCATAATCTGCATTATGTTCCAACTCATGTAATTCTCGTGGATATGTACCATCGCTAAAGAAGCCCAAATCATGGATCTCAGCCGTCTCGTCTTCAATGGGACGTTCCAAACCACCCTTGGGGATTCTTCTGATTCCTCGTAGTTTTAACAACTGCTGGAATCTGACACGTGGAGATATTTCATCTTCAATTCCCATATCGTTGTTGACATTAAAGATCTCCTACTTTATCTACCAAATCTTGTAAATGAATATATACTACATATAAGCATTCCTACAAAAGCAGGTGTATTACCTAAGCAAGATGAATTACGTAAGTAGTCTGATGAGCCACAAGAAGAGTCCATACTGAGATACCATATTGTGATAACATTATTTATACTCGCCAACAAGATGGTAAATCACGCAGATTATTCGAACTATTCTGCAGGAACTAAGGAAGAGACTTTGCAGTCCATCATAGACTCTTACCAAGCACTTTCTTCCGACACTCGGAATTGGGTAGCCAATTTGGCCAATTGCTCATCATTAGTGTGGCATGCATATCATTCATTAAACGTGAAAGTGAACTGGGCTGGGTTTTACCTTTTAAATAGCCAATTAGACAATGAATTGATTTTGGGGCCATTTCAAGGAAAAGTAGCATGCCAAACCATCCAATTTGGAAAAGGGGTATGTGGTACTGCTGCCACCTCTAAGGTTACGCAATTGGTACCAGACGTGGACAAGTTCCCTAGCCATATTGCATGTGATGGGGAAACTAAGAGTGAAATAGTGGTCCCAATAGTAGATTCACAAGGAAAGACGTTGGGGGTGCTAGACTTGGATTGTTTGGACTTAAACGGGTTTGATGAGGTGGATCAAAAGTACTTAGAAGAATTGGTGAAATTGATAGTGCATAGTTGTGACTTCTAATTGTCAGTGAAATTATACTTGTAACGAAGTATAAGAATTGTAATTAAGAACCAATGTTAAAGTATCATAAGATTGTGCTAAAGATAGAGTTAGTCCAACTTTTCCAATCGAGCTGCTTTTCACACCACTAAATCTACTCATCCTATGCCTATTGCTATTCTTGTTCTCAATTCTACAGACAATGTATCCGATAATAAAATGAATAGTACAAACTTCAGCACGTTACTAAAATACAATTATACAACTGATAAACAACACAGACCACTATTTCTTCAAAATCGACATAGAAGCATTCCATGTAATAGAAATTGAAGCATTGATCCGAGTCACTTGTATTGGGAATTTTTTACTATTTTTTTTTGAAGCAACCTGGGTGAATCCTTGGACGGTAGAATAGTACTTGTAAAAGTAGAAATAATAGTAATAATAATAATAGTAATAATAATAATAATAATAATAGTAATAATAACAACAATAATATGAGTAGTAAAAAAATGTTAAATCAGTGAAAACCCTTCATTTAAGCCAAAGAATACCAAGATATCAAAACGAAAATAATAACAAACAAGTGGAATGGATGTTTACTTAATAAATTTCACCTCAATATTGAAGTGAATAATCATAAATAAGTGATCATATTTTTCAACAGCTTTAGCATAGCTCAAGCCTCAGCTTCAGCTCTTCTTTGCTCCTCTCTTTCCAAGTTATGATACAATAAGCCCTTAGCTTTTTCAACAGCATGTGCTGTTCCTGAAATAGTAAAGATTCTTTCAGCTTTTCCTTCAACTTCTTCTGAAATGCCAATGGTAGCGCCACTGACTTTTCTAACTCCTTGAATTCTTGAACCATTCTTACCAATCAATGCTCCAACAATATCGTTAGGGAAACTGATTGTGGTGGTGATAACAGGTTGTGTCTTTCTGAATGTGGTTGAGTTTGGAGATTTGGACACTGGACCTTGGGAGCCAGCACTTCCAACAACATTGTTATTGCCGGAGAAGTTACCGTGACCTCTTGGTATATAATAGTTGGTGCCTACCAAACTTGAGAAGTCTTCAATAAGGCATCTAGAAATGATTCTCAAAGAATCGTATAAGTCATCAACGGAACCTTGTAATTCAACCAATCTTTCATTAGAGCCTGGTAAAAATGACTTGGAAGCGATCATTGAAATATGGTATTGACTTTGGATCTGTTGGATTCTTAAACCTTTGGAGCCAATCAAGGTACCCATTTGACTGTTAGGTATCAATAATCTTAAGATGGTCGTTTCATTTTCAACACAAGGGTTGACAGATAATTGCTTAAGAGGAAAGAAATTGTAAGTTTCAATTGTGGAATCACATAACGCTTGCGCGAAGTAGCTGAGGGCTTTCGCACAGTCATCTAATGTTCCACTTACAGTTAAGATTCTTTCATGAGATCCTGGTTGTAATCTTGAAATTCCAGCTTTAGTGTTTGTTTCTGCTCTGATTGAGTCGATGACTTGGCCATTTTGGCCAATGAGGCATCCCGATTCCTTGGCAGAGACCAATACTCTGTAATTGATCAAAGCTGAGGCATTTGACTTGTCGTGCAAGGAAGGTAACGATGTGGATTGGTCTGCAGAGGATGAGGAGTCTGGAGATTCGATGACTGGATCGGCAGAGGAAGGCACGGAGGACTCATCTACATTGGCGGAAGATTCAATTGGCTGAGTTTCGGCAATCTGGGTGATTGCTGGAGCAGCAGGCTCGATGTTGGCATTGGTGGCGGGTTCTGAGATGAACTTGGTGTCAAATAAGGATTCAGTCATGGCGATGGTGGTTGTGGGAAATCGGGAGATCTAGTTATTTTGGGGAGGTAATGGTGAGTAGGGGTGGAGAGTGGGGATGGGTACGTTCTGGAGATTGATGCTTGGAATCGATATAATTGTGTTCAATGGTCTATCTGAAGGAAAAAGACAACAGGAATATTTATCGTTGAGCAGAGCGTGTGTGAGAGAGAGTGAGTGTGTCTGAATGATTCTAGTGTCACACTCGTTAGTGACATTTTTTTTTCGACAAATTTTTTCTAGACGAGATTACGTAAAGGATGACTAAGGAGAAGAACTTATATGCATGTGTAATTAACTTACGACTATTTTCTATAGAAGTAGGAATGGATAATTCGACCTGGTTTATGACTGTTTACTCCACTAGACATTGCGGAGGTGTAGGAAATGGGTCCACATAAGGTGCAACCAGATGACATTTACTGGGCTCCGTAATGAGGAGCATGCACAGTGACCAAGTACCGCGCACTTTTACATCATACACTTGCACCAAGCATTGCGAATTGAGCTTACCTTAATCCCACCATTTATTACCAGTTCGGTAGCGCGTCGCCTCATTACAAAACTCCAATATAATCTTTGAGACTAATGGTGTAACAACTGCCCTTTCTGCTATTGGGTCTTGTGGTGGGAGGAGGAGGTTTGGACTCAGAACCTGTAGGCATCGCGGAATCGTAGTCTTCGTGGTTGACCATATCGGCGTACGAGTAATATTCTATGGTTTGTTCCTGATCTTCATCTTCATCTTCAGTGGAGTTATTGCCGGATTTGTTATTGTTATCACCAGGGTTGCTATTATCATTATGGTTTTCTACTGCGGTCCTGGTGTTGGTGCGACTAATCAGACGTTTGTTCAATGGACTTGCTGCTCCACTGCTACTGCTGTTGTGTTTACTAACGCACGATCTTTTTCTCTCATCCTCAAGTGACGACATAAGCGACAAGCTGATAATTGATCTCGAACGAGGACGTAAATCACTTGAATCAAAAAGATCCTGTGGGTTGGTCGAGGTGCTGTTGGGAATTGCTTCAGAATCACTGTCATCACAGTAACAATTCAATTTAATGTTCTTGAAGTCCACCTTTGGATTGTTCAACATCTCGGCAGTGTGGTCTAGTATAGGACTTGTGTAATCATCTAGTGAATAATGTTGAGGCGTCTCGGGATTGGTGAGAATAGCCCCTGTAGAATTGGACTCGATTTGTCGTTCAAAGATATTCGACGACGATTCCGTCAGTATGGGTTCCGAAGGATGCATTGGTGTATGAAGTTTGCGTAATGTTTTTTTGATGAATTTATGGAAATTAAGATACCCTTCTGACATTGAATATTGAAGTGGATATGAGTTAGTGAGGAACAATAGTTGTGGGGAGGAAGTAGAAAGTAGAGATGCAGTAGTGAGGACTGTTAAAGATAGGGACGCTAAGGTGAGTGATCGCTATATGATCGCTATAAGATCGATGTTAGGACGTTTAATTCTAGGACAAGGTGGTTGGTAGTTATACTAAGCTTGAAACTTGAAATCGGTGCTCCTCTCAGTTATATATTATCCACTGATTAATTTTCTATGGATAGACCGATAACTGTAATGACCAAATTCGATATGCTTGCAAGTGCAAAAAAATAATGACAAGCGCACAAAACGGGTGACATCCAGTCACAACATAAACATAGCAGCTTGGGGGATCCTCTACTAATCCGCATACCTCCACAACCTCACGACCTAGCTACAATCTCCACTTCCTCTCTATGACGTGAGGCTGTTTTTTTTCGCCACAACAAACTTCCTCTCGGGTGTTTCTATTGGTCACTGGTCTGCCGACACCTTTCTACACCCTCGTCCTCGCCCCTCGCCCGGCTGTCATAGACTGGCCATGGCTCCAAAATATCTTCTCAACATTCCATACAAGGCGATGATGTGCATGGAAGCTTTCCATAAGGAGAACACACTGCCCAAAGGGATTCCCCTCTCAACTATTTTTGTACCACCCGCGATCTGGAGGGGGGAGACAGTGAACGAACAAACTACATCTCGGTTTACAATACTGAAGCGATTTAGACACCAGCCGTTAAGCTACCGACTGGAAGACGTGATACATTAAACCTCACGCACATGACGAGGTTCCTACCTGCTGATATATCACACTTTTACTTTGCCATCGGTCACTAACAGTTCGGAGAGCTCGCCGAAAGTAGGCGCCTGTTTGCCAATTGTCAGGTGGTCTGGAAGTTTTTCGTGGGTTGATGTACGTTCGACAAATATACCCGCTGCCTCTTTTTGTACTATTATCGTGCTGGGGGAAGAAAATTGATTTGAAATGTAATGACGTAGATTACGTAACCACAACATGAAAATTTCCCAACATCAAAGAGAACCTTTCAAACATTGCTTCCTTTTTGGGACATATGAATTTGAACGGGCAACTAACCATAGCACATTAAGCCTCTGCACGTGACACCAATGATATGTCGCCCGCTTTTTCTTTCTTTGCTGTAGACAATGTTAGATGAAATTGATTATATGCACACCGATTGCTGTGCGATTACAGAACAGTAATTAGTCGTGTCGACAGCCGCCAAACGCCAAAATCAAATAGCAGAAGATCCCAAACGCCAAAACACGTTTAATTAATTACTTGATTACCGACATGTCTGATTCCATACATATGAACGTATCAGAGGTCGCTGATTTGGCCAGCTCGGTTTCACTGATAATTCGAGAAGATGTCCATACTTGGTTGGACCTTTTGGCCACCTCATTGCCCCAAGTATTCTATAGTATAACCAAACCAATACTCGAGGAAGATTTGGTTCTGTGTATCCTTTTGATATCCATAGCAACAGGATGTATTGTTTTTGGGGCCTTCAATTCCTTAAGTAAGCCCAAGAATGCATCGAATCCCAATACCGACAAGCTGAGTCCTTATTATGACCCTTCAGACAATGACTATAGTCTGCAATTAATCACCTCCACCGATCAAATACTCTTTCTCAACATTGAAAACTTCAAGTGGTATCAGGCAATAGGCCTCCCAGTATTCACGTGTGGAGCCTTGTATGTCTTAAATGACCAATTGAAGAGGAATCCAGAGAGATTGAATTATTATATGAGTCTTTATTTCTTACTTGGAGTTACAACTTCAGTATACTCTAATACTGAAGCATTTCTTTCTACATTTGCGCGTAAAATTGCTAAATGGAGAAATTTAGAATCAGATTCCACCTCGATTTTCAAGAGATACCGTTTGCATATCGGACAAGATCATGATAATTATCCTCTAGGACATTTGGAACGTATTAGAGATTCTGAATTATTGAAGGTGACCGAGAAGGAAGAAAAGTGGTTGAAGAGGTTAAAAAGATACTTGGAAAACGAAAATTTCACTATACTCAATCCTACCGGTCTTAGAGCTGATAAGAGTAACTATATTTTCGATTTGAAGTTTTTAATTTCGACCCCATTAGCTATTATCAGTGCTTATTACTTCTATCAACATAGCCCAATTCTTCGTAAAGACCATACGAAAGAAATGAATTGGTTGGTTACAAATTGGGTCGGGGTAAACATGGCTTCTAGTGGAGTTAGGGCCTTTAATCTTCAAAAATTTGACACTGCATTTTTATTACTATCTGGATTCTTTTTGTATGACATATATTTTGTGTTCCGAACAGAAATGATGATGAATGTGGCCACCAAAATAAACGTTCCAATGAAAGTTGTTTTCCCCAAATCTTCGATTGGGGGAATGAGCATATTGGGATTAGGAGATATTGTTTTGCCGGGAACGTTTGTGGCTTTGAGTTTGAAATTTGATTTATCTAATCATTATCAGAATAACGGCGGAGCATTTCATCATTTAACTCCGTTTAACAAGCCGTACTTTTATACGTCGATTTTTTCGTACGTTGTGGGATTAAGTATGGCCATGGGAGCCCTTTACATATACCACATAGGGCAACCTGCGCTTCTTTACATAGTTCCATGTCTATTTGTGGGGATAATTGGTGCCGCAATAGTACGTGGAGAAGTCCAGAACTTATTGAAGTTTGATGCGGGATGCAAAAATTTTGACGAAAAAAATATTGCTAATGAGGAGGAAGAAGAAGAAGCGGATGAGGATTATGATATCGGTGTCGATAGCAACGAAGAATCTTACGATGAATGGATTGACAGAGTGGAGATCAAAAGAGACGGCAGTGACATAGACGACACAGACATAGATGAGATAGTTAAACAGGCCCCTAAGCAGGTTACATATGTGTTTGAAGATAGTGACTCGGAAGAATCGCATGATGATACCTTTGTGATTGAACTTGGCGATGAAGAAGATGACGAATTAGATTCACTAACATCAGAATCGGATAAAGATGCGGAATCTGATGCGGAATCCGATGCGGAAAACTATAACGACAACGCGAATTACGATATGGATGAGGTCAAACAAGACATACTTGACGAATTGGCCAGTATACGTCGTGATTTACAAAAAGAAGTAACAGAGTGGTACAGTGAGGACGAACAAGATGAAATGCGTTAAGTAGTTTCAGATATTTGAACGCAATAGTTAGTTGAAGAAAATACCGTCTAGCATGCAGAAGCAAAAAAAAAAAGCATACACTATAAACAGATCCACACAAATACACAGCAATAAACTTGGCCACACTTACATTATATATAACAAAAGACAATTTCAATGACCCACAAACCTGTAGACGGATAGAGGGCTATTGTATATTTTTTTCATTGAAAAACAAACTAATCGATAAGCTTATCATGATAGGATCTTAAAATGCGCAAAAAATTAGTAGATATGCGCATTGTTCTCCGTCCACGGCCATGTGTGTGGCACGATGTATTGGACAGAGTATCAAGGGGTACCTAGTGGGATCGCTGGTAAAAAAGGGGGACTAATCACCCGCAGTGGTAGTGATAATTGAAGATGGAGAGAGAAGAGGAGAGATCGCTGGGCAAAAAGTGGAGAGGTTGTGAAATGTACGGAGATTACCCAGATGAGCGGGGACAATGGTGTCACTCTGTCACGGTATGTGGACACTAATACATCTCAGACTGTTTTTTTTTTCTTCTCCGGCATTTTTGATGTGGGGAGATCTTGCCCAGCAATCTACCGGCAAGATTCCATTGGTCAAATAGGTAGGAAAAAGAAAAGATAATCCTTAAGCCTGCTTACATTGAGTGGTTTTAACATGCTTTGAACCCATACGTCATTTCGATACCTGGCATCATGGACAGTCACACATTTTTATCCGCCACAGTGAAAGTTCCGCTTGGGCAGATCCAGTGAAAAATTGGTAGGGAACGCTTAAATACCTCAGTGCAATTTCGCGACAATAGTTGACAATCCACGCGCTTATCTATCATTGCTTATTGTAGTGGAATTATATAGATGCATTTGGACAAAATGTATACCCTAAAATGAAATTCATATATTCCGAAAACCGCCATTTAAATAGTGTTAATATTCCGAAATTTTTAGTGGAGGGTTTATTGGAATTTTCAAGTGTATAATCTAGCAACAAAAAAACATCACTCATATTCCTAGAGTCATGAAACGTCTACTGCCTGAAGACTCTTCGTCGGTCTATACCAATACTACCAATACTTCATATCTGTCCCAGAAGTCGTTAAAACGTATAAAGTTGGAAAATGAAATCTTCTCCAAATCAATAAAAGATATCGAGTTGATGTTCAAGATCAACCCCCTTACCATACCTTCTATACCCTTTAAGTCACAACTGGGTTCCAATCTCAAGCTCAATTACGATTGCATAAATTTATCTTTCTTATCAAACTCGCCTCCGAGTTCTTCTCCAAAGCTGGGCCACGAAAATAATAATAGTGAAAGTAATCATACTACAAATGCTATCGCTATTCCTACAATGACCATTCCTACAAACTCCCAGTATCATCTCACTAGCAAACATTCGTGGAAACAACTCCATTCCACTCAACCAAGATCCAAGTCGGCTCGGCTCCAGAAAATTCCCATTCCTGTCTTGCCCTCACAAAAACAACCGAGCCGCCAGACTTCATTCGATTATCTCGATATGGATGATGACGATAACGATGACGATTTCGACGACTTGCTTGAGATGAAATCCGACTTGTCCCTCATTGACGATTTAATCTTGATGAACTAGTTTGCCACTTTTCCATCCCACTTCCATTCCACTACCCACTACCCACTACCCACTACCCACTACCCGCTACCCACTACCCGCTACCCACTACCCGTGAACAACCCCACTTATATCCGCATCGGTTCGTCCGCTAGTATACCTTCACTTCTTGTACAATGCTAGATTATATATTATTAATATTATTAATTAATATCATTTTCATCAATATTATTATAACCACCATTACCTTTAATTTTCTCTTATGTATCTGTATTTATTATTAGTACTCTAATTATTTTATCGCGCATTATTGTTGGCCTAATTGCGCTGGGGTGGTGCATCTTTTTTTCGAAGGCCAATTCTTTTGCCATTCCTTCTCCTCTTATCTTTGACACGTGACCCGAAAATTTTCCAACGAACAATTCGATTCCCATAGATTCTCCGCTTGATCCTCCACATTAAGAATTGCAACCACAATGGTGTTGGCAGATCTAGGTTCTCGTTTGAGAGGCGCTCTCTCCTCGGTGGATTCCGCCTCCGAGGACGAAATCAATTCGATGGTGAAAACCATCTGCACTGCTCTTCTTGAGTCAGATGTGAACATCAAACTCGTGGTCAAGCTTAGGGATAACGTCAAAGACAAGGTGAAGACCGATTTGAAAGAGGCTGAAAGTGCCGTAAATAAACGTAAAAAGCTCCAAAAAATCATCTATGATGAATTGTGTGGTCTCGTGGATTCCCATGAAGAACCTCCAAAACCAAAGAAATTGAGCCAATCAAAATCAACAGTCTCCACAAAGATAGTCAATGGGAAGAAGACCAGAGTCGTCAAGAACTCCCAGGCTTCCTCTCATATCATCATGCTTGTGGGATTACAGGGGGCCGGGAAAACCACCAGTTGTACCAAATTGGCCGTTTACTACAAGAAAAGAGGTTATAAAGTGGGACTTGTATGTGCTGATACCTTCAGAGCAGGGGCTTTTGATCAGTTAAAACAAAACGCCATCAAATCTTCCATTCCCTTCTATGGTGACTACACCAGAACTGATCCAGTTGCGATCGCCAAAGAGGGTGTAACCACATTCCAAAAGCAGAAGTTCGATATCATCATTGTGGATACTTCTGGTAGACATAGACAAGAACAATCACTTTTCGACGAAATGGTACAGATTTCTGAAAAAATCGACCCTACCCAAACTATCATGGTCATGGATGGTGCCATTGGTCAAGCAGCAGAATCGCAAGCAAAAGCATTCAAGGATAGTTCCAATTTTGGGTCTATAATATTAACCAAAATGGATGGCCATGCCAAAGGGGGTGGTGCCATATCTGCGGTAGCAGCCACCCAAACTCCCATAGTGTTTATTGGTACTGGTGAACATGTAGGAGATTTTGAAACTTTCAAACCCACCACCTTCATTTCCAAGTTATTGGGAATTGGTGATATACAGTCATTGATTGAACACGTTCAATCATTAGATTTACAGAACGATGAAAATCATAAACAAACCATGGAAAACATCAAGGAAGGTAAATTTACTCTTAAGGATTTCCAAAACCAAATGAACAATTTCTTAAAAATGGGACCTTTAACCAACATAGCATCCATGATCCCTGGACTTTCCAATATCATGTCCCAAGTAGGCGAAGAAGAAACGTCCAAGAAGATCAAGAACATGATCTATATCATGGATTCTATGACTCAAAAGGAATTGGAAAGTGACGGAAGAGTCTTCACCAACGAACCATCTAGAATCATCAGAGTGGCACAAGGCTCCGGCTGTTCTGCAGCCGAGATCGAAATGGTCCTCCAACAACATAGAATGATGGGGTCGATGGCCAAGAGTGCCTTGGCTGCCGGAGGTCCAGGAGGTCCCGCTGGGGGCAATCCGCTTGCCGGCAACCCCCAAATGGCCAGAATGATGCAACAAGCACAATCCAATCCTAATTTCATGCAACAAGCAATGGGTATGTTGGGAGGCGGAGGAGCTGGAGGTCCAGGAGCACCAGGTGGTCCAGGAGGAATGCCAGACATGGCCTCGATGATGAACAACCCGGGCATGATGCAACAGGCACAACTGATGATGAGACAAAACCCCCAAATGATGCAACAAGCACAACAAATGATGCAAAACCCAGGAATGATGCAGAAATTAATGAGCCAGTTCGGAGGCGGTGGTATGGGTATGTAGTGTGTGTATATTAACGATATTTATACATTATAAGAAGGAGTTTGTAGAAAAAGAAGAAGAAATTAGTAGTATACTTCATCGGAAGATAATAGTATATTGATGAAGTTCATAATGCATTGATATAGCCCGTACTGTTTTGGTGTAGTTTTTAATACCCTATTTGTTTTGGTAAACTTTCGATTATGTTCAATCCTTGCGATCACCGCAGATGACCTCTATCTATAGAAATCGGGCCTGTTACTGTTCATACCGTATTCACTCAAAGCACTACTTAAATCTTCCATAGTCAACACAATCTTTCCCTGCTGGTTACCAGCATTACTACTGGTATGTGTAGGTTGTTGTTGTTGTTCCGACTGGCCTTCTACAGAGCCTGCTCCTCCGCCAGCACCTGTGATCAGCTGCTGGTTGGCAAACTGCTGTCCTTGTAACAATAACTTCGCCCTGGCCTGCGGGTTGGCCGAGTTATACACCGCTGACGCGTTTCTGATCCGCGAATATTCATAAGCATCCTGTGTTATGTCTGAAATGAACTTCTGGGTGGCCAAGGCAAGCAATCGCTTGATCTTTATGTCCGACGTCTCGAACCCATTCTTTGCCAAATAGTAGTCGGTAACCGCGTCAGGGATAATGGGGGCAAAGTCTCCGTCCATCAAGTCGAGCACTTCCTGAAGCGTCTTGTCCTTTCTGGTAAGCTCTGGCAAATCTGGAATGGCAACGATGGCGGCGGCTGCTGCTGCCGCAGCGGCTTGACTGGCTTTGGACTGCGGCTGCTTTTGTTTCGACTGTGCGGCTGTTTCGGACACAGGATTGTCCTCTATGTGTTCATCTATATCATTGAATTCATCTATGTCACTCATATTATAAGGAATTACGATGCTGCTTTTATGCTGTCGATTGGTGTCTCTTTTTGGTGGTAGTTTTTTTGATACCACTTTGTCGGTACGCGCACGACTTAGTATTTGTGAGTATAGCCAGAGAGGGCCCAAAACGAGAGAGGTATTACCGAGGTTTGAAAGTTAGGCGTTTTCTAAGTTTCTTGTGTTCTTTGCAATTGAACATATCCAGCCATGCCCGAACTTTACCCCAACGAGTCGGTCACGTTTGGTAACTCGCTACTGCTTCGGGTGGATGGGGCCATAGGGGCCATGTCGTTATCGCCCAATGGGAGAGATGCTGTGCTTGCCGGTAGAAGGGGTCTTTTCATCATTGACTTGGATGATCCGTTCACTACGCCGAGATGGCTCCACCATATCACGTCCTGGGAGGTGGCGGACGTACAATGGTCTCCCCACCATCACACCAAACCATCATGGTGTATATCAACCTCAAATCAGAAGGCATTGCTATGGGACTTGGCTAGACCTTCCAATAATGCCATTGTCAATATCTTGCATCTGCATAATAGGGCTATCACCGATATCAATTTTCATCCTTCGAATCCCGAAGTATTGGCCACTTGTTCCATTGATTCTTTCATTCTTAGTTGGGATATGAGAGCTCCTCGTAAACCAGTATCCCAATGGTCCGAATGGAGAGCAGGTGCCACTCAGGTGAAGTGGAACCATGAAAATCCCTATGAAATAGCCTCCAGTCATGACAATTGTTTCTACATCTGGGATTCAAGAAAAGGCTCTTTACCAATACTAAAGGTAGATAAAGCACACAAGGGTAAAATCAATGGGTTGGATTTCAGTAATGGTGCTTCTAATATCATTACCTGCTCTAACGATAATAAGGTTAAATTCTGGAACTTAAAGACAAAGGATGCAAGACTGTATGCTGAGAATTTTAACTTTTTTGATAACTCCACCCAAGATTCATTAAGCCTTCAACCTACGGTTGTGATAGATACTGGCTTCCCGGTAGCTAGAGCAAGAGCCCTTCCGTTTGGGTCGGAAAAAGCTTGTGGAATAATGCCGTTAAGAGGAGGCCAAGATGCCATCCATATTGTCAATTATGACACCGCATACCAGGAATCAACACAAACAAACGAAACCCAATACTTGGATCCAGATACTATAAAGTTGTTCAAGGGACACGGAGGTCCTATAAAGGACTTTTTGTGGAGAACAAAGCACGAAAGTTATGAAGGGTTTGAATCCAAAGAAAAATGGAAAGACTATCAATTAGTTACTTGGTCATCTCAAGATTTTGATTTAAAATTATGGCCACATGATGAAAACTTATACAAAAAAGTCAACTATAACCCTTCGTATAATAAGATCTTATCGATCTTCAAAACAGACGAACTGGATAGTGATGAAGTTAAGTCACCATCAAAACACAATAGTCCTGCATTAGAGGGTCCCAATGAAACCCCAAAGTATACCTATCAAACATACTGTACAGAGCCAAGTGTTACCATAGATGATTTAAAGCGGAAGAATAATGGAGATGTTCTTTCGTCAGTCACCTCATTTCAAATTGCCCAAAAACATCTTCAAATTGGACATACTGTAGACCAATTGAATCATTTGGATTGGATCTCGGGAGTCCGTATGGGTCGTGCTGGCCATGACCTTCAAAACAAAGAAAGATCAAATAGTTTCGAAGAAGAAGATGGACCTTCAAACCTAGGAGAGGAAGTAAGTATAGTTGGACATAAATTCCCCAAAGTAAGGTTCGAGAAGATATCTGTATCCACAGGTGAATTAGTGATCAGTTTAAGAGGCCCAGTTCCTGTTCTAGAAGCTTGCCGTTCTGACACGATATCAGAAGAAGACCAGACTAATCCAAAGGAAAAGGAGCTTACAAAGGACGAAATGAAAACAAGCATTCCTAACATAAGCATCAACAACGACAATGAAAACGAAGAAGCTGTAACCAATGATCCCGTTATCCCTACCTCGATAACCAAAGAAGACCCTACAGAACAGAAATTAGTGTTCATTCGTTTATTAATCAAGTTTCCAAAGGGTTATCCATATTTGGAAGAAATCGAATCGGAGGAAATTCCATCCAAAAAACTAGCCAAACTACAAAAGGTAAACTTGGTAAAATTTGATATTGAAGAGACCCATGAATTGACTGCCCTTTTGAGGGACGAGATGTTAAAGAATTTAACCAACATTTCCCAATTTTTCACTAATAGATTTCAAAAGTTTTGTTTAGAACCATGTTTAAGATATTTGATGGGAGACAAAATAGAACTTAATGAAGAGCTAATGAAAGAGTCTAATGAGAATAATGACGATAGCTTAGAAGCAGATGGGTTCGTTGAAGTTGGAACTGAGGGCTGGGCTGATGATTTAATTAACCAACAACCCGATTTGAACCCCACGTCGATGAAGGATGACTCGTCAGGAGAAGAAGATGCAGAATATTCGGATCTCATACCTATTGTAAATGATGATAATATGCTTCAAAGTACCGATTCTCTCAAAAGAGAGGATGAGACTAATGACAAGTTCGATAATACCAATGCCAGAAAAACATTTTTTGATTCGACACCCGTGCCCAAAGGATGTGGAGCAACATGGTCACCCACTGGACAATTGGTATGTTTTTTCATTCCTAAAAGTAATGAAGAAGAAGAATACAAGTCTTTACAGAAGTTTAATATTTTCAAATTTACCGATGGTGGGTTTAGTTTGAATGGAAATCACCATCATCATCACCATTCAAAAGTAGACGATTCAGATGCAGATTCGGTTGGGTCGGAATCGTATAGTGATCAATCTGATTCTATTTCTTCTGATACTTCGGATGGCAGTTTTTCCAATGACTGGGATGAATTACTTGAGGATGATGCTCCATCCAGGGCGAGAATTCCCGGACTATTTAAAACCTCGGTGGGTTTGGGAAATAGATATAGTGGGCGTGGGAAGGACGATTCGATTAATCGATTTGCAAGTCAAGGAGGTACTACTTCCAACTATAAATCATCAATTCCTGGAGAGACTACTCTTTCCAAACGAAAGCGAAATGAAGAGAAAAACAAGAACATTGTGGGGATCTTCGACTTCAGACATCTTCTTCCGGATAAGTATGAGTTGGCATGCGAGTACAGAGTGTTGGGAGACTCACCCGAAAACTTGGCAAGATACAACAGTGAAATTGCTTTGAAATATGGACTTCGTGAAATCAGTGATGTTTGGAAGATTTTAGAAATGGTATTAATCAAGGAAGTCCAATCCGATGATATTAATCCTGAATATTTCCCTCCAGATTTCAGAAATTCACGTAATACTGAAGTACTTGATCATTTGATACAGAGTTCAGAAGCCACCAGAAAGGTAGTCCAGAAGAAGAGCACTCGCTTCTATTGGGGTACACACCCGTTTGGTTATGCTTGGTTAATCAAAGAAATATTTTCATATTTTGAATTGAAAGGAAATATCCAAATGTTGGCTATGTTGTCATGTATATTATATGAGAATTCAAACAACGTTCGAAAGAATGCAAGTGAAATGTTCAACATTCCGATCCATACTCCATACCAGGCATTGCCCCCACTTCCATCAGTGGTTGCAATTCGGAAGTTCAATGAAAATCAGAAGAGCCTTACTAACTCGCATGAACAATTTAATTATCACGATTCAATAAATTCAGACAATAGAATGTATGATTATATTCATTCCAACCATAGGGCATCTTCAGTGCTGGTAGTAAAGAAGGACCAATATGCCAAATCAATCTGTTCATCTTTCGATGTTCTGCTCAAAGAAAGCTCTCCAGAAAGATATGGTTACTCCAAAAAAATTCCGTTGGAAAGAGGGCAAACTTTCAGTGGACCAATTGAAAGACAATTTTACGAACGAGGATTCGAGAGGTCCAATTTTGATAAGTTTCGAAAAGAGAAAAAGAAAGGAATTAAACCAAAGACAAAGAGCAAGGTAAGACCACCACCATCAGTAACGATTGATATGTACAATACGAAAGAATTAGATTTGTTTGATGATGAATTCAGTTTGCCATTGTTGAACTCGCAAGACGATGCTAAAATTCACGGCTATAGGAACAGATACGCCGATATGCTATATATATGGGGATTACCAATCAATAGAATCAAAATCTTGAAGTTCAACTATCCAGACACCGAGATCTCGAAAGTGAACTATGTTTCACCGTTTGATATACATAATTGTCAATTTGGAATGAAGAACAAGAGAAGACAAAATCATAATCAGCTTTTTATAAGTTCGGTGACGCTGATCCCGACTTCTAAGAACAATGCATGGAATACTTCTAAGCGAAACAACATGAAGCATTGTGTGTTCTGCAATCTTTTAGTGGCGAAAAGCTTGGTGATATGTACCCATTGTGAGCATGTGTTACATACCGATTGTGCTTCAGAATGGTGGAACAACAATGAAATATCCGAATGTCCTAGTGGATGTGGTTGTAACTGCCTACAGCATGTGGTCTGAGGTTGAAGACTATGACGATGATCAATGACGTCTAAATTGACGACGTTCGTATACCTCAATTTTTGATATATATTAGTTCTACTCTACAGGTAAGTGTAGTTTGGAGAACAATTACATTAACACTAGTAGTCATCAAATAGAATAGCACCATCCAATGTAAGCACGACAAAAATAGAAACTATATGAATAATGATAAAAATATCTTGAGCATAAAACAGAAAGTCGAATCTCTCAATTTCAATACACATCTGATGAATAGGAACAATGTCTGAATCAGAGATGCATCAGCTCTGATAGTTTTGTATCATAAGTGACAACGGGAACTATTGTTAGAAAGCTACGATTAACGATTAAAAGTTCTGATTAATGATATTGGACCGATTTAAATAAGTTGAATAGAATATACAGAATGAAATAAATAATGAATAGTAATACAAGGATCATGGAGCAGCTTTGTTTAATTCTGCATCCCATTCTGTACAAAGAACATCAAGGTACTGAACCACAGTATTGCAACCCGACGAATTCAATGTTTGATGATTTAAGGTATCTTTGCTGAAGAAGCCCGAAGATGATTCAATTTTCACATCTTGTCTGCAGATTTCAACGGCACAAGTCACGGGCGCATGAGCCGCCGTATATGCGGAGACTTGATGATAATTAGAGCCAAATAGTCTTGCGATGAAAAATGCAAGAAGCAAGGCATAGTACTTAAAACCATTCAAGATCAGCTTATACGAGTATCCAAGAACGATTCCTGGATGTACAAGATACTGTTCTATTCCGTCCTTATTAAGGGCCAGATAAGTTCCAATATGGATCAAATCCACCAATCTTTTGGAGCCTTCATAGGGCAAATTTGAGCGTAATAGTTGGATATCGTTTAGTGAGACATAATTTGGATCTGACATTGGGAGGGACACCCAGACAATCCGTCCCCCATCAGTCAATAAGGCATGTATACCCCGAATGAAGTAGTAAGGACCAAAAACGTTCCCCTGAAAGACCAAGCCGAGACCATCGGTGGATAAATCGCCGATAGTTTGAATTTCATGGGATGAAGGATTCGAGGATATAGGATATAGGATTGTGGAATACATGAGAGTGAACCAGTCGATCTCAGTAGTCACAGATTGGGAGGGGTTCACAAAAAGATAATCGAGATGGCCATAGCTTTTGGCTAGATCCAATATTGCTGTTTGGACGGAGGTCATTTCTGTGAAGTCAAGCACCAAGTAATCGAAGTCGAGCCTTCCAGATCTGGACGGATATCTGTTGGCGTAATTCTGGATTGAGCTGATGGCCAACTGGGTACCTTTTAAGGATCTAGAAGTCACTATGATGGTCAAATCAGAAGTAAGGGGGGTTTGGTCTATGAGACGGCAGGCTATACCAAGGCCCAACCGGGAGTTTGCTCCCAAGATAAGCACTACTTTGGACTCAAGAGTAGTTCTTGAAGACATAGCTATTGATATCTACGCCACACGTAAACAGACAGGGTGGGGTTTAAGACGTATATAAGTCGCTGTAAACGATAGTTTGGGAACGGTATGCAAACAGAGACACAAAAGGTTGCAGTCGCAAATAGATACGCGTAGTGATCTAAAAGGGTGGTAAAAAATGTTAAACCCAGATGCTGATGTCCAAATGCAGTTATAGTCTGTATGCAAGTGTGGCACCAAAATAGCTTATGGAAAAGTATTATCAGTAGGTAGATGTCAATGAAGTAAGGGGTTCAGGGGATGGCGGATTACCTAGGTGTCCGTGTCGTAGGGTATTTATATATTTGTATGTATTATTTATTTACTTCGGATTATTGACGAGTGTTGACGATCTGATCCTTTAGTTTGACGTCCCATTCCAGGGCAAGCTTTTCCATGTAAGCCGCGACGTCCTGAGCTCCGCTTTGATCGATCTCCTGATACTTGACATACTCGTATCCCGATCTCGTCGACACGGACGCGATCTTCTTGTCTTGGGGCTCTCCATCTCGGATTACACTTCGTACCGGGGCATTGGCGGCAACATACCCCGAAATGTTGTGTACATCCGATCCATACCATTTGGCCATGTAGAACAACATCAACATCCCGTAGTAGGTGACAAAGTTCAAATATACGAAAAACGAAAAACTGGTAAAAATCCCTGGCTGCACAAGATACTGCTCAATACCTTGTTCTTTCAATTGCTTGTATGTACCAAAATGTAACAAATCCACCATTCTCTTGGATCCTTCATACGGGAGATGCGATTTCAATGTTTGTAAGTCATTGAACGATAAATAGTGTGGTTCTGATAGAATCGACGAAATCCACACCACTTTCCCGCCTCCTTTGAGTAGGTGTTGAATCTTCCTCAAAAGATAGTACGGGCCAAAGACGTTGGCCTGGAATACCAATCCCATTCCATCTTGCGATTTAACCCCAGTCTTTTGTAACTTGTATCCAGGATTGGTAACCGCTTCAATAGGATCAGAAAGAACCTCTTTGGTAGCCTGGACCCAATCTAATCCGGAATATACACTTTGGGCGGCATTGACAAAAAAGTAGTCAATGTGTGTATATCTCTTGTTCAACTCATAATAGGCAGACAAAGTAGATACCATATCAGTAAAGTCCACCAACAAATAATCAAACTCAACTTGACCAGCCCTATGTTTGGAATCGGCAAACTTCTTCAAATCTTGGATGGCTTCTTGAACACGAGGTAATGTTCTGGAAGTAACAATCAATGTGATATCTTCCTTCGAAGGTATTTGTTCAATTAGCCTGTATCCTATGTTAAGACCCAAGTTTGAGGTCGTACCGGTGATAACAGCTACCTTAGACTTCTTGAGGAGTGACATTTTTAGAGAAGATTGTATTGAATTGAATGCTTGCCCGTCGTATAATTATACGAATTACAAAGATTGAAAAGTATTCAAAACGCGATTTTGATCAGAGACTAAAGTACCTGTATACAAGATGCCCCAGACCAAACAAGAAATGGTTGCGTGGTCTAGTTGGTTATGGCATCTGCTTAACACGCAGAACGTCCCCAGTTCGATCCTGGGCGGAATCAATTCCTTCGATATTTTTTTTTGCATCCTTAGTACTTATGTGTGCATGTATAACTTAACGTTTTCCCGTTAACGTTAGTCACCCAGTTCTCGTTTACCTTCTATCGTGACCACTTATTGGCATACGGATTAACCTGAGCCTCTGCCAAATATATCAAAAATGTACATTTGAACGGTCATGATTCCGTCTGCATGACTGTGGGTGATTCCTCAGAATCCCTCTTAAACCGTGCAGATATCAATGACTAAATCGGAAACGGCTACAACGGTGAAATGTCTAATGATGACGAAAACATCATCAATAAAGGTGTTTGTTAACTTGCCATCGAACTAGGCAACTTCTCACTAGTCCCGGTTTTTTGCCGAATGATATATACCTACTACATTTGATTGTTTACTTCTATTATTATGCTATTTTTGAACAGTAGTTAATCTATCATTTCGTCCATATATCATTCCACCCAATGTTTTTCCTAACAGCATTAGAGAACCCTTCATTATACTTCACCCATATCCGTACATGACTTGAATCTTCTTTCTTTGGTTCACTAATTTGAGTGGATAAACCATCATATCTATCCTTGAAGAAATCAACACTACTACTTATCTTTGCTCTCTTTTGTTTTTCTTCGATTTCCGCTGGGTTCAGTTCAGTATTTGCTCTTTTTGCAGTCTTTACTTTCATGTTAAGTCTTTCCATTTCAGATGTAACCAACGGAAATAAATTCAGTCTTTTTAGTTGTATTTGCTTATTCCAATTAGTTGCAGAAATATCAGTGAATTGGTTATCAAAATTGGTGATTGTTTCCCAGTTTGGCGATATTTGTAATGTGACAGTTCCTGATTCAATATCACGTTCATTCTCCATCCTCAAATCTAATTCTTTAAATAAACTGGTGATCTTTTCGACGGTTATCTTCTCATGGTCACTTAAACCTGATTTCACTTTTGATGTCAATTCGGGGTGTATCATTTTATTGAGGTATGGCAAAACGTATCCGGAATATGATTCTGGGTTATTACCAATAGCTAATTGGGTGTGTAAGGACAAACAGTCATGTACTCGTTTGACTATCGATTTGTTTTGTTTCTTCATTTCGAAAGTTTCAAAGTCTAAACTCCTAGCATTAGGTATAAGAGACTCATTATTCAAATTCCTATTGGCATTGATCTCACTGAACAAAGACCATATCTTCATTGTTATTAAACCAGCATATTGACCATCGTTGTGAATATTAACACTAGTGTTATCATAGAAACTCAACCAATCACTAAATTCGGAAGGTTTTTCCAACGAGTCATCTTGAAATCGAACTACATCCAAATATTTATTGAAACAACCTTGAATAACCTTATCAATGGTGCTACTGTTGCTGATAGTTGATTTTCCACTTCCATTCATAAATGAGTCCATAAGAAGGTCAAAATTTTCTTCTTTAGCCATCCCCGATTCTCTCTTGAATAACAAATCCACCATATTAAACCAAGATATCAGTGTATCTTTGTTGTTAATTCTATTGACCAGAGAAGGTACATTGGGCACCGTGTGCACATGCGGTAATTTCCTTCCACTAAATTGAAGATAGTTGATACTTGCTCTTATATCCCCTTCACATATCTCAACTATCTCTCCAATTCTTTGGTAATCCAATTGTAATTTCTCTTTTTCATTAATCCACATGAGATGGTCCTTTACTGATCTCATGGCATTTCCTCTGGTTTTCCCACCGTTCAAACTCTTGGATGAAGAGGGCTTTTTGAACGAAACAACCTCACACAATGGTCTTAATTTGTCCATAGGAGAACCTCCTTGTGGCCCAGAATTGGTTGTATATATATCGTTGGCAATACATATGATTGGTCTGTTGAGGATAAATTTCGATTTCGTCTTTGAATCATCATCATTTCTGTTCTTTTTGTACATTGTTCTCTGATCCTTGAAGACCAAGTCATTTAAGACCTTGATTATATCTGACGAATTCATTGATGTATCTACCTCGTCTATCACAAGGCATGATGGTTTACCTTTGGCAGTCAACGAATTGGAGGTCAATGCATTCATTATTCTCAACTTTAAAGCTGTTGACACACTATTATTAGGACCGCCGGAGTTTCCTGCTTGAGGAAGTGTATCCATACTATTTGCTGCATTCAATTCTTCCACGTTATATCCCGATTGTCTAGCAAGTACATGTACTGCAGCCGTTTTACCTATCCCCGGGGGTCCATGAACAAGTAATATCTTACGGTGGGGACGGCCCAATGTGTCGACTGTATCATTTTCTAACGGTTCTTCTCTAAATACCACAGATGACCATCTTCTGAGCCAATGAAGAATTAACCTATATTGTCGATCATTTCCACCAGAACACAACTGAAGGTACGAGGAGGGTCTGTATTTTTCTGCCCAGATTTGTTCAGTCTGCTGCTTCTTTGTTTCGTGTCTGTTTGTTAGTTCTTCAATGCGATTGTTGTTTGATCGTACAGAGTTAATCAACTTCGCTTTACTAAACAAACTATCCATATCCATAAGACTTTCAAAACCAATACTGGAATCATCCAAGGGTGCACGAAATGATTTGGACTTCAAATGTATAACTGAATTGTCGAATAACTTGACTTTTTTGGTTGCAAAGGATGCAGCATTGAATTCCAGATCACATAAGAATTCTGCATTCCGGGCCGACGCTTCTACCGTTGAATTATCAGTAGGAAATAAAAAGGATCCCCCAAAAGAATTCCCGTCTTTTGGACCTTCATCAAAAAGACATGAATGAGTTAACGATAGACTTTCTTCTATCATTATAGAGAGTTCACTATGTTTACTGTTCAAGGTATATTGAATTATAGACGCGTTGATTTTGAAATTGCCCCATCAGGGGACACAAAACTCCAATATGGATCACGTGAGACGATTTCGATTTTGCAGCTTGAGTTTGCACCCAAACGATAAAGTTGAGTAACAAAAATGAATTGAGTTGGCTCGATTGTTTTAACTTGGTTCGACAAATAAGGGTAGCTCAAGTTTGAGTGGTAATTGTAGCGAAAGAAAATTTAGGACCGGGATTTCTTTGGAAAAATACTTTGTATATTATACAACTACAAGTGGTATTTGAAAAATTTTGAATCGATATCGAATAACTAAGAAAAAGTATGAACTGAAGACGAACACGTATAAGAATTATAAAGAGAAACAACTTGGATCCCTCACTCAAAAGTGAGAAATTTCAGGGAACACCAGCATTTAATTGATTTCAGTGATGTCGGTTGAAGATGTGTATTTCACATTAGCAAGTGAGACCTTGTTGTCATCGAGATCAAAAACAGCGTAAGCATGCTTCAAGAAGGTATCACCCAAAATAATGATATATTCACCACCGTCTGGATTATATTCGTCAATGGCCCAGTCACAAGATCCTTCATTGTTTGGAATAGAAAAAGACGAGTAAGGAACATTGATGCTACCAGAACCAAAGTCAAAAGTAAGGAATTTGTTGGTTGGCAAGTTACATGGTGGAGAGCCTGCAGTAGAAATCAATGCTTGGACCTTTTTGTAAATTTGTGGAGGGAATAAAGCAAGGGTAGTACCACTATCAAGAAGTGCAGGATAGCTAGATAAGTCAACGGACTTTCCATTCCCATTTTTAACGTCTTTGGCGTTAACGGTGAATTGAGAATCCGAGGTAAATGGAAGAGTGAACAAACTACCACTGACCTTAGCATTATCAATACCCCCAAAGATGATGGTACCGGTTGCAGCATTGTCATTGTTTAAATAAATGGAGTAAGCATTTTTTGAGACGAAACCTTGGTTCTTTAAGGAAATAGGGAAGTTATCATAGCTACCACTGGCTTCGTTTGAGGCGTAACCAAGACCAAGAATACCGCCAATACTATCAGGAGCACTGGTTTGGGCAATGTACACATCTTTGACAGATGGGCCGCCATTAGGAAAGGTAAAGGTATCGGTATAGAACTCACCAGAGACTGATGATCCATCTCCGTATCCAATAGATAACTGGGTTTGGGTATCAACGGAAGAGGAAGACGAGCTAGCTTGGTACTTGTAGTTCCAGGTATCGGAACTTCCAGTGTCAATGTCAAAGCTGATTTGTTGGTTGTTGGAACCAACATCGAAGTTGACGGTATAGAAAGATCCATGATTGGTCAACTGACTAGGATCGTCACCACGCTTGTGCTGGTTCAGGGTAGAGTTTCCGTAATTTCTGGTAACATCAAAGTCTAACTTGAGGAATCCAGGGCCAGATCTTTTTTCAATACTTTCAGCAGCATTATCGGTAGGAACTACCAAACCATTGACAAATAATGATAAAGCGAGGATGGCAAAAGCCTTTTGGGTGAAGAGTAAAATAGAAACCATTTTATAGATATTGTTATGAATGTTTTTTATTGAATAATTTAATTCATGGGAACATATGGACCCATTTATATACTTTTGGAAATTTAGGATAAAGTGTAATTGTACTCATAAGGTTACCTCAGTTTGTAAGTTCCAGACTCCTTATCCCGGCTGCCGCACCGGTACCTGTGGACGTATAGATCGAACAATATTCGAGTGTCGAGGCGTCAAAGATTAGTGTGGTCAAATTTCACCATCTAAAATTATCATTCCGGAGGATAACCCACTTTGTGTAATGATTTCAATTTATGGCCTATCGTTCTATTGTAGGATCTCAAATGATTGACAGAAGCTAGTTCGAAGCTAAAAAATATGCGCTAAAAATTATTTTTAACCATACTAGAGAATTAGGGAAGGGTGCATTATCGTTACTTCAAGAGAGGGATGAAACCGATTCGACAACAAGGTTTTTCCCTGCTTGCTACTTTCCTTCTAAGGGGCAAATATACGTCGGGAATCAATTATGTGCCATAAGTAGAAATCTTATTTCAACGATATGGAATTCTTCCTTATAGATTCATGAATAAACCGTTATTCGCTAACGTCTGCCTTGAATAGCAAAGCCATTATTTCCATCACATTGACAATAGCTTCTTTTCAATTTATCGATTCACTATTTTGCAACATTACCATTCCACGAAGTGGCACTAACAGCATGTGATGTTAACTTCTACTTCTGCAAGAAGCTTTGACATTTTAGTTCTGTAGCACTGTGGAGTTGAAACGGCACAAAAAATGCACGGTGTGAACTTCACAGTTTTACTACTCTGGCTTCATTTAGCGATAATCCGGGGAAAGTATTTTCGGAAGGCTCTCCGAGGAAATTACAGGGGATATTATTATGCGTCAAAAATGACCCGTGTCGAAAGAGAGTCCATATCCGGCAGTATGCAAGTAGATAATAAGAATTCTGCAGTGAGACGTTTTGCCATCCTTGAAGAGTCGGGTATGACATCAGTTGGTGCGTCTTAATTAGTACCCTAATATGACAGCTCAGTGTACCACTACATTGTCGAGACCATCTGCAATTTTAGGGAAAGCTTGTTAGAGGGTTTTTGGGCAAAGTGGCTGCAGAATCACCCACACGCTTTCTTACACGTTAAATACGAATGTAAGTCAGTTAGTGAATAGAACGATTTCATAGCTACTAACCGACTGAAGGTTATATTCTCTCTTCATGTCTACTTTTGCCGTGGAGAATATTCGTGAATTTGGAGCAAGTATACCCTACAATCAAAAGTAAGTACTTTAAAGTCCATTTAGTCACCTCCACAAAAAGGATAGTCGATTTGCACCCATTGAATCATGCATGCAAGCGATTCCACCCGCTCGAAATGCTATTTATAGTACTCAGGTAGTTAATTGCGCTTTGAAGTATTGGTGCTATGAATAGTTGATATTAGCCCTCGTCGATTTCGACAAGTTTTGGTGGTAACAAGTTTTCAAAGAACTGAAAGTAACTAGAAAACATAATTAATCAGATAGTGCCGGGATGAGCCAACCGTCTAGTCCTACAGAAATTGTGGAACCACTGGAGATTTAGAATAAGATGGCAAGATAGTACAAACACAGCTCTGAAACGTCAGTTACGTGTTTTAAGAGAATCGCCTAATAACTCGAGCAACAAAGCTGATTTGTAACATCTATATTTTCAGTTCCCGAATCATGTTAGTTGGTGCCGCACTGATGAGTGAATCTTCAAAAGTGAGGGAAGTTAAAGACTATTGATGAATATTGCCTTAAAAAATAAAATGCATTATATACCACCATAAAGAGATTCTCACCATATGGACAATTAAACGGGTTATCCCATAATAAATTGCGCGAATGCTTTATTTTGCGTGGTGTCTGGTACAATGTAATATGTCATCCCCGCATGAACTAATCTAGAAGATAGCAAGAGTACGTGCTTGCTGCCGTCCAGGTAAGTGGTGCTTCTGTATCTAGTAGTACTTACTTTTTAATGGTAGTTCTGATAGCATCATTGTCTTCCAAAGATTCATTTCCGGAATGTCCCTCTATGCCAACGAGTGCTAACCTCGGCTAACATATATGTACTTACAGTAGTGCGGTTTTCGGAAAATTAGGAAGTATTCTTAGACTTTTGAAGATCAGTTTTGGATTGACAAGTTCTCATAATTCCATAACTGTATTCCCCCATAGTTTTGGCATCTATCGTTCGATCTGTCATCTATATGACAGAACTCGTGCACAAAAATTTTATACGCAGAGAAGATAATAAAATATTTCGAACTATTCGAATTACAGGAGGGCCCCTATCAGGGTCGGGAATACAAACGAAACATTTCAAAGATTACCAAATTCGCATAATAATGAAATATTGTGCCACCGTCCTTGAAGCTTTTGAATGACAAAAATCATCAATGAAGACCCTGAATTCGATTTCTTCGAGCAAAGAAGTCGATTTCTTTTCGGAAAATTTTATCATTGAGCTCCCTTAACTTCAGAAGTTGGTACATGCACCTTTCTTACAACCCCTACCATGAAGTGGCATCAAATCTGTCAACTCTTGTTTTATCCGACGGCAGATTATTTTTTTATGTGTAATAGCGTGGATAACCCCTAGAAGTGTGCTCGGGTTCATAATTAGATTATTATTTTTTACAAAATCAGTTACGATTTTTTGAACCTGTATGCATGAGATATTTTCGATCAACATCGATTATGTCATTACGGTATACAGGGAAATTCGAAATAGACAATTGACTCAAACCTTCAGTATAACATAAGAAGATCAGATCATTCGTAAGGAAAATGAAGAGCAAATACTGATTAGTCTATCCCTGTTTGAAGACCAGATCATACATTAATAGTATACCTATTTGCAACAAGTAGACAAACAATAATAGTAAGAACATGAGTTTTATTCGAGGTAGAAGCAACATTACCGACATGAATAGCTGGTGTGTTAACCAGTGTTCTTACAAGTAGAAAAGGAAACATTGACATTTTTGAAACTAGTTATAAGCTCATGTGATTAAAGTTGTTGTTCAGCACCTCGTAATTTGGCATAGATTATCGAGCGGAACGGCATCTACTAGATCAAAGCAAGATAACCACATTCCAAATGTATCAGTAACAAATCCCAAACTGACCTGAAAATGACACTCGTTTAGCCTATCCACTTCTACAACTATGTTAGGATATAGTATATCACTTCAATTGCATCAGATCGAATCGCCAACTACACGCTTTTGAAAACAATATTCAAATTCCGCGAATACGAATTGTACATTCTCAAGTACTGAAGGAAGATTTCACAGGACATCTGTTTAAGAACAACTGTACAAAGTTAGCATGCTCTACTTATGTATAATATATTTGGGGTTGCATTCCTGCACTATGTAGAAGAGAATGCTAGTTGGCGCAATAGATCTTCGTCAATAATTCCAATGAAACAGTACTCAGATCGATTTGATTTTTTTTTTTTGCAATCTCAAAAATTTATATTTGTAAAATTCATAATATTACCCATAAATATGTAAAAGTGCTAATTAGAGGTAGCTAACTATGGCGGTTACTTTGTCGGGGATTCTCTGTTACTCTTCCGAAACCTGAGATGTTGGCTATTTGTGAAAATTAAAAGAAAAACCTCCAGCTAGTCAATAGGAATGACTAAAATAACATCATTCAAGAAATAACAGTAATGTTGGTGTCGGAGGTGTACTTGACTTTACCTATAGAAACATTAGAGTCATCAATATTGAAAACGACGTATGCATGTCTCAAGAAGGCATCACCCAAAATAACCATGTCTCCCGCATTAGCGTTTGAACTGAATATAACTCCACAACTACCATCTTCGTATCCTTGAAATACCAGGTCTTGGTAAGAAATTTGAATTTTACCGGCACCAAAATCGTAGGTGAGGTACTTGTCACTTGGTTGACTACAGTCGATGTAAGTATTACCAAAAAAATCAATAGTTCCTCCGAGTAAGTCAACAGCTTGTTCGAAGGCTTCAGTTGGAATATTGTTAATAGTCGAACCAGAATCAAGAACAGCAGGAATACCCTGAAGATTGACAGAGTTTCCATCACTGTTAGAGATGTTGGAGAGTGCAACCTTAAAAGATTGATTATCAAGAAGTGGAAGAGTGAACAAATCACCATCTATCTTGGCCTTATCAATACCCCCGAAGAGGAGGGTACCATCAGTGGCATTTTCTGCATTCAAGTAAATAGAGTAAGCGTTCTTAGCGACTAATCCTTGCTTCTTCAAAGAGACTGGGAAGTTATCGTAGTTGTCACCGCTTGATTCAAAACTAGTTTGAGCAAGACCAAGAATACCTGGTATACTTCCAGCACTAGGTTTACTCCCAGACGTTTGAGCTATCCACACATCATCGACTTTTGGTCCTTTATCTTGAAATTGGAATACATCAGTGTAGAATTCACCTTTGCTTTCAGAACCATCAACGTAACCAATTTCAAAAGCTTTACCAGTGTCATTTCCAGAAGCTTCATGCTGGTATGAATTAGACCAGGTATCGGAACTTCCAGTGTCAATATCAAATAAAATATTTTGCTTATCACTCCCAACATCGAAAGACACAGTGTAGTAATACTGTTGATTGATCAATTCAGATGAGATGTCTCCACGTTTGTGGCGTTCAGTAGAGTTACCAGGTCTTTTAACAACATCGAATTTCAATTCGAGAAATCCAGGCGTAGACCTTTTTTTAGCGCTTTTAGCATTTTCGACAGCATCTTGAGATGGGACTACTAAACCGTTTATCAATGAAGATAATATAGCAACCATGAAAACCTTTTCGGTCAAAACTAAGACTGAAACCATTTTGCACTTCAATACTTATATTGTTATAGGATTCAGAGAAGATATTTGCAACTTTAAATAGTCTCAAGTTTTATTAGATCATATATGAGACTTCAAGCCCTGCTCGGATATTCAGCTATTTCCGTAACAAATTCATAGGATTGATTGCTTAGCTACCTCCGAGGACCACGATGGGCCACTCTTTACCTAGCACATAGTTTTCAATAATATTTCACTAGCGTTGGCATCAAATCAATACACTGTAGACTGCTGAATTTCACCTCTATTGTGTATTAGGAGATATTTTATCGGTTTAATTCGCTTATTTTAAGCTTTACAGAGAATTCTTGCATATAGAAAAAATATAATGAAATATTGATGCTTATCTGTTCTTAACTGGGTTGCAAAACATGTTCCATCATTCGAAGGTATGATTAGGTTTCAATTTATTGGTCGATGATACTGCTACGTACAATTTCATTCGTAATATAGAAAATTTGAAATTATCTTTTATTAAACAACGTCGTTCATTATTGAGTGAATTGCAATTTTCATGTATAAGCTTATTGTTCTATAATATCTGAACTAAAGTTAAGAAATATTTTAAAAAAACCTAATAAAATTTAATACCTAAATTATTAGTCTATAAAGTCTAAAGTATCAAGTGACTCTAAAACCACACTCTCGTAACTTCAACAATGAAGTATTTCATGTACCGTCCATGGAAGCGGCGTGCAGTATCGGATTAAACTATCATTTAAATTTAAGGATAATGTAGATTACTGAAGTCCTTCGGATGATTTATATAACCATTTACTTATTGCTAGAGCTTATGATCAATGGTAATGGAGTACACATAATTTTATTTATCCTCAAATATTGCGCTATTGAATGGAAAATATTCGAATTCTATTAGAAGAAATTTATACATATTTACCCCTATACAATTCGCTTACAATAGATATCTCGAGACCCACTATCGATGTCGTAGCTTATTTTTTTGCTGCATCATTTCTGAAAAACTTCATGGTATGTAGATCAAACTAAGACAAAAATTTTCTAGATAGGTGTTGCATTTGATTCAAATATGTTGCGAAATTAAAATGACTACTTCAAATAATCATCACGTGTCAAAGTGCCAATTAACCTTTTCCAAACATTAACCTTTGACCAACTGCCAACCATGTGCCACTTCAATTAACTCCAAACGTCTTCAACTGGATTTCTTGCTTGTCCTCCTCCTCCCTTTCCTCGGTGGAACCTAATTGGGTCATTTTAACTAATTCTTCTGTTATTTGTTTTTGGGAGTCAGTAAGACTTCCATTAACAACTGCTTTAAAGCCTTGCGCATTGTTTTTCACCAAAAACATAAGACGATCATGTAAATAATTCTTGGATAAGGCATCCTTGTCTTTGTATCTAATTAATAAAGGAATCAAAATGGAATACATCGCTACCACCTTATTCTCGTGATCCAATACTTTAGTAAACAAAAAGAGAATCTCAAGCAGTATTTTGGTGTCTACTTTTTCTTGATTGTCTTCATTCAATAAGTTGATAAGATCAGAAACAAGGCATTTTACTACCAATAGTGGATTTCTTGCCGAGTGTTGAATCAATGTCTTAATGCATTGTACTGCCATGGTACTAGAATTGGCTTGTCCTAATAACTGAATCAAGGCAGTACTTAACTTTTCTGAATCGTCTTTCGAAAGAGTAATACTGCCACTCGTGATAAGAATCACACTGGTAATAATAGTATAATTCTGGTCCTTATTGATCTCATAATAACCCTGAATAAGACTGCCGAACTTGCCAACCAAATCAACTCCTTCAAATTGGATAGATTCGCTGATTATTTGTTTCAAATGTGTCAACACTATCGAAATTAATAATTCATTTTTGTATTCGTAAATTTTAGAAAACAAAAAGAAAATACAAGAATATAAGTCAACCTTGACAATGTCAGGGAATCTAGACATAGTAAGCACTAGCTTCTCCAAAGTCTTCTTAATAATGAGTAAATTTGGGGCACTGTCGGCATGTTTCAAGACCAAGCATTGAGATTCGTTACTTGAATCATAATCAGTTCTTAAAAATGGAAGAATACTGAAGAGTGGAAGCATCTCAACTCTTACCAATTCGAACAACTTATCAAATCCATTCTCAATATCTTTCACTGAATTGAAATAGGTGGTCGAAATAGTCAGCACGATCTCCATCAATTCACATTGAGCTTCGGGATCATCATCGATTAATATCAAGCGGTCCAATAAATCTATCATTTCTCCGAAGATTTCATCATGGAATAAAAGCTCTACCAATTCAGCGCTCTTAAATAAACGATTCATGGTAGGGAAGATATCAGGGACATTCTTGTTTCTGATCAACGACTCCACACACTGACTGAACAAAACGAAGAAGAAGTTTTGGGCCTCTCCAGATAGGTATTCTTCAACAAAAGTACTATTATTTTCCAATTCAATACTCAATACACTGATAAAATTAATCCAATAACTACCATAAATTTCAAGTTCTCTATTGGTCAAATCATTGAATTTCAAACCGGAATAATCTCTTAATACCAATATCCACAAAGATATTAATAACTTTGAATATTTTTCTAAAGCATCCAATAACTCAGGTTCGGCAGAATCCGGATCTTCTTGGGTGTCGATTTTAAGTAGGGCCCAACAATTCAAGATGGACAACTGAATAGACTTTCTGCCATATTCTGATACGTTCTCCAAAAAACCAAATTTGAGGAACTTGTTAGCTGAGATTTCTTCCAACAAGTAAATCAAAGTCTTCAATATCCTTTGCTTGGAATAAAACTTAATACGAGGAAGGTTAATGAACTTAGAACAAACATTTATGGTCTGAACTATCACCTTGGTATCGCTATCAGAGTTGAAACAAGGAATTAATGCACTTATTATTTGGGCCTGCTGTTGCTCTAGAATAGAAACACCCGGGTATAATGGATCAGCCAAATGTCCGAACAAACTAAGTGCTTTGTCTAACAAGTTAATTCCTCTAAGTTTGATGATGGAGATGGGTGAAGTGGATCCAAGGAACGATACTTTCACGATATCTTGGATTTTTCCTTTCAAGGAATCGAGCAATCTGGTGTTTTTATGCGCCAAATTTAACAAGTGATTTAACAAATCATAAATGAAAAGCTTGAACTCCCAAGTGATTGGCTCATTTTTTTCCAAGTCACTAAATTCTTCACTTACAATATTCTCAATCTCTTCGTCCTTGAAATCCACATTAGTGCTACTCTTCTTCTTTTGTCTCTGTTGTAATGGTAAAAGCTTTTGTTGGTAATTACTTTCGATAAATGGTCCAATTAATTTTTTTGAACTAAACCTAAGAAGCGAATTGAGAGTCACAAACCAATTCATGTTTAAGCTTGATTCTAACCAAAGAGTAATCAATTGTTTGAGTTCATTGCATGGCTTAAGATTCATTGAAATCCACAAAATATTGACTGTATTTTTGTCCAATATCTTAACCCCAAATATTTTAATAAGTTCAACGTAACATTCATAGGCTGCCCTATACAAGTCTGTGCTTGTAACAAACGGGAACATACCTTCTTGTTGAAGAGATGAAGGTGGCATTGAAGCTAATCCAATCTTGATATTTTTTGTAATAATCATGTTCAACAAATCTGTAAAAAATGAAACTTCCCCTTCGATCAATTGTGGATCAAAAATTATTAACTCTTGGAATAATGCAAGCAAGTGTCGATAGACTTCTGTATATTCTGCAACAGTCACTAAACCTATTCCTTGAGATAATGAGATAATAAGGTTCCTTACTTTTACTTTTCCAGGTTTAGACCAATCTCTCAAATTTGGTCCCAATGAAGTTACAAACAACTTCAATAATTGTCCAAATAAACCAATAGAACTGTATTTGCATTTCAAATTAGTCAAAACTTTGTTTTGACTTTCGTGGCCAAAATCATCGTTCAAATAATTATTGTAAACCTTCTCCAAAACATCTGGTATGAAATGAGTACAGTCAGTATTACTTTCAAATAGAATAACCACAGCATCCATAGCATAGTAGTTCACTATCGGATGGGGGTCATTAAGTAATTGACTCACAATATTGAAAATTTCTTTGAATCCGATCCGTGAATGTTTGTAGATTCTTGCCAACGAAATGATACAATAGCCTCTTTTATAAGGATTAGAATTATCGATAATATCATTTATAAACTTACTGATGTGTTCATTGGTATTTGAAACTGGTAAAAGGGACCCTACTAATCCAATAGAATCGGCAGTAATAGTCATTAAAGACATATTTTTGGTATTGATTTTGAACAAGATATCAACCATTTTATTCAATGTATCCTTGTCCAAGGAAAGTTTTCTTCTGACAATATTAGACAACGCCCCATGAATTGCAACTGAAATATTGACTTGAATTGCCTTGAGTCTCAACGGGTCAACTGATGTCGCGGTCAAGGAATTTCTCATTTGTTCCAATAAGGAAAATTGGATCTGTAAACTCAAGTAGGGGAAAACCATTTGGAAAAGTTCAATCGACAAGTCAACCAATGAGATAAGAATATTTGCAGAGTACTGTTCCAGCGAGCTGTATCTCTGTAGTAAGAATGTGTTAGGATCATAATTGATGGAATGGTCCACTGACTTAAGAGCAATAGTCTCAAACTTATCAATCCACGTATGGAACTTCAGCTCAAGTTCTGTTTCGATTCTGTTAGATGAAACTCTCTTCTTTTGTTCAGTAAATGAATCAATGAATGAAAACCCCGATGCGCTATCTGAAGTGGATTTGGTTACTTCCTTGACCATTAATTCATCAATATTTGCAACCAGATTCAGGAATTTCGAGGTGACACCAAACGAATAATTATAATCTTCACCCAAAAGTACAGTCTCCCCATCGTAGTCATTGAGTTGAACACTCTTTGATGATTTTGAAGTTTTGTCTTGTTCTGTGGGTGATAGTCTACAGAAGATCTTTGAATCACTGAATACCTTTATCAAGAAAATGATCATATTTGAATTGATATCATTCTTAAGTAGCAGGCAAAGCTTCGTAAAACTAGAAAGAATGATCTTCTTACTGTATAATATCAAACTGATCAAAATTCTATCTTGTGACAAATGGAAATGATTGGAAAATTGGATATTATTCATCATATTTGGATTGTAATCATTTTCGTTGAATCCAACCGAATTGAAGTTGGTAATAGAACCAACTGATTCAATATTGCTTTCCAAGTAGGTGAGATAATTGTAGGATTTGGTCAATAAAAATTGAATCAGTTTCAAAGATTCAGGGGTGAGCTCAACAGAATTGATATAATTTAAGAGACATACCAAACTAGAGTTTCTTAACATTAAGTTATCAATTATTTCTGTGGTTTGGTTTTCTTGACTATTAGTATTGAGGGTGGTACTAATGAATTGTGAAGTCAAAAGTCCCTTCCAAAATACAAGAAATTGAGATGAGTTCAACTTAACAAATTCAGAATCGTCATAAAATGTCACCAATGAGGTTAAAATAATCCAACAAGAAGAATTTTTCGAGGAGTTATTATGTTTTAAATTTTGAGTACAGAAACTTAACACTTCGACAACGGTAGTATTCTGTAAAAGAACTGGATCAGTTTGTTTAAATAAAGACAGTAATGCAAGGGAATAGTAGTTTAATCTGATAGCACTATTGGTACAAGTATTCTCTTCATTGATAGAAAATGCTGTTTTGTCGGAACTTTTAAATTCCCTATTGACCATCTTGAATGCTTGCAAAATTAATAAGTTAATCTCAACTTCATTTACTTTGGCATAAACAAGAAGGGATTTTAAAGCATAGTTCCGGATATAAGGATCCTCGTTGATGATTAATTGGAATAGTATGTCTCTGATGAATGAATCTTCCTGGGTCCTACTGTCCTCTGTTTCTTCTTCTTCAATTGCCCTATTCGAGTTTTCTTCGGTAGCTATACTAGGTTCTTCTTCGGCTTTATCTCCTTCTATTGGTTTGCTGCTCTCTTGCTTTTCTTTTGACTGAACAACTGATTGGAAATTAATTCCAAATGGAGCTAGCATTTCAAAAATATGCAAAAGCAAACAATTTTGATAACTGTTATGGAAAGGTCTGATAGCCCTTAATTTTGCATCTTTTGCTTTAGATTTAGAGCTGGATTTACTTTTAAATCCGAACAATTTAGACTCTCTCTTATTCATTATAGATTCACGTCTATTTGGAGATGAGGATGATGGCAACTCCACATCAACAGTTGGGTAAACGGTACTGAATTTTGAATAAATATATCCTGTAAGAAGTTCATAGCAAGTAGGACCAGTTTCCCTGACAATGAAATCCACAATAATTGACCAGTGACTCAATATTTTATTCCAAGTTTCATTTTGAATATGGTTTGATACCAAGTTCAATTCTCCGAACTTCAATAGGATAGAATCCAAAATAGTTACCAAGTTATTGGAAAGATATTCTGAATTCTGGAATTGTTCTAATTGTAAATACAAGATGAGAGTTTCCACAATACTTGTTTTATGCAATATGGTGTCTGTGTTGGAATTAATAATAGATTCACTATCATGGGCTGAAAGAAGATTCTTTTCTCTTCTAATATCAATGGTAAAACTCTCAGTTGTAGGATCTATCATTGTTGAAAGGGTTGGATCCCAGCAATTGAGAGAAGGTAAAGAGTATTGGGAAATCAAATATTCCACTGGATTGAATTTTCCGGTAGGGACCAAATTGATCAACAAATTGGCCAATAATTCTATAGCAGAAACTCTAACTTCTTGAGAGAAATTTGATAAGTAAGTTTTTATCAATTTTTCATGTGTGGACAATAAGTTAAGTTGGTATTGATGTTGTTGAATCATGATAGTTTCCGGTTTCATTTTAGAACCTGTGGATGAGGCAGATTGAGCCAACAAAGTTTCATAATTGGTTGAAACTGAAAGGACAAGGATATTCTTCAAACATAAGATGTAGTTCTTTTTCAACAAGACAGTGGTGATTGAGTCTGAGCTTGTATCATCATATGAAACTGATAATTGGGAGATATTTTTTGATATCAATTTCAATAATTTGGCTTGGAATTTCTCATCCACATCTGCTTTGGTGGCATTTCTAGTGATTGAATTTAATAAATATATCAAATTGGCACTGACAACTGAATTCTTCTTTATGATTTTATAGATTTGATTCACAGAGAAGCTGACAATTGAGCTCAATGAATTAGGAAATGATTCATATAAATCTATCAAGATGATTGTGGAAATTTTCGCCAAGTCAGTCAACTCATTTTCGTCATTTAATTGGAGGTGGTTCAAAAGACCATTGGCGAAATCGTAGACTTTGGTGGACAAATGGGTAAATATAATGACCAAATTTCTCGACACAAGCTTGTAGATATTTAGTGATAGTTTATCGGTCAACGGAGGTGGCAGATCACTTTTTGATTTTGATTTCTTGGAAGGTTGTTCTACTTTGAAATGGTCGATCAACGTTGATAACTGTGATAAGTATGAAGTGAAGTCTTGAGCCTTTCCATCATTCAATTGACTGTTGAGATTGACCAAGTAGCCGAACACAGTCGACTTGTCATAATTGGCAAGATCTGGAAGATCTATAACGTCCATTCTGTGTATTGGTAATGGAGTACTATAAAGTCAATGTGTTGATTAGTTGTTCAATTTGTCGCGCGTTCTGGAAATGATCTATACAAGTAATAGTATGGGGACAAAAGACAAGACAAAGGACAAAAGACAAGACAAAGGACAAAAGACAAAATACACATACGACAATCAGAAGCCACAAGGGACCAATGAGAGTGGAGAAAATAAGGGTGTGATCGAAAGATATTATAAATGAATTCCACTCTACAGTTATTTACATTATTATTATTATTATTATTAGTATTCTCTTCTGTCCCCATTCATTATCATTATATTATTACCTAGACTTCATTTCTTCTTGCTACCATAATTTGATCCTAGACTTCGGCTTGTCTTCTAGTTCCACCAATTTTTCGGGATTCGGAGAGCCCTTTATTGGCGACAAATCTTTCATAGGTCGTCTGACCCGGTGGCTATTCTGATCCAGTATTGAGGTATCGCTCTTCTTCGACTCTCGACTAAATACACTAGATGAACTCTTACAACTAGACAGTCGACTGATCTCTTGATATAGATTGGTACTGGAAGGGGATGGTGTCAATGTAGATTTTCTTTTGCCCGAACCATTATCAGTAATTCCATTAGATATCCTCAAACTCATGTCTTCCCCTCGTTCTTCTTCTTCATTATTACTTATGACCTGTTTCTCTCCACTTTTTAGCAAATTATTATCCTTTATGGTACCTCCATTGGTTCCTTTTGCTATCGCATGCTGATTGCTTGTCTTGGTGGTGGATGGTGACTTCAATCCACCAGTAGTGCTGTTCCTTATGAATGACTGCACCTCTTGGGTCATATCTTGAAGTTTCTGTAGCGAACTCGATTTCTTCATTCCTTGCTGTGACAATTGATATACGTCAGTAGTTGATGGTGGACCTGCACTCAACACTTCTCTCATACTAATCACCAGGGCATCCGGATCAAACCCATCGTTACTACCACCGCCACCACCCCGTCTGACACTTCTTCGTTTTTCTAATTTCTCAACCTTAGTATTTAATTCCTTGACCTCGTTTTGATAGTTCGTGATATACAATTGTTTCTCTATTACTGCTTTTCTCTCCCGTTCGTAGTCATTTTCAACTATGGCAAGCTTTTCCAATAGCTCATTATTAAACTGGTTCGCCAAGTCGAGCTTGTCTGTCAAGAACCGATCCTTGGACTCCATGGTATCATTGACGATTTCTACAGATACGAGCTGTTGTTTTAACGATGTGATCCGGTCTTCGTTGCTTTTTAATTTCGAATTAGAACTATCATGTAAAGCGTTAAGCTCACTTGTGAGGGAAATGACCTTCTTTTGGGATATTTCTAATTCCTGTTGTGATACCTGTAGGGCATGCTGGGTAGAGTTTTTTGATCTTTCTAACTCTTGGAGTTCTTCCTCCAATGCCTGTTCGAGCTCCTTACTGGATTCTTGAAATTCATTCAATACAGCCTCCAATTCCACCACCTTGTCTATAAGCTCGTCTCTGGATAACTCTTGGAGTACCCTTCGACTATATCGAGTGGGGGTCAATGGAGCTTCCATTGGTTCTGACATTTTAGATAATATGTTTCGCTCCTATCCAACGAGCAAACTCTATTCAATATCTAGTACACGTATAGTAAATCAGTACCAATAAAGTCACTTCTTCAATCTTATCTCAGATCGTAAATATTACGGCTATATTTCTGATAACTAGAACATAGAGGTGCACGTGTAAATATGGACACGTCTCCGTATATTACATCACTCCTGATTTCGCTTGCACCATCACAACAATAAAAACAATCCCTCAAAGGTTACCCGCTATCAACATAAAGTAGGGTAACACTACTCAAGAGACAAACTAGTTGCAAAATGGAACATCAGCAAGAAATCGGAGGAGCACAGGCACTACTCCAGTTGGGATCCAAGCACAAAGATGACGACGATCAAGACGACCATCATTCCAAAGATGACCAGCTGAGCGAAGTGGCAGATTTGAGCATTGATAACGAGCGCAATCTTGACGTTGTGGAAGAAGACTTACTGGATTCCAAGACCACCAATCAACAGATCAACGATGCGGTGGAGGCTGCGGTTATGAGATATGTCGGGGGAACTTTGGATACATCTACTGGAACCGGCAGTGGATCGGGTGGCAATAATGTGTCTGGTTCTGGTGGTAATGGTAACCAACCATCAAGTAAAAAGAACAAACGGAAATTAAACCATGAAGAAATCATGAACAATATCAATGATTTTAACCAATGGACAGGGTTCTTGGATGAAGACAATATGCCACATGAAGATTATAATGCATATTCTAATGATCTTCTGGCCAAACCATCGAAGAATAAGAGACGAAGAATTTCGGTAGCTCAAGATATCGACCCAGAACTTGCAGGCTTGGGCAGTTCGGAGCATGACCAGTTGGTGGAAGCTGCAATCATAGATGCAAGAGAATTAGCAAGACATATTAACAACGGGGGAGACTTATCTGATGCAGATGCTCTTCAAAATACATTGAGTGGTGTACCAGCACACCAAGCACAACAAGTATTAGCAGCTGCAAATGCAGCTGTCCAAAATCAAACAGGAAATAGTCAGGATTCTATTTCTGCCATTACTCAGTTAGCACAAGCTGCTGCCTCCTCATTATCGGGCTCGCTGAAGAGAAGTAAACCCGTTCCAAGAAGTAAGAAAGCGCTCAAGAGAATTGAGGAAAGTCTAATCAGTTATGCTACCACAGGAAATGTCCATAACCAACCGGTCCAAGACAAGCCCGTGCCTATCAAGGCGAACTTTAGTCATTTGAATGATGTGGAATCCTTAGTAGAAGAAGCATCTACTCAAGCATGTAATTGGTTCAACTCGCTTCCTGTTACTTCAGGGAAAGGTCCTAGACTTTTCTCTCAAGAAGAAATCAATGCAGTAGACCATTTTATTTCAGGATATTGTCATTTATTCAAATGGACCAGGGAGGATGTATGTAATAGAATTTGGTCCAATGAAAGAAAGAAAGATAATTTTTGGGAGTCATTGACACGAGTTTTACCATACAGATCAAGAGCTTCTATTTATAAACATGTCAGAAGGCTGTATCATATCTTCCAAGTCAGAGGAAAATGGACAAAAGAAGACGATGATTTGTTAAGAAGGTTAGCGATTGAAAACGAAGGAAAGTGGAAGAAAATAGGAGAGGCAATGGGTAGAATGCCTGAAGACTGCAGAGATAGATGGAGAAATTATGTCAAATGTGGAGATCAAAGAACATCACAAAAATGGTCAGAAAGAGAAGAAAATGCTCTTAAAGAAATTGTGACTGAAATGGTAAGTAATAGTGACGAGAAGGATAAACAATCGGGAATTAATTGGACAGTTGTAAGTGACAGAATGAACGGAAAGCGGTCACGGATTCAGTGTCGTTATAAATGGAGTAAATTGGTTCGTCGTGAATCAATGTTAAGATCCTCATATATGGCGCCTGAAATCAAATTATGGCTTCTTAAGCGTATTGAAGGATCGGGATTTGAAAGCACCGAACAAATAGATTGGGACTACGTGGGACAAATTTATAATGAAGAGCAGAAAGAGAGACTTCCCAATCCAGAATACGATTGGGATTCCACCGATTTCCGTACCGTCTTTGACAAAATGAAGACTGAGATCAAAGATCATCGTAAACTTCAATTACACAGTCTTCTTCAAAAGATGATCGAGAATTTCTACAAGAGAAATGATGGAAAGAAGAGTTTGTCATCTACTATAGATGAAGAACAACAGCAGCAACACATTCTTCAAAGCCAAATGGTGGAACCGAATGGAGTTGCCGATAGAAAGAATAATAACCAAGACGATATTGATAGAAATGATCCAAAGTTTGATAGAAACGACCCTACATCAATAGCCAATGCAGCCGTGGCTGCAATCTCGTCAGCTGTAGGAGACGAAACACAGCAACAAGAATACAGTTTATGGAGATAGGACATTATAAATAAGGACATAATAAAGAAGGACGTATATATTTACACACAATACTAAGTAAATTATCAGATAACAAGTAGTGCGCGTTCCTAATTTCAATAAAGTTATTTGTGTGTTAAGTATCAATCTCACGATTTAAGATCGAACCAACAACACATTATCCATGATTGACTACGATTTCCAAGATGATAGTATACTATCCTTTTATGGCTTGAATACATTGAAGCCAAAATCAAAGGAGGATTTGAACCTCACATCTCAGGACTATTTTGATTTTGATGAGATTCTGAATCTCAAGACCGATGAACAATTTGATATCTTGAGTCAGTTGGTGAATTTGAATGTCAGTAGTCAGAGTAATGGGAACAATTATAACCATATGAATAAGGATTCGGAAGATCCATTAAGAGGAAGTGGAACCAATGTGATCAAACAATTGGTTAGACAAGAGGTGGTCAGATCAACAAATGATCCTGAATTGAATCAATATTTGATTTCATCCCAAAATTTCAATTCGAAACAGTTTTTAACTACAATTCATCGTGATACCCCAATTGATGAGTTGGCTAGTTCATTGAGATTTCTTGAAAATAATATCCAGAGTCAAACACACGAATTGAAAGGAGTTATAGATGCTAATTTCATCAAGTTCATCAATTGTAAGAAAGCAATTGACGAAGTATTGGTAGATTTCAAGAGTCTGAAATCCAGATCCCAACAGGAAAGAGAAAATAGTAAAGTATTCAACCCTCAAAGGCATACAAATGCACATAAGCATGAGACATTGTCTTCGGAATTGGAGGAATCTATTAATAATCTTAATACTACTTCAGCGTTGATGATTCGACCAATCATGGAAAATAAGAATAAAGAAACCAAATTGATTAAATTGATCGATTTCATAAGAACTCACCAATTTTTTTTTGATTTGCCCAATAATTTAGTGAGCTATTTGTCAACACATGACCACAACCTGTTCATTGATGATTATCACAAATTCTTAAACGAAAAAGAATCCTTCTTGATCTTTCAGAAGAACCGATATCAACGAGAATTGACACAGTTTCAACAACAAAACGACCAGAAGTCAATTAAAGTCTTAGATCAAGATCAATTAATGATCAATACTGCATTATCGAAAGTTTTCTTCGAAGTTGATAACATCATTCAGGAATATAGAAACAAAACATTCAATGAACTTTTGTCTCTTGATCATGAAGCTACCAGTGTATCTAGTAAATCCAAACCAGGAGACAATTATGGTGACAAATTCATAGCATTAGTCGATAAATTATATCAATTAGATGGTGAAAAAAAGAAGTATGGTAAAACCAATCCTATTAATGAGTTTTTATCAAATCAATTAATCAATTTGAACAAAGAATTGGAGTATCAAATTAATAAGTTTGACACAAAATTTGCAATGATGCAAAGAAAATTGATTGACTACATAAGTTCCTTACCTGAAGCAAGACAAGGAGGATCCCATGTTAGATATATTGGTGACAAATACAAGGATATTGAAGATTACTTTTTAGCTTCTTCATCTTCGTCAATCCCAACTCCAGAAGCAAGACAAAAGATCATAATTGATGTATTTCAAAGTAGTGAAAATTTGGATATATCGATTGTGAATGAAACCTGGTTGGTTTTAAACAATTTCGTCAGTTATTTCCATGGTATGTTTACCAAGAATTTGAGCAAATTTGTTAACAATTATACCCATTACCATAAGTTCAATGCTGACCAAGAAGGTAAAATTATGGAAGAATTTGTGAAATTGGTTGAAAAAGTAAGTGTTGTATTAGTGACCTTATTTGACGATGAATCTGGAGATAATAACCAGTTGGAATCTTCACCAAGTAATTACCGACAATTCTTACCACATTACACCAATTCTTTGTCATCGACGTTTTATTTGAATGGAGTAAACCAAAAGTTGAATACTTTCTTGACATCATTGGGAGAAATGGCTGGAAACATTGGTAACTTGACCAACTATAGCGAAACTAATAAGATAATTAAGCATTTAAGAAATTCATCTACCAAAGTTAATCAGAAGATTTTGGAAGCAATTTGTTCTGTTTGGGTGAATGATTGTTCTCAATTCTATGATTTGGAAAATTGGGAAGTTAATGTAAGTTCTGACGAGAGGCACGGTTCATCAATGAGCAGAAATGGTGATGTTGGAGACGATGATGACGATGGGGCAGCATTTACAAAATCCATGAAAATGGTTGAATATTATCAAGATTATATCTTGATGAAAATTCACAAATTAATTCATGATAAAGGAGATACTAATTCAGAATTCCGAATAATTTCCTCACATCCAAGTAAGAGAATACTAGTGAGTATAGAGATTCAATTTATGAGAAGTTTGAATATTGTTGTTGATTCTGTAATGAAAAAGTACACAATTGAAAGGAATCAAAATAATAATGATGAAGGGATCTTCAAAGTGTTAACAATGAATAATTTCGATAAATTATCCAGATCAATTTATCCCCGCTTAATTCGGAAATTTGATAAATTGTTCGAAAAAGGATTACTGAATCAGAATTTAAAACTATTCGCTGATATTGACAAGGCAGGCTTAACTATCTTTGATGATATTTTGAGTAAAGAAAAGTCTTGGATCAATGAGAAAATAAACGCATATTTCAATACGTCCACTGAAAGTAAGGCTAAGGTATTGAAAGTTGATGGATTCATTTATGAAATTTTGATACACTTCGTTAAATTAATTCATAAGGTGAAACCAATTACAGGAAATGAGATATTTGTCAATGTCATAAATGAACTACAAATGAATTTGTTGAAGAATGTCTTGGATAATTTAAGAAATTCTAACAAATTGAATGTGATTGGATTAATAAATTTGAAACTCGATGTCAACTTTTTTATGGAGGTATTTGAAATATCGAAATCGTTAAAGTTCAATGACCAGACATTCAAGTTATTGGAAATTCTCTTGAATACAATCGAAGAAAAATTAGGTCCAGATACGAACTATTCTAAGTCTAAATTCAAAAACGTTTTGGATCAGAACTTAACTGATTCTGAGAACCAATTTGACTGCTTCTAGGATATAATGAAATGTTAAAATGATAGTGAATGATATTTGCACGTAGGAAACGAACAAATAGTTATGCTAAAGAAGAAAAAGAATGATATATACGTATATGTACAACTATAGATTTGCAAGGTGAATTTAAAGCATTGCATGCTCTTTCTCCCATGTACAATTACGATAATGATTAACCGATAAATGATTTAATTAAACCCGACTTGTGCTAAATGGAAAATGTAGGACCCATTCCCATATAGTACATAAATATAAAAAATATAAAAGCTCCAAACTTTCCCCCCTCCATGGTAGAAAAAGTTCGAAAACACATAATAAAAGTACAAGAAACTTCAATTCTAAATCACAATTGACAAAGAGCCATTGAAGATTGGTAACACCACATCAGTGTGTATGTGTGTGTGTGTGTATGTGCAGCATATGCCAATCATTCAGTGGTCTTGTCTTTGGATTCAACAGGAGCTACAACTTGCTTTTCAATGCTTCCCGATTCCGAGTTTCCTTCTTCAGAATTACTGACATCTTGACCAAATTGACTCAATTTAACCTTAGCAAATAATTCTTCTTGTTCATGAGCAGACAACTCATTCTTCTTCTTACCCTTAATGTGGTACATAGGGTTCAATTGAACCAATGTAAGACCCTTAGTAAGTGGTAAGTGACCGTGTTTTTCTTCATACATCATCAATAACAAAACGGTAATAATAGATAACCAATAGATGCTATAGGAAATAACAGATCCATAGGTAGCAGAGTTCTGCCATCCCAACAAAGCATTAAAGACATCCCAACCGTTATCGGTTTCTGGGTTACAACAATTGACGTGCCAGACTGATTTAGAAATATCGTAAGTACCTGGACCAGCACCGTTTTCAGAAGCATCACCACCAGTTTTAACATTATAAACATGACTTTCAAAGTACCAGACACCTCTTGAAAATAAACCTGCAGAGATAAGGTACAAGACACCAGTAGACATAATCAAGAAAATCTGCAAGGACATTGTGGAACCGGAATAGTACAACAAGGTACCAACAACAACACCAGCAATCAAACCACAAACCACAGGTAATGGGAAAGCAGTGGCGGTGGAGTTCAAACCAACACCACCCACGAAAACGACAGCTTCCAAACCTTCTCTCAAACAAGTGATAAATGGCAAAATGAACATACAGTACTTCTTCATCAAGTAACCGAACTTCATACGGTCTTTTTTACTTGAAGGAGGTTTGGTCAAAGCTCTTGCCAACTTGATTCTCCACTTTTCCTTCATCTTATTGATACGCAACATAGCAATACCCATAAGAGAAATCAAGACAGTAGCAATGATACAAAAAATACCTTCCCACAAATCTTCCGATTTGGCCCAGATATCCTTACCGAGAGTATAAAAGGTACCAATGAAAGCACCACCGATAACAAGACATACGATCAACCCTAGGATCGCCCCTAGCCAGACCTGTTTTCGCAAACTTTTATAGACAGCAGGGTCCTGGGTGGCACCTCCAAGACCTTGTTTTAAAAAGGCCAAAAGGACCGACACAACGACCACAGCCTCTAATGCTTCTCTGAAAACAATAAAGAAGACTTGAACGTTGAAGACATTTACCATTTTTAGTAAATCTTACTGGTATAGTTGGAGGGGGGATAGTAAGTAAAGTGCAAATAAATTACAAGGAGCCAAAGCCTTTCAATTTATAGTAAATTACATCTCAGCGGAAAGGTATCGGATAATTGAGTCCTGTTGTGCGGCAGATGGGCCCGCCAAGCTCCGATCTTCAGCAATAATACGAAGCGAATATCCACATGCATCATATCAGATAACCATCAGTTGGTCAATCACAGAGCGGGGCTTCGTAACATATGCGAAAAATTTTCTCAAAAAAAAGGCTTTTGTAGACGGGAGTGACCATTGATTGGCTAATTGTTAGATGCCGATCCCAGGTCCGTATTTAGGGTTTGGAAAGAATATTAATAAGTTCGAATCGGTATACCCTCTAATTGGATAGATGAGCAAGGGCGTAAGAACAGTTGAAATCTGATTTAAAGGATATTGTCACTTCCTTTGCACCCATACTAAGCTGCTGCCCAGACATTTTTATCCCTACTTTGACATATACATGAAGGTACCATACTATTTTTTCTTGGTAATATAGGAGTTTAGGTTCTGAGGTTGTGGCAAGGGACTGCCAAGAATCGTCACGTGAGTTAGACACCAAATTCTTTACCATATGTTATATACCTTTACGAGAGAAGATGTTACCCACCGTAGGTAGTTGAGTGTATGTAACGGGAAAGTGGCTATTCAAATCTGATCAGCTAGACTTAATCATGAAGCTGGGAAATTTTGGATTGGCGCCGATAAGGTCACCAGGACGAACTAATCCATTGTGTTAACTAACATCGTTTGTATATAGAATATCCAATTGTTAGGGTTGTGAAGAAACATATGGGTACTTAAGGCACATCCACCACTATGGTCACTCTTTTACTCGTCATATACGAACTGATTCTTAAGAAGCTTTTCCGGAAATTATTATAATCCATGGCCGGAGCATCTACTGTTGGCTCGGGTTATAAGATTGATCTGATAACTCAAACTGAAGTATTTTTTAGAAACTGTCACTAAACTACTCATTTGTATTTGAGGAAGCACCAGCCCGAACCATTAAATTGATGCACTCTATCTCATTGAGGGGGTATATAATTAGTTCAAATACAAAACAGAATTCAGAATTCAGGTTGCAAAACCTTCATTTTAAAACACGAAATTTGTATGGACACAAAAGTATAAATCATGGGTAGAGTTCAACACGATTTTTGTATATTAGCATTAAAATCTAAAAAGTTAAGTCAAAGTAACGGAACTCTTTAAGTTTAGTTGTCTAAATGTTGAATTAACGTCCTACCCCCATTTTCCTCATTACATAAAATAGAATATACTTTTACTTGGGATTCAACTGTAAATAACTATGGAACTCTAATTTTATGGTTGGTACACTACTCTTTATATATGTTAATCATGTAAGCTTATAATAAATATTTCAAAATTGATTCCATCGATTATGGGTTCAATAACCCAGGTCTTTTCACTTAGAGGACATAGTAATGAAGTCACTACAGTTTCTGAGTTCATCTCAGTTTCTGGTGTTGCCACTTTAGTGTCTGCAGATTCTTCTGGTAATTTAATATGGTGGGATTTAATTACTAGAAGACCTATACTGAAATGGTTGGGCCATACCAATTCAGTTCTTACCATCAAGCAAATAAACGACGATCATATATTGACTCAATCACGAGATTCTAGTCTTAAAATATGGAAACTAGTCTCAGATAACGCGATCCTTGCTTTTGAACTTCCCATAAATTCTTTAAATTTTTGCAATGTTGATTATCACGATAAATTACTTTACACGGCTGCATCGGTGGATTCAAATAACATTGATGTTTACTCATTTCAAGATATTGACAAGTTCCAAAGACCATTAGCAAATTTCAGTCCATATCAATTATACACAAAACAGAATCACATTCCAATAGAGATCGACAGTGAAGCTGGTAGAAAAGATTTTGGTATCATCATGAAGTTGTGCTATACAGAAGACAAGAATATACTATATTTGGGGTATGAATCTGGACACATATTAGGCTTAAAAATTGGCACAAAAGTACTGGATACTGCAATTAATACTGATAATCAAACTGAATCAAAATCTCAAACAACATCTACAAACTCGACTGGTCTTTCACATCTTTTAAATAGAAATGTCGACAGAACTATAATCAATAAGGATCCTTCTATTATGTTAGAATATTTTGATTCCTCTCATGTTCCTAATCCTATTATTTCATTAGTTCAATGTGGAGGTATGTTGATTTCGGGGTCTACGGATAAGAATATTGTTCGACATGATATCCAAAAACAATCGTCACAAAAATACAGAGTTAATAATTCAGGAATTCTGCAAATCATTCCATATGATGAAGGAATAATTGTGGGATTTTGGAACGGGCAGGTAGAAGGCATGAAATTTTCTGGTAACCGAACAGAATCTATATTCAGTATTCAAAGAGACATCCCTCGAGTAGATGTAATAACTACCAATATCACATCTATGGACCAAGAAAATGTAAAAAGTTCGGTGAAATTGACAAGCATGACATTATTGGGCCCCAGTGTATCAAAAGGCAAATCACCAAAGTCTTATAAACTAAAGATGAAAGAAAAGAATAGAGGAATGCTACTCTTTGTAGGATATGAAGATGGAACTATAGTAGCATATCAAAAGGATCATCAAGCTAAACAGAGAATTAACTAAAGGGGGATATATAACGCAGATCTAGCTATATAATTCATATCATGTCTAAGAACCCAGTTAAGTTAAGGTAGCTCAATATTTGTTTTCCTCTTAATCTTAAAATCTCGTTACATTTTTACTAAATTTTATCTACATTGATGGCTTTTGCTAGAAACAAAATAATATTTAATGTAGACTGAATATGTTCATATAGACGATTGAAACCTACCATATACCTAATAGGTCATATCCTGAGACACCATTACTGCAAGAAAGAAATGAAATTCTAAGTAATTAAGAAATCACGAAGAGGATCTTTTTTTTGGATTTTTTGGATTTTATTTGATATTGTAGTTTTTTGGGTTTTCTGTTTTCCAAAGTTGATAAAAATGAAATAATCATTCTTAATTTGGTATCAATAATATTAATAAGAATGATAACTTGAAAGGAAAAAAATTTTAATAAAAATGGATAAAGAATTGAGAGATAAATTGGCAGTAGTAATATCCTGGGTACAATCGTATCAGTGGTCTCTGTGAATGAGGAAGGAATATATCTGATGGTAATAGCCACTAGATCAAAACTCTGCATATCTCAAAGTCCGAGGTATAAATAAACAAAAAACTTCAACATAACTTTAGCCATAAAACATTATCATTAGTCAAATTCATGAACGAACCTGATTTCCTTGAAAAACCAGTTCTAGGTGTTTAATGCTAAGTTTAAAGAGTTTGGCTCGAATACTTGCGAGTTTCTCTTATTGTAATTGTTTTGGCTGGCGTTGTTTTGATTGTTGCTGTTGTTGTTGTAGTTGTTTTGGTTGTTCTGGTTGTGGTATACTGACCGTCTATTGTACTTTTTGTTCCCATTACTGTTTCCGTTGTTAGTGTTGCTGTTGTTGTTGTTGTTGTTTGCATTGTTGTTGTGGTGGTGTTGATTGAAGTTACCTCCACTACTTGAATTTCTGTAATTTCTTGGGTTATTGTTACCGTTGCTGAATTGGTGACTATGTTGGCCATAGTTTTGATTAGCACTGAAGTTAGAATATTGATTAAATTGATAATTAGGGTTGACATCATATTGGGGTTCATTCATAAGGTTACTAGATGGAGGTGTTCTTGGCTTAGTATCATAGTAACCCTTATTTTGGTTTTGAAATTGTTGTTGAGGAACTTGCCCTTGGCCTTGAAGACCCATGTGGCCATGACCTTGAAGTTGGTTGGCACTCATATTAGGCCTCTTTGGTAATGTCAATTGAGTAGGAGTGGTTGGTGTATTAAGTTGGGAAAAGTCAGGACCACTTTTCGAATCGAATCTCAATGAATTTCTTTTATTCTTTCTCCTCTTTGATTGCATAGTGTTGCTTCTGGAAATTGAAGAACTCTTGTTATGGCTGATAGCACGACTTGGTGTGTTGCTGTTGCTATTATTTGAGTTTGTGAAATCGTTAATTTCTGGTGAGTTTATTAAGGTTGCTTCTTCATCAAATGAGCTATTAGATAAAGTCTCGTTAGTTTCAGATAAAAATTCATCCAAATCGATATCTACCTTTTCATGTTGAGATAATTTAGCTTGCAAATCTGGGTGTTTAACCAATAATGCATTAATAACTTCAACCGAATCTTGAAGTGTGATTTTGGATTCTTGTCCATGTAAACGAGAAGCTTTGGCCAATTTAGATAAAAGATCCAAAATAGTTTTGTTCTTATTGACATAAAGATTGTCCATGGTCTTTCTCTTATTGGTTAAACTATCTAAAAGGGTATCCACATCTTTATCGTTATTGGTTAATTTATGCGACAAAGTTTCGTATCTTTGATTGTTCTCCAATTTATAGGACTCAAATTGACTAGTTAATGTGTTTAATTCCTTCTGGTAATGTTTTTTGTATTCTACTTGGGAAGCGATTAATGCATCATAAGCAATCTTCAATCTCTCAAATTCAGCAGTAGATGAAGAAGATGATTCCTGTAAGTTCTCACATCTGATCTTCATATTTTTATTACTTAATTGTAATGTTTCATTTGAAGAACTTAATTCGTTATATTGATCTTCAAGATCGCTGATTCTCCTCTCTTTCCTCTTCAATAATGCATTTATCATATCATTTTCGTGCTTAGCATTTGCTAATTGATCCACAAATGATTCATTCTTTTTAGAAACAAGTGAGTACTTCTTTTTATGTTCTTCACCGGACGATTTGATTGTTTCTAATTCGGTCTTCAAGCCATCTATTTGTGAATGCAATGAGTCAATCACTTTGGATGTATGCTTGTGTTTGACGGGACTATTTTCTTCCATGTTTGGTCGGTTGAATCAATAATGAAGAAGGATGTGGCGTAGTAATGATCTGACTTTATCTCTATCTGTTCATAAGCAAAATAAACTCAAATTTATTTGGCTCTCCAAGTAGTAACTATCAGGATTGATTAATATAGAATTTGGTCTAATCGAATTCTTAGTATTAATTTTCAACGTAATAGTTTATTGACAATAATTCGAATCAACACTTAAGGCCACCGTCTAATTTTTTTCTGTTTATCTTTGTTTTGACTTTCAGCGACAAATGTAAACATAGCGACTTTCACCTTAATTGAAAATACGACATTAATGGGATCCCTTGGATACCAAAAAGTGTGCGCATCTGATTTTCCCCACAGAAAAAAAAGTATTAGGTCGTACCCGGATTCGAACCGGGGTTGGTCGGATCAAAACCGACAGTGATAACCACTACACTATACAACCAGATTGTATATACCATCACCATTTGGATGTGAATATATTGGTAGATGCAACTCTCGAATTCCGAACCTTTTTCATGATAAATTAGCTCGTACTATTATTTCGAAGATAATAAAAGAAAATGTTCAACCACAGGACTTTCAATACAATTAGGTATCAATCTCCTTGGCTCAGGTGTAAGCTACTATCGGTGAGAATAATTGCATATTGATGAAAGTTGTCCTTCTCTTCTATAGCATAGACATTGGACAAGAAATACTTGTGGATGATGTACTTAGGTGCTCGTGGCTCAATTAACTGAGATCCAGCTCATAACCCTTTTACCCTTATTATAAATAGATAGTTGTCGGAGTAGTCTACTGAGATTCTATGTAACGAAGAGCACTTCCATCTCTAAGGCATTTCAAAGCAGTATTTAAAACTTGATTCAGCATTTACATTCCATGAGCCATCGCAATCTAAAGGTAGTTACCAAAAAAGGAATAGATCATGAGAAAATGTCAAAAAACACACATTCAGTAAATGTAAATTGACTGACGAAAAAACTAATATGAAGCAACAGCTTGTACCACCAAGAATGTACGGTACATGAAAAAGAATACGAAGTTGATAACTACTCATGGACTATTCTTTTTAAACTGTATTTTTGAATGCAGTATTATGGATGTAAAAAAGAAAGGTCGTACCCGGATTCGAACCGGGGTTGGTCGGATCAAAACCGACAGTGATAACCACTACACTATACAACCGTGTTGTTGACTTCTAATGATACCGTCAATTTCTAGTCTGCTTTGTACTTAACTAATTCATACACATGACAAGTGCTATTATCTAAGGACGTCACAGTTGACATTAATAAGTATTATTAGTCTCTGATTACATATTAAAAATTCAGTGCATTCACTTGATAACACACTATGGTAGTTAGTATTCGCAATTGTTCCCTAACTTGACTCCTGTTATTATTACAAAAATTTACTGGGCTCCATTCCGTACCAAACCAATTCAAATATGGCATTATATAACGGAAGAATATACAATTAGGGGGTTATGACAGTAGAAATCAGATCAAATTTTGAGCCGACAAATCCTAATTGGTAAATATTTCGATGAACACTTAAAAAACGACCACGATTACAGTACAAGACTCGCTAAGTATCTTTTTCTATATATAAATGTTACTCAGTTAGGCATTGTCAAGAAACTGTTTCCGAAATCTCGTTGGTTAATATTTGCCATCAAGTAAATAGCAAAAAGGAAAAAAAGAAAGGTCGTACCCGGATTCGAACTGGGGTTGGTCGGATCAAAACCGACAGTGATAACCACTACACTATACAACCGTTATTGTTGACAAAAGTTTATCGGCTGTACTTTTAACATGCATATAAGCTAGACAACGACTTATGTGTTTAAAGGAAGGGCTCATTATGTGTTGTGGGAAGTGTAGGTATATATATGGGTAAACAAATTAAGAACTTTGAAATCGCTAAATTCTGATTTCTGGAAAGTTACATGAGAGAGGTGGATGCAAAAAAAAACAAAAAGGTCGTACCCGGATTCGAACCGGGGTTGGTCGGATCAAAACCGACAGTGATAACCACTACACTATACAACCATATTGTTGACTCCTTGGAATACCCAATTTTCCAGCAGATTCACAAGTAGAAAAGTGCTATTTCTTAATATCGAACATGCGACTTAAAGATTCTTTGAGTTATAGATAAATAAAATTTTGAAAACAAGTAAAATATGAAAGCTTGTGAGTTGGAAAACCGTAACAGAAGAGCTCTATGGGATCACCAAGCATGAATTACTTTTACACGAGTTTTGAAGTTGTAATCAATATTTTTTAAAATTTCGCATTTATCTAAAATACTTGAATAAAAAGTTTAGATAAATATTGATTACATATTCAATACAGAGAGGAAGTATTTTTTACCGAACATATTGCAGTTTATTGTAGGTTGGGTTTCCTTGTCTTGTGAACCTCGTTCACTGAGCTGATACATGAATATGAAAAAAGAAAAAAAAATAATGATTCCGCCCAGGATCGAACTGGGGACGTTCTGCGTGTTAAGCAGATGCCATAA
>JAJLWT010000007.1:0-28262 GCA_030570835.1 Suhomyces tibetensis
GCAACTTCCAATTGCTTCCTACGTTTGTTCATCTCGTCGTAATCATCATTGGCACCATTCTCCTTACATATTTTGACCAACTCCAATAAAGCCGATCTTTGATGCTTTAATGACTTGGAACTAACCAACATCGTCTCAAAGTTGCTCACGTGGTGGGTTGTGATGTTAGGCATGTATTGCATGAGGATCCGTGCTGGATAGTCGTTCTTTGATCTCAACGAACAATATAACGTTGTCAAAGCTGTGGCAGCTTCCAGGTGTGTTTCAACAAAGTATTCATCCATTAATACGTGGAGTAAAGACTTTATCAAATTATCACATAAATACTTGTCCACTTCGTCATCCTTCAATAAAATATCCTGAAGCACGTTCCTTACCACCAAGATAGTGTTGAACGAGCACTTTGTATCCTTGAAGGTAATTATATGACAACAAATCTGCAAGAACGGGGCCATCACTTCTTTGTTCTCGATAATCAATCTCCGGCAAGCAAACTGCGTATCGGTTATGGTTTTGGCATTATATTGACTGACCACGTCCATTAAGAATCGAACTACGGTGGCTGTTAACTGCCTCAACATATGTTCTTCCATCATTTCTTCTGATAATGTTTCATCATCTTCATTTCCTTGTAATTGTAACCCATTATTATAAACCTTATCCCATTTGCTCACTATCAACTTATCGATATCCACAAATGCTTTTGGTAACAATTCGGCCATGAAGACATCGACAAATTTTGCTGGACAAAACTTGATCACACTTCTCAAACAACTATTAATCATATGCTTCCAACTATGCAAGGTTACGCCACTGGTATCACCAGCTACTGCTTTCCATATCATAGATGCAATGTTTGGAATCTCATACAAAGTGTCTTCTAATTGTGACAAGGATCCAATAGTCAAGAATGCATATTCTCTAGTGTATCTGATCAAATGTCCAACTGAATCAGCAAAATCCCTCAATGTAAGCGCGGCCTTAACATTCTCTTCAATGAAAGTCTCCTTTGACTGAATAGAAACCCCTTGTTGCCAAAATCTTTCCATACAACTGTATTTAACGAAAGCTTGGACAGCATCGGGCAAATCTTTCCAGTTTTCAGGGTTGTGATAAGCTTGAATTTGGGTTAATAATTGTAATATATGAGGTATAATTGGTTGAACTCTAGGTTTCCATAACTTCAATAAATTCAAGTATTCAGTAGAGTCATGATTTAATTTCTCAATACTATACTGAATAAAAATTCTGGTAGCTCTTATAGGAAAAATGGATGACCAATGATCTTTCAATTTATTCTTCAATAATTTCCCGTCCTCATCCATATAAGATTCCAATAAGTTAGTTGAGGCTATTATTCCTCTACGTTGGAAATACGAAGCAATTTCAACTATTCCCATTCTTTCCATAAACCAATGTAAATCCATTAATCCTTTTTCGGTTTCCGGTGCTGACCAGGCAGATAATTCAGGATCAACGATTTTGGCAAATAATTCATTTTTATCAGTTATTGAAGATCTAGATGCAATGACCAACAAAAACGATTTAAATGCAACATTTTCATGATCTGTTACCTTCTTGGAAGACAAAATGTTAGCAACCACGTTTTCCAAATCATTGAAAATTCTCTTTAATGATTCTGGCATGATATATGCTAATCTATTGAGTTCAGTACCACAACTTGTTCTCAAATCTCTTATCAATTCCTTCTCTTCGTCTGATATATTAGGAGGATAGTCAAAAGTGGCAGTTGTTAAGATTTTTTCCAATACCTTAAACATTAAAGGGCTCACATCCTTCAATAATGGAGCAAATTGAACCATTGTTTGAACTTGTTTTCTGATCAATAAGGGACATGATAAATTCATAGCTAATAATCGTTCACCTAAACTTTCGACCAATTTATTGAGACGATCATTGATAACTTCGAAATCTTCTCCATTATACCAGATTCTCCATCTTGAAATTCCTCTAATACAATTTTCAATAATGTTAAATTGTGACGAACCATAATTAAGTGCTTCTGATTTTTCATCCAATTTATAATGGTTTATACATTGACTTCCAAGTTCAGAACTGAAAAAGACTTGTAATCTATTTTCTAACCACATAAGTCCTTCTTCTGGTTTTTTGCATATAGTGATTCTAACTATATCCTCATTGAATTTTTTGTAATTCTGTAAAAATGAATTGGCATCGGGAGTTGAGTCAAAGTCAACATCCAAGAACTTTTTCGAGATATTCTCATCATCATGAGTGTAATTTATAGTTCTATTTGCCGAGATCTCTAGTAAGTCTAACAAGATTTTAACAATGGGTTCTTTTGAACTTAATTCATCAAATCTTAAGATAGTGACCCACATTTGTAAAGATAATCCACTTATGATTAAACTGGGGTGATTTGTAGTTGTTAATACTAATTTAAGGTAATTATCAACATCTGCTTCATCCCAAGAAACCTTGTTCTTGGACGAGATATTGAAATATTCACTTAAAGATACAATCATTTCGACAGTCTTTTTGAGTAAAGAATATGATTGTTCATCCACGTCATCGGGGTCTATTTCTAATGATTGGTAGAATTGGGTCAACTTTTCAATTCCTTCAGTAGTGAAAATTGAACCGATGAAGAAAGAAAAGTCTTCTGGGTTTGTATAGCTTCTAGTGAATAAAATATGCAAACAATCCACAGCCAAGGTTTTGAATTTGACATCAGATATGGTCAAGATATTTATAAGAGTTTGCATGATATTTTCACCTCTTAATACGGAGGGTTGAACCCAATGCAAACAAGTCTTAAATGTGGATAAAATTTTGGGAACAAATAGTTGACATGACTCTCCTTTAAAATCATTATTGGAAAGGATCTCGATTAAGAATTGGCTCCATGCAATGAACCAACCATCAGGGGTATATTTACAGACTGAAACATTTGGATTATGTTCATAAATTGTATTAAGCACAGATTCTGGAGTCACGACCAAAACACTTAATTGATTTAATATAATAGTTCTTTTTGAAGCTATCGGATCGTCTAAAAGATAAATATCTTCAAACAACGTGCGAACTATTATCAAGGATAATTCACGGCATGTGTAATTGTGGAGCCATAATTTCCATAATTCTTCGTCCATTGATACCCAACCGTCGTTCATGTCTTGTTCAGTTAGTTGAGTACTGTTAGTAGTTGTAGTGGTAGAAGGAGTTTCTGAGTTATTGCTATTTGAGCCATTTGTTATTGTTGTCGTATTTGTTGTTGATTGAGTTGAATTTGAATCAAATGAATCTTTGGAGAAGTCCTTTACCAAGTAACATCCCCAGATTCTCTTTGCAATTGAGACCCAAAGAAATGCCAATTTTTCTTTGATATAATGAGGATCGTCTGATTCGATTTTGTTGGATAATTCGACAACCCAATTCCGAATAGCCAACGTTTTTGTGGTATCAAAGAGGTGGAATCTGGATTTGATGCAATTCTGAATCAACGATAGCCCGAAATGTCTGACGATGTAATTTTTGCCATTGTTTTCTGGAAGAGCCAATTGGTATCCCCAAAAAGGAGACTCGTCGTTCGACTTGATTGTTTCAAGAAAGTCCTGTGCTTCTCGTCTTTGGGTGTTGTTTGACTTGGAGTCGTAAACAACACCCAATGCGGTGATGATTTGACTAACCCCGCTACTATCCATGGTCATTTCAATTTGGGTATGTGATGATGGCACGTATTTTCACAGGAATAGGAGGTGAAATACGATGGGGGGGATCGCTACGTGAATCAATTGGATGTACAAGCGCTTGTGTGGCGAGTTGTACTGGCGAGTTGTGGCGATGACGTGGGGATTCTGGCTGCTCTAATTACCACCCTTTGTGATGCTGTTTCGAGACCTCTTGTTTGGTGCAATTTCAGCGGGTTGGTGGCGGTATTTTTCTGGAAGGCAGGTTATGTTGGATTAAAAACTGCGTTGTGTAGATTATGATTGGCGCTAGTGGGGACGGTGGTCGGTAGTTGTTGTGCCGCTGGATTTGATATTCAATCACACTATGAGTTCTTATTCGAACGCTAGTCTTACTATTAGTGCTACTTTATTTATCTATTTTTCCCTCACTGGAAATGATTTGGAGGGGACACGTTGGGTATATGCAGGACGTGTACGGCAAGAAAGAGAAGACACCAGGTGGTGGGGGAAGCGCAAGCAATTGGGGAAGCGGGGGGTGTGAGTTGAGGAGAGGCGGGTGTGTTTGTGGTTGGGGTCTTGCCGTGTCAGGCATAACCTCCAACACGGTAATCGTACCACAGAATAGGAGTTCGAAGGGGTGCGAGATATACAGGCGGACTATGAGGTCATGACTTGCAGGCGGGCCAGGACGCATTGTTTTTTCCATTCACCAGGAAGCGAGAACGTAGTGAGGGATTAATGAGAAATCTCAAAAACGGGTGCTTTGGCTGAAAAAAAGAGTAGCTGCGAGGAACGAAAAGTGAGACAACAAAGATAAGTAGACTAGTAAGGCATATAAGGGTTATAAGGCATTCAGACATGCGACAGACTATATATCCGTCAGTTAGAGTCGCAATAAATGTCATCGAACACAGTCCAGATGGCGGGACTCGGCTACTGGCGTATTATTAGAGATTAAAAACTTCAGATCCTGATTTCGGTTGTGTATTGATCTCCACAAAAGGCTATATAGGATAGGGTCAGCTAGGATAAGAGGAGGTCGTGTTTCGAGGACAGAAACCTGTAACATGGTGGTGTGATTCTGGCAGGAACGATGATGATCTTCTGCAGTCTGTCTGTGAGATGTGCCACTACGTGGGAACCGAAGATGGATAGAGCACCCCACAAACGGCGGTACACTAGGACGGGTTAGGGCGCTTTAGCGTTATGTTGCGGTTAGGGCCTTGGGCCTTTCGCACATACGGTGAAGTTCTTGCAGCACATACCAAGAAACACAAGGGGGGGGCACACATGTATCTTTTCTTCCAAGCGGTGGTAAATACACCTTTGTGGCAACCATACTTCCCATATCGATCTTCTCTACAAGTAAAACTTCTTTTTGTCACGTTCCATGTCTGGTCTATGTTCCCAGACCGTTTCGCCCTTGATACCCTTTTGCATTCTTCTCAACTTCAATGTGAACTGGGGCCCTAACTCTTGCAACCCGACCTTCTCCTCGTTCCGGAAAACATACCGATGTCTTCTGAAGAAAATGTAATCTCTTTGGTTGTGCAAGGTGATCACCTGTCTACCTTGGATTTCCGGATTATGGGGGAAAATCGACTGGAAAAGTCTACCCACTGTTTTCCCGAATCTGGAGTTGAAATTGTTCAATATGAGCTCGGGTATATGGTCGGTGGCTCTTCCGTGGCCATCGATCTTCTTTCCTTCCACAATAGACGTCACAGAAAAGTAGAAACTTGGTCCTTCTGGAAGATGGATAAATGAAAGCCCGGTGACCTTCTTTTTATCTTCATTGATAACAACCAAGGTAGTAAAACCTCTATTGGTACATAACTTGGCGATATCCACCATGGTGAAATCCTTTTTCCGCTTGATAAACGTCACATTGGGCAAAAAGTCCATCAACATGTCTGCGAACTCGTACGCTGGCTTCTTAGCATTAGCACTGGTGGTAAGCAACACCTTTGGATCCCCCCCAGCCTTCAGAAAATAATGCTGGAACTCATCTTCCCCCTCCACCTCTGCAGCAATTGTCTCATCGTATATTCTCTTACTATCTATGGTTTCAGGCACATTTTCTGCTATTCTCTGTTCCTTGAGTTCTGGATTATCTCTTTCTTCACGGGCTCTTTCCGCTCTCAATTTATGACGTGCCTTATTCTTATCATGCTTGATCTCCCCATACACCTTCTGTCTCCGCTGCTTGTTCTTGATGTTCTTAAGTGCTTCACTGGTAGACGACATCTGGTGGTTGATAAAGAGTGATGGGATGGGATTTTTTTTAGATGAGCTTCGATATGCACTACTGATCGAAATGGCTATATACAGGACAATGCTTTTTTTTTTGTAAGCACTACATTGGTACACTAATGGCGTAGTGTAGTTCCATTATCTTGATAACTGATTTCGTTTCTTGATGAACAGGGCCTGGGCCAATTCCATCAAGCTGAAAAGGTGGCGCTTTGCGGACTCTCTCGCTCTTGGTCCATCCGGCCATCTCATCACCCTCCTTAATTCGATCTTCCCGCCACAATTTCACCAAGCCCCATTATCCTCTCCGTCCTTTCTCCAGGGTTTCCATTTTCTATACAATAACCAAAGCAATGATCTCATTGGATCGGACGGCTATGATAATTATCAGGCGCCAGTCAAAGAGAACGGTGGCCGTTTTACTAGAAGAATGTGGGCACGGGGACGGCTTGATTTCTACGATGCTAGTCCAGAAGCTGGAACCGCCACTGATTGTATGGAAAGCGTGTCTTCTGTTCGGGCTGTTGGCGGGTCAGTTTTTGTCACTATCCAGCGAGATCTCTCCTACGAGTTTGGTCCCCTTTTAAAGGAAACACGTTCCTTGGTGTACACGGATAATAAGTATGTCCCTCCAGAAGCTGCAAAATCAGATTCCACGCCAACATTGGTCGATTCTATACCAACAAATAACGTCCAATTGACACTTACTGCTACTCATCTTCTCCAATATAGTATGTTGACATACAACCTCCACAAGATCCATATAGATAGTGAATACTGTCGAGAGGTGGAAGGGCTACCGGATGTAATAGTACATGGCCCATTAATGGTCACCCTTGTACTTCATTGGTTCCAAAGAGTGTTTGGACTCAATATCAAATCCTTGGAGTACAGAAACACCCTGCCATGCTTTGTAGGAGACCAGCTTAGCATGACGTGCACCAAGAAGGGGAATGGTCAGTATTGGGTCAAAATAACCAATAATAACATTGCAAACATACAGTACTTTTCTGGGGTGATAACCACTGACTGATTCACAAGCCTAATTAATTATATTACACTATTTAGTCTATAAATTGCAAGATTGGGTGTTCTAAATGATTCGGATTATTCATTTATCGACACCAGGCCCGTCCTGTTGAATATCTAAACATCCAAGGTGGCTCTGATTTTCCCCACACAATAATCCTTGTATTCATGAACATACCCTTGATGGTTGATCTCGACCACTTCTTCGATTTCACTGACAATCTCACTGTTTCCCCCTACAAGAACCATTCCTCGTGGCATTTGGGAAATGTCTGGGAGGGGCTCCACCAACTTGTCATCCAAAATCATGCTGGTGATATTATTTGCTGACAGTCTCCCCATATACATTGCCCATCCAGCACTCTTGATGATTGGTAATTCAACCAAATCTCCAATGACAAAGAAGTTGGCGTATTTGGTGGTATCGTTCTGCAACTGAAGAAAGTTGTTAACCAAAATATTGTTCCTTGGGGTCACAAACAACTGATTCATTTTATCCGAAAGTATATCTGTGTTGTTGCGATGAGAATTACACCAGTGGTTTAAATTGGATTTGATGGTATCTCCTTTAGATGTGACCAAATCCCCATTGGGCAATTCTTGTGCTATTCTGGTATTCAAGAAAATATTCACCCCTGACCTTTTTAAGGAATCTTCGACGACTCTTTGGAATTCGGTACTTAAAGGTTCTGGTGGAAACGATCCATGAGGATGAATCAAATTGACAGTTTTATTAGGAAATTCCACCTTGATATCTCCGGCGATCTCAATACCCACGGCTCCAGCACCAATGACGGATATGATTTCACTATCATTAATGGTATTTCTGCTTATTTCCATTTCTTTGGTATAATGGGTTAAGGTGTAAGCTTCGGGGGTTGTAGGCCACTTTCTGTTTCTTCCCGATGCTAATATGGCGTAATCAAAATTCACAGACACGGGACTGTCTTCCTTGCCATTCAAGGTATATTCAGCCAGGTTTTCATCCATATTGGTGATCTTGCCGTGGACGAATATCAATTCGATGCCTACCTTAGTATTAGCCAGAGAGTCTTTGTTATGAGCTCTGGATAGATCATCGATGGTATTTTGGTCAGTGGAGAGTACTTTATCGAAGGTCAAGCCGGTTAATTGGTCATAGGGAATATATTGAGTTTGGGCAAATTTGGTATCAACCATTGCCTTTGGTATGCCAAGGATATTCAAAAAACCACCTCTTGGTTCGACCAAGGTAATGGAAATCTTCAACGATTTGCTTTCCAAAGCGGCTGAATATAAGGGATCCTGGGATCGATGAGTAAAATGGTTTTTAAAGCTTCGCAAGGCTGCCAACCCTGCGTAGGAACCCCCCACTATCAATACATTGGTAGTAAATGAGGTCGCAGTATTGGAACTTGCAATCACAGTAGGAATGGAAAGAGGCGTGGCATTTGCTTCTTCACAAATCATTTTTGTAGGAACTAAGCGACAGGTATAAATTCAAACGTCTGTAGGGTATAACAGACAATTCTGATTCCAATAACTATAGATATGGCCACAGAAACTCACTAACAAACTAACGTGCTCTATAAAGTTCGACACCTCTTTTTTCTTGGAGCGAAATTATCTTTTTGATCTCTCGGGATGAATAAAAGAAAAATAACGAGTGACGTCGATTCCTAAGCGGCCAATATGCACACCAGGTATTTGGATCAGTAGGAAGACACCGGTTACTATTTAGATGTTTAAGTCACTCCGGTTACGGTATCCAACAAACTTAGCTGGTGGCAACATATAGAGACCCTTTTTCAAACCATCTGCCGAAGAGAGCGGTTTTTTTACATGTCGGTGTCTCATGGCTTGCTTATCCGTAATCGGCTCACAAAGTTATTGGTTGAGATCGCTCTCGGAAAAGACTTAGATATCCGCTTCGGAGTTTCAGTCACATGACCTTGTCAGTAATAGAACTCAGCAGCAGTTAATACCCATTTATCGATCGTACGATAGTATGAAGCTGGTGCCGTTTACGGTAAAATGCTACCAGAATGGTCTGTCGTTAAACGCACATCAGTACTAGTGGTGGATTCCAAGACACAAATAATTCCTCAGCTGTAACGTTTTGATGTTGAATTTAAATCCACTATTTGGACCATGCTTGTATCAGTATTATTACTATCTTCTCCAGATTCTCCTCACCAATCTGGTAATCAGGTTGCATGTATCACGTGATCTTTTGTTGACCGCACCACTATTCAATCACGGCCAAATTGACGCCAATTGTTTTGTAGCGATGAAAAAGCGCAACTCCTCCCGTGACTCATCATCCCTGATATATATAGCTGTATTTTAATAACGTTCAAATATGCATGTTGTTATAGTCGGAGCAGGTGTCTTGGGATTGTCCACTGCTGTTGTTCTTTGTGAAAATGTTCCTGGTATCAGAATCACCATTGTTGCCGAACATGGACCCCACGATCCAAATATGAACATTTCGTTATCGAACCATTACAAGTATACTTCTGCTTGGGCTGGAGCCCATTTCAGACCGGCTCCAAGTACCAATGATGCAGAATATTTTCAAGCCCAGCTCACCAGAATCACCCAGACAAAGTTCAAGCAATGGACCAAATCTAACCCTGAAAGTTCTATCAAATTCGTGGATGGATATGAATATTTCGAAGAACCAGATTCCTTTATGAAAGAACTTGGCAAAGGCTATACGGAAGAAATTGACCAATTCCAAGTATTGCCTGACTCAGCTCGTCCTGAGGGAGTCAAAATGGCTACGAAATACAAAACTTGGGTGCTTAACCCTCCGCTTTATTTACAATTTCTCTACAGAAAATTGGCATTTGAGTATGATACTGTGGACTTCATACAAAAGGAACTTACTTCTTTGAAACAAGTGAACGATATAGTTCCAGGATACCCAATCATTGTGAACTGTAGTGGTAATGGATTACTTTATGATGGAGGCTATGACCTGAGCATGTTCCCTATAAGAGGCCAAACATTGTTGGTACACCCACCAGCAAACTGCCGTCATTACCAGGAAACTCATACCCACCAACTGAAAGATGGAATGTGGACCTTCACTGTCCCTAGACCTCTCAATGGTGGTATTATTCTTGGAGGTACCAAGCAAATCAGCGACACCTTTAGTGGGATAAGAGAACAAGATATTAACGATGTATGCAAGAGAGGTGAAAAGCTCTATCCTGAATTGATGAAGACAGATGAGTCGGGAAAAAAGTATTTTGATATCATTAGAGTTAATGTAGCATTCAGACCGGCAAGACACGGTGGATTGAATATCAGTTTAGAAAAAGCTGAAAACCAAAGAAAAAACCATGTGATACACAACTATGGTGGTGGAGGATTGGGCTTTGAACTTTCTTATGGCTCTGGTGTCAAGGTATACGAAAAATTGATGAGCCTTACTACATCAAAGAGTAAACTTTAAAGAGTGACTAATATAAATTATTGATTTTTTTGCAGCTAATTAACAATTTAATAGAAAAATTAGTAACATCAAACATTAATGGATGAACAATATTATAGAGTCGGAAAGGGATCTGCAATGAACTGCATAGCTTGGTTATGGAAGGGAAACACGATCAAGTTTCAGAAATTGACTAACAGTCCTTGTAGTACGTAGAGGGCAAATTTTACAGCCGGGATTATTAACCAATGAATTTCCTACAAGTAATCTATACTCTATATATCTCGTGATCAAGCACGTGACTCTATCATTTAAAAGAACGTGATTAAGGTGAAATTGGAGAAATGCATTGTTGAAAAATAATCTAGTGACAATTAATGGCTCTTTTGATGGAAGAATGTTCTTTTGGTAAAAAAAAATGGATGGTTATGGCAAACTTTTCCAGATAAGTTCTATTATGGAAAAATATGAAGGATGTGATTACAATAATCATCGGGTTTATGACATTGAAGTAGATTATTCGATTATGTATATCTGAATTAAGCATAGGTTAGATAGCAATATTACTATACACAACATGTGGTTAAGCCTAATTCTAACTTTCAACAATACGGTTGTATAGTGTAGTGGTTATCACTGTCGGTTTTGATCCGACCAACCCCGGTTCGAATCCGGGTACGACCTTCTTTTTTCAATTTACGACCTTCATTTTTCAATTTAGCAATTCGAAATAATTTTTTTTCTTTTCCTATTTTTATTTCGGAGCTTCCAACCCCTCATTAACATAGCATAATCAACATCAGCTGGATAGCTTAAAACATTAGCACAGTATATAGATAGAGGTACATAAGTGTTCGTATTAAGACGACTCGTAAATCCGTTTTAAGCGTGTTCGTTTAACATCGCAATATTGGAATGCCATTCTCACACATTGTAAAGTATCACACGTGGGGGAAATGGTCGATAATGTATTAGTATTAGTCGTGCGTGGTACAATGCTGGTATCTATTCATCGTATATAATAGTAAACCTTATTCACCACTTACGAAACATTCGACAAGAAATTCGTTTCTCATTGAAGACACGCCATGAAGTTTGGGGAACATTTAAGAAATGCACTTATCAAAAACTATAGTTTCTACTACATTGCATATGATGACTTGAAGCACCAATTGAAAAAGAGTTTGAAAGATAACGATTATGAATGGACCAATGAATTAGAAGAAGACTTTCTCAATGCTATGGAAGTCGAATTGGACAAGGTGTATTCCTTCACCAAGGTGAAGAACACCGAGGTCAATCGCAGAATCAAAGAGCTGGAAGCCTACGTTCATGAAGTGGTTGGAACCTTACAGAGATTCCAAGCCAATCCAAATGACCCAAGTATTCGTAACCCACCACAAGAACAAGACTTTGAAGATTTGGAACAAGAGTTATCTGATATTATTGCCGATGTCCATGACTTGGCCAAGTTCAGTAGATTGAACTATACTGGGTTTCATAAGATTGTCAAGAAGCATGATAAAACCACCAAATTCAATTTGAAACCGATTTTCCAAGTGAGATTAAATTCAAAACCCTTCTACAAGGATAACTATGATAATTTGATTGTGAAATTATCCAAATTATATGATATGGTTAGAACCAGGGGTAATCCGGTCAAGGGTGATTCTAGTGCTGGTGGTTCTCAACAAAATTTTGTTAGACAAACCACCAAATATTGGGTGCATCCTGATAATATCACTGAATTGAAATTGATTATTTTGAAACATTTACCTGTATTGGTTTTCAATGCTGATAAGGAATTCGAACCCGAAGATAGTGCCATTACTTCCATTTATTTTGATAATGAAGATATGGATCTTTATTATGGTAGATTATTAAAGGATGAAGGTGCCGAAGCAATTAGATTACGTTGGTACGGAGGAATGAAGTCAGAACAAATTTTTGTGGAAAGAAAGACACACAGAGAAGACTGGACTGGTGAAAAGTCCGTCAAGGCAAGATTTGCTCTTAAAGAAAAGAAAGTTAATCAATTTTTGAAAGGTGATTTCACTGCATCTCAAGTCTTTGAAAAGGCAAGGAAGGAAGGAAAAAAGTCTGTTCAAGAAATCGATAATTTAGAAAGATTGGCAAAGGAAGTTCAATACCGTGTTTTGAAGAACAAATATAGACCAGTTATGAGATCTTTCTATAATAGAACTGCTTTCCAATTACCAGGAGATGCGAGAGTTCGTATTTCTTTGGATACCGAATTATCAATGATCAGAGAAGATGATTTTGATGGCTTTGATAGGACCCGTGAAAATTGGAGAAGAATGGATATTGGGGTTGATTATCCATTTTCTCAATTACCAGAAAAAGATATCTGTCGTTTCCCATATGCCGTTTTAGAAGTCAAGTTACAAACTCAAATGGGACAAGAACCACCAGCATGGGTTAGAGAATTGATTTCATCTCATTTAGTTGAAGCTGTACCTAAGTTTTCCAAATTCATTCATGGAGGAGCGTCCTTATTACCAGACTATGTTAATTTATTACCATTTTGGTTGCCACAAATGGATGTTGATATTAGAAAACCAAAGGACCAACATGAATATGGTATTCAGAGAAATAGTGGACAAAGAATGTTAAAATCGTCATCTTCCGGGGGAGAACTTGATGAAGAAGAATTGACTGGAGAAAGCAGTTCATATGGAGGAGGTGTTCATTTTTCCAATGATTATAATCCATTAGAAGATGATTTGGACGAAAATACTCCATTATTATTACCTAATAACTATTCCACCAGAACCACTAATTCTCCACTTACCAAGCTTTTCTACCAAGCTTACGGAAAATTCTTGTACTATTTCAATGATGATCGTTCATTTACTGTGAAGGAAGGTACTAATTTCGATCTTAATAAGACGTTCGAGTCAAAGATCCCGAAGGGTAAAAAGATTGCTATTCCTATTAGAATTGAGCCAAAGGTTTATTTTGCCACCGAAAGAACATTCTTGAGTTGGTTATCCATTGGGTTGCTTTTGGGATTTACTGCTACCACCTTATTAAATTACGGTACTAATTCTGCATTGACCGCTTCCATTGGGTTCTTTGTCTCCGCATTGTTTACTTTGATCTACTCTATCTATATATATGTGTGGAGAGTTTTGATGATCAGAGAAAAGAAACCGGTTCTTTATGCCGACAAGTTTGGTCCAAACATGATTTGTTTCTGCATCTTTGCTGCAACATTTGTCACCTTTTTGTTTAAATTTTTGGAAAATTAGTTGAAAAGTTAATATATATATAATTAAGAAGAGAGTCTCATCAAAGAATACGTAGAGTAAGGTGATCAGTAAAAATTATGGCTAACATATGTAGCCAAGTCTTTATATACGCATGTTCCTGGTTATCCCTTGTATACTTGTAATGGTTGTTTTCACCCAAGAACTCTAATTCTAGTGCCAGAATGTAATGAGTCTCTCACCGTTATTATCTGCTTGTTTGTCCCCATATTGATTATTGGGTCCAATGCACCATCACCAATATAAAACGTGCATTGTTTCAGGTTTCCATATTGAAGGGCCTACAACTTGCTTGACTAACATCTTCACTAACATAAACTCTTCTACTATTAATGATATCTCTTATAGAGCGATTTTCTCCCCATTTTTCTCTTTTCTCAATATCTCCTCTTCAACTTTTCTGTATCTCTTGGCTAAATTTGGTGCGACAATTTATCGTCCAAGTGGCAATTTTTTCCTATCACTTATCACCAAATATTCCATCTCAGTACATATATAATGGCTTATAAAGATATCGTTCCTGTTGGAACCGGACTTATCGTGTGTGCCACCTCATTCGGCTTGGGGGCTATCTACGGCCAATTGCCGTATGACGTTAACACCTTGTGGAAATACGATGCGGATGGGTTCAATGCTTCCTTAGCTCATTACGCTCGTTGGGCTACATCTCCATCGTATGTCCACCATATTCTTCATTTCATCATGGCCATTGGTTTGATCGGCTCCTTCGTAAAGTTATACAAGCCTAACGAAGAGGCAAAATACTTCGAATATGGTTCTTTGATATTATACATGGCGGCCATCATTATCTACTTGACCAACTTGAGAATCGGGGTCAATTCTTGTTTGACAGACCAATGGGGCGAAGTCGATAGAAACACCGGAATCAACGTCATCGCAGCTTCCCTGGTGATGGCCATTTTGGCTCTTACTGGTGTTTTGGTCTTACAAGCCGGTTTGTACTATGCTGAATGGTACGACAACAGATTGAAAGAAGAGTTCTACAAACAAGAAGCTGCCGAAGCCGCTGCTGCCGCTAAAGCTTCCGCTAACGCTTCTCCAGAAAGTAACGTTGAGTCCTCTGGAGTTCAATCGAAATCTTCTGAAAAGAAGAATCTCAAGAAGAGAAAGTAAGGGGTGTGTATAGTACGCTTTGTTAGCGCTTATAATTTGCTTATATAACCAGACAATAAACACTGTACTAATTACTACATGCTCGCCTAGCTCCCCACTAACTACTGTCTCACTTTAGCCTGACAATAACCTCGCACTGATTCCGGCCTATATACAGGATTTTGCTCAACCAATTAAACCTACCAAAGTTGATGATTACTTGAAAAAACCACACTACTGAGTTAGACCTATAATCAATAACTTAACTATGTCCGACAAAGTCTACGGAGATTATCCTGTCTACTTTAAGCAGCCAATTAGAGTACGTTTTGCACATATGTACTGGAAACTTGCCTAACTTTTGTGGCATTTGTGGATATTGGTCGTTCTGTGGTATCATCGCCATATACAATGCATTATTTGAATGAAGCGAATGAAAACGACAAAAGCAATGTTTGAATCGATTTTTGGATGAAAGTATGAATGTGATCTTCCAATTCATGTATACATTTAAGTTACCCCGGCACTTTCCAACCATTATTATCCATTTACTAACATCTTTCTAGTGGGCTCGTTATCATGCTCATACTAAACCACATTTCTTCTGGTCTGTGTTGTTAGGATTGTCTGCTCCAGCATTGTTACTTGCTGCTCCAATAAGAAGAAAGTACTTATACGCCGACCATGAACCTATTCCTAACGTTTATCCATTACCAACCAGAGCCAGAGACGCTAATTTGGCTGGTTTCGACGATGAGTAAGAACTTGAAACTGCCAAAATGGTGTTTTCAATACACCTTGTGCATTAGTTAGACGGTTCCTTACGGAAATTTCATAGGGATACACATAATACATAAAATATACAATAAATTGCTGTTAAGAGCTATGTAAAAAAAAGAAGGAAGTAGAGAAAATTGAGTGAAAAAAAAACACAGAAGTTTATGAAGTATATATGGATGTGCAAGTCTTGTTAGCACATCCATTCTACTAAGGGGTTGGTCTTCTTGATATTCTTGATATTCCTTAACTCTTGGGCCTCTTGACATTGTAGAGATTTGACTAGGAATCGAATTCCTACTCGGTCGTGCGCAGTCCAATGAAGGTTGAAAAAATTGTTCAAGGTTAAAGCTATAGATTTTGATCAAGTAGGATTAATCAACACTAACAACATGTACAGGTTAGTACGGTCTATTCCAGTGGTGAGGTTCACACCTAGGATACAATGTTTCCATACTACCCCCATGAATGCCAACAGTATGTTTGGAGAGTTAACCAAGAAGGAAACACCACAAATTGAACAAACCAGTCCAGAAGTCCCATTCGAAGATCAGGAAGTGACGCCACAAAACGATGAAGGGTTAAGGGAATACCACTTGAAGGAAGCGTTAGAAAGACAATACAGAGTTGACAAATATATCACACCTTTGAAGCAAAAGCTTTTTGAAGCCAATGTTGGCGAGTATGGGTTCTTCAAGAATGGTCAAATCGTCAAGCATGAAGGTAAGGCATACCAGTTAAATTTGACAGAGGAAGAAATTGATATTTTGGAGCCATCAGTGTACTTGAGATCTTACAGAATCAAGTCATCGATGAAGAAGGCCACCCAAGTGAATAGATTTGTGAGAGGATTCAATGTAAAGACCGCCATTAATCAATTACACTTCAATCCAAAGAAGATGTCTAGTGAATTAGAGAAGTTATTGAAGCGTGGATTGGAACAGGCACGTGAGCAAAAGTTGGATGAAGATAAGTTGTATATTCAAAGTTTGTGGGTAGGGTCTGACGGGAACTGGATTAAGAGACCGGATATAAAAGGAAGAGGTAGATGTGGGATCATGGAGCATCCGTATGTCCACTTAAGGGCCATTTTAAGAACTAACCAAACCAAAATGAGAAAGGAATGGGAGTTGGCACAAAAGCAATTGAACGAGAAACCAAGGATGTTCTTAAACAATGATCCGTTGAATTTCAAAGTCAGACCTTATTATAAATGGTGAGAAAAATGTAAATAGTTAAAGATAGAGAGACTAACAATAAAAGAACGATAAGAGTACAAGACACAATAAGGAAAGTAGAAGGAGACACCACTTAAGATAACACGTAGAAGGTAAAGAGCTACATTAAGGGAAGGATGTGTAAGACCAAAATATGCACGAATTAAGGAGCAAATAACGCAAACATCGCAATAATACTCACAGGTATTGGAAGGCTAGACTGCCGGGGAATATACAGTAAAAGAAACAACAGCAAGAGAGGCCAAACATAGTAGGATTAGAATTTGAGCTAAAATAATGATATCAGCGTAAGCATCATAAACAGCATTGCTACATGACAACACTACGGCACCACAGAACTACAGCAGAACTACGCTACTACGCTTCTAGTACGTCACCCCCAAAAAGACGCCCCAGACAACGTCAACATGTCACCCGGTAATGGTGGCATAATAGTCAGTAGCTTCTCTAACCTGTTTACGTGACGGTTCTTTATGTATGGGAATATTCTCAGAGGCCATGCGAACTAAGTCACGATTCCCGGCAGCCGCCCCCTCCCTTCGTTCCCAAAAAGTGTTCCCCCTCTCGGTTTGGTGAGCTGGACATTCTCGAATTGTCGCTCGGTACTGATCACCCGTTTGTCAGTCGTGACATTGTGAGGGAGTAGGTTTGGGAAATAGAGTGATGTTCTGGCTAGCTTTGTGGGTGCATAGGATGTAAAATACTATTATAATCCGCACCCCGTCTCCCCCCCTTAATTCAGGACCCACTCCTTAGTACTATTCCAATTTCATAACTATATATATATATCTAACCGCCTGTTTTCTTGAATAACTCTTTCGTTGCTTTTCGTTAGACACTGCAAGCAAATCCGTTAAGTTTCCAAGCACCGCCGACACTGTATCGTCATGGGCCTCAAATACACCAACTTTTTCGACGACCTGTTGTATGAGTCAAGCAACACCAAGATCATCACATGTAAAACTTGCAGTTGCCACTTGTGTCTTTCTGACTTTGTTGAAAGCGATAACTTCACCGGCGACAGTGGCAAGGCATACTTGGTGGATAAGTTGATCAACGTAGAGCCTGCGTCTGCCGATCAAGAGTCCGATCTAAGAACAGGCGTCTATCTTATTAACAAGGTCAGATGCCACCAATGCAAGGTCAAATTGGGCTGGTACTACAAGAAAGCATACAAACCAATCGAATCATACAAAGAAGGAAAGTACGTTATTGAAGAAGCATATGTCCTGTTCATTTCGAACAACTCGTCTCCAAACGTATTAATAGAACAAGCCATGAGAAGCAGAATCAGAAGACGTTATAGTTCTACCAGTACCGTGAGTTCCGAATCCATGGACGACAAACTATCTGCAATTGACTCCTTTAAGTTCTCTACACCGTCTTCATCCAACTATAAACCATACAAGACCACCGATTATCGTAATATTACCAATGGGCTATTTTTGAACAGGTTGAGATTCCCAGGAGTGGATAAGGACTTGGATGAAGAGGACGAAGATGAAGTATTCTTGGATGCTTGATCCGTCAGGATATACTTACTTTTAATGGTTTAGTATTTGCTACTTCTGAGACAGATCATGTTCAATTTATTACACACAATCATGTCACGCATAACCAGACTACTTTTAAGCTCGAGTTATTGCGGTCAAAGTTACTATTACGCTCCAATAATTATTAGTATTAAGGTCAAGTCCACTAGTACTTTAGATACCCCCATTTACTTCTTCTCATGGTGAGTTCCTTGTAGGTTTATATAAGGATGGTTAGTTAATGTTTTTTTAGGTTAGGCAAGGTTTAACAAGGGTACCATCATGGTGGTTGCAGTATTGCTTCATATTCGCACCCACAATTTATATAGTAATACATGTTTTTCTGATAAGAAGTGTATAGTTAAGTTCTGCCATAAAAAATTCCTCTTCTACAATGACCATTGTGTGACTACCACACATTTACTACATCAGTTTTATTTTTTTATTCTTTCATACTTTCTAATATACATTACTTCTAGTTTACCTTTCTCTTCTTTTCGGCAGGGCCGTCTTCTTCAAGTCCTCTCTTTTTCTTTGGAGTTAACTTGCTATATACCAAGACATACGCATTGGTGTCACTTAATGCTTCAGTTTCGTTGATCTTGTTGATGTACTCATCGTCGTAGGTAGCCCATGTGCCGTCTGGCTGTAAACAGTGGGCAATATAATGACCGGAAGAAATCGATCTTCCTTCGTGAACTATCACTGAAACCAATTTATATTTGGTAGAACTTTTGTCAACCGTAAAGTCAGATAAATCCAAGTACTTGGAATATGAAATGGATTGCTTCATTTTGGAAGATGAATTTCCGTTGAATTTGAACCGTTTCAAATGAACTGCCAATGTTTCGGGGCTTCTATTAATAAAACTTATCTTATTAGCCATGGTTCTCTCCTTACATTTCTCACAGTAGTACCCTGAACTCTTGTCAGATTTGTCAACCTTGATCACTTCATTGGAAAAGAAATCTTTAATAGACTTCTCGATTGAGTAGCGTGATTTGGTTTCAGAGGCTTCGGTGTTTTCATCTGTTAAAGAGTCCTTTCTTTTTCTGCTTATGCCCAAGGACAAATCATAAAATTCTTGCTTGGTTTCACTCACATTCTTACAGCTCATACAGGTGATTCTTTGATCCAATAATCCCCCAAAAACATCATAAATAATCGATTGATTAAGCTTTTGTCCCTTTGGTGTAGAATCTTCTTGTAATCTTGACATCAATGACATGAAATATTCATGTGAATCTTCTTGCTGCCATTCAGACATCATACAATTGATATCATCCAATCTTTGGACGATTTTTTTTGGGTTAATGTATTTGACTTGTTTCTTAGATGAATTGTCATCTAATCCCCACATTCTTTTGGATAACTCAGCCAAATTATGAGACACAGATCTAGGCTTCAACACTTCATTATACTTGTTGTTATTGATATCATTCAAGTAATGTTGAAGAGCAGGAATATGGATCAATGATTGAATGGCAGAATTCATGTAACATGTGACCCCATGATTAAGAAGACCAACAGGCTTAGACTTGGACATTTCCCTCCAGTTCTTATATATTCTGGTCGAGTTGGTACCTTTATCATTAGGGTCTTCATTGAAATCATAGAATTGGCTGAATTTCACTTCTGGCTCGGATGATACGGGTTGGACAACTTTAGAAGAGGATTCGGAATTCAAATCGGTACTGGCATTTTCTTTAAGATCATGCTTTAGAGCTTCTAATTCTTCTTTTGAAATTTCAGATTCTTCCTCGGAATCGTCTTTTGGTTCGTCGTCTTTGAAATCTTCGTCTTCGTCTTCTTCATCGTCTTCATCGTGTGCTTTAGGTTGTTCTTTTACATCAGGCGGACTGAATCCTGTAAATGGAGATTCCTCGTTAGGTGTGGCACTTTGACTGACAATAGCCAGGTTTACTTTGGATTCGTCACTAGCAGATGATTCTGTTGTCTCGCTTGGCGAGGAGTTTGTACCTTCGCTTGATGAAGATTCTGATACTTCCCCTTCTACTTCCTTTTCATCTTCATCATCTTTCTGATTAACATCTTCATTAATTCCAATTAAAGGACTTCCAAGGTACTCAGATGCAGATTCATATTCCGAATCGCCAGAAGCCACCTCATCACCTAATTCTTCTCCGAAATCTTCGTCGGCCTTTTCTTCCTTCTTCTTCTTTTTCAAAAGCTTCTTTTCACTCTTAGTCAAAAACTTCTTTCCAGTATACGCGGCAACTGCTTCCGCCATAGATCTAGGTTTGGACTTGGACATGTCGGACGGACCGCTTGTAGGTGTTTCCTTGGTGGGTTGAGAGGACTTATTACTTGATGGGCTCTTTTTGGAAAGAACAATGTATCCGGTAGTATCAGTATTGGAGACTGCAGGATGTTTACCTGATTTGAAGGTTAAAGGATTATTGAGGTATCGTTCAATGATTGGATTACTAATGTTGGACATCAGAGAGGTGACAAGTTGTAAAATGGCTTCCCTAAGACGTATATATGCTCCTTAGAAACCGGTGCTATAATATTTGGCTGTTTATGAGATTTGGCCCTAAACTTTTATTTATTTACAGACCCTTAGCGATTTGGATGGCCCTCATCTCTTCACGCACTTGATAATTTTTTTTGAGAGGCAAGCGATGGATCAACACGATTAACTGGAGAGATGAGCTAAGCCAATACAAGTTAGGAGGGGAACCAGAGTAGTCTTTACATTTACGTGCCAAAGAAGGAAGTGGGAGAGATTCCATGAATACCAATAGTGGCAACGTTTCGTACTCATATATTCCCAATCTTTACATATCGATTGGTACTTTAGAAACTATCTAAGTTAGGAAATTCAATTGCGCAGCTGTTGCCTATTGCGCACTTTTTTTTGGTGAGTTTTTTTCTCTACTACGTCATACAGTTCAAAGTCAATTTCTTCTTCATTTGCAATAATATATATCAGCTGAAAACCTTCCTGGGTTGTACGATAAGAAATATAATATTTTTGGTAGTCTTTTTCTCTAATCCTCTAAAAAAAGCCTTCTTTGTGTATCCAAGGTTATTAGTCCTTGCATCTCCTTCTGACCAATATTCTTATTCAATGTAGACACCTTAGCCAAATCTCTACCCCCATGTTTGTTTAACTTCATTGTTTGTTCCTCTTCAAAAGCCCTCCGGTTCTTCCTTACGTCTCTATTAATCCTGGTGGGTCTACCAGGTACGAATAGTCTGGAATTGAAACTCGAACGCCTGGAGTCCTCGAATAGCCTCTTCTCTCGTCTTCCAGTATCTTCAACCTTTTCCTCCTCTTCCTCGTCATCTTTCTGCAAACTGCTCTCCATAGATACCGCATCGTCAACATCGGAAACATATAGCCCTCTGCTGTTTTTGTTTTCTTCATTCTCACATTCATCCTCATCATCCATGTCTTCATCTGCCCCCTCGTCGTCTGGTTCGATTTGTTCATCTTCCTGTCTTGAATTCTTGGGCCCACTCAACAATTTGCATCTCATGACTTCTTCAAACGATCTTTCAAACTTTCTAGAAAACTCGGTATTCCCATTCTTGATCTCCCATTGTCCAATGATATCAACCATCCTACTTATGCGATCCATATTTTCATCTTGTAAATCGTACTGATTGATCAAACACTTAAGCTTACTTCCATCTTTCTTCCCTAGATGACCTCCTGTAGTAGTATGGATCTTGGGGATAATTTGATTGAGCCATGAGACAGACCCCGTATCAGATTTCATAGCCATATTAATGATCCTGTTATCAACAGTGCTGGTGAACAACTCAATATCCAATGCATAGTATCTATCAGAATGCTTACCAAAGTCTTGTCTTTTGGACTTCGGTAAAAACTTATTATACGCCTGCTTTTGATCTTTGCTCTTCTTGTTGATCACATAATGATCAGGGTACGTCCTAAAGGCACCAATCTCCACCTTGTTTTGTGTTTCGGATTTAATAGGATCAATCACCAACGCCAAATACGGATCTTGGAAATTCTGATTCAACGCCTGTGTACTAACATCAATTCCACTCAACCAACACCCATACCCAGGATGTGAATGATACCATCCCACGATATTTTCATTCCGACTACCTAACTTCTTACTGGCCTCCAAATACTGTACCATATACTCGTAGCCTTCAGCTTGTGCATTTACTCTAGTCTCTGTACCCTCAACCGGCAACGCATACACGTCCATTACAATAATGGCCCCTTCTATAATTTTTCCTGTAATCATCCCCATGACCTCAATAGACCCTCCACTTTTGGCGTGTATAGTCATCTTCATCAATGCTAATGCAGATATGTATACCTTGCTAAAATAGTCACAGTTATGCATCCATGGACGGCTTTTGGCTAGCTGCTCGTTTATCGCCGGCAATCGATAAAATGACTCGTTGATTGATGATGTTGTGGATTCGTTAAATATCAGGACCTGCGGCTCTATTGTCGATTCAATAGCGAGTGCTAGTTTTTCAAAATCAACACTCTTTAGCTTACTGCTTTGTTCAGGACTTGGAACATGGTGCTTGTGATTCTCTACACATCCCATTTTTGTAGTGTTGATAACTAGGTGGTGCAGTATCATATTATCTATAGATCTACTATCGCGAGCAACCGCACTACTTTGGAATTATAATTCACTGTTACATATATTATGATAGATTGGTAACTACTATATAGCAAGACATACAAGCAATAATGGCCCTTCAATTAGGATTATATTCCCCTTCTGATTGATAGTACATCGAGTAAGGCAGCATGGAATATGGTGCTGATGGTCCTTTGTACTCATGCTCATAAGGAAGAAAGTAAGGTGGATAATAATAGTTGGGTGCCATTGGTGGTGCGTTTCCTGATCCAGGGGGATACTTATTTGCCATGCTTCCCATATCTGCTGGTGGATAATAAAAGTAATATGGGACCTTGTTTCCCACATTCTCGTACCCCGGTCCTTCCTGGTTGCCCTTACGTTTTCCAAATCTTGACTTCTCGATATTTGGTTGCTTGTAAGCGTACTTTGTTCCTCTTCCTTGAAATTCCGTTTCTTCGAAATCTGGCGGAGAGCTAGTAGCTGTTTGTGGTCGGTTTTCCTTTGATTTATCGTAGAAGTCTTCTTTGGAACTAGGATCAATCCTATTACTTCGTTTGCTCTGGTCATTCCAAGAACCATTTTTGTACTCAAGTGGAGGCTTTTTTCCAGTCTTAGATGGATTATATCCTTGATTACCTTGTATATTATTAATTTTATTGAAGTTATTAGATGAAGCACCATTGAATCTTTGTTTAGGATTAAAGAGATTTCTTTTTGGGACGTTTCCTATCAGATGAGATCTATCAAACCCCTTTTGCTTACTAGTATTACCAACAACAGCCCGCTTCGATAAGTTAATTGGTGGTGGCGCCAATGCAATTCCGGTATTTTTCTCATAATTCATTCTTTTCTGGTGCTCAATATGTGTTTCACGGTATTGTACATGCATAGTTTTGCCTAAGAGCATTGAATGGTTTTCTCTTTCGACAGCACTTGCAGCGCTAGATTCTAAATCGAACTTGACAAAAGCAAACGTATTGGTTGACTTTCTAATCAAGTCAAGACTAGAAATAGTGCCATGAAGAGCAAATCTATCGCTCAATTCTTTCTCTTTAATACCAGGATTTAATTGACCAATAAAAATCGAATGTTTATCGAACTGGATTCGGTTTTTCGTATCATTAGCGGTATCAACTCCAAGGGTCTCGATGTTCTGCGCCCATTCAACTTCCATGGAACCATCTGTCAAATTGGCAAAAGCTCTAATTGCATCATCACGAAAAACAAATTTGCAATACCAATGCCGGCATGTCTTTTTAGATAGATCGATCATCCCCCGTGCATCACTAGGAGCCACATCTTCCAACTCTCCAAAAGCCATCATGAGCTTTTGAATTTCAGAATCTGGCAACCCCACAAGCGAAGTAACAAATAGGGTTCTATTGACTTTTGCTGGTTCACATCTAATATTCCTCTCATGTAAAATCGAATGATGACCATGGGCAATGGCATTCTTAGACTCCAGATCTTTCATATACTGTACAAAAGCATAAGGTCTGTTTGAGGTGTCCCTCAATACTTTAACTGTACTCAATTCCCCCCATTGCAGGAAATGCTCTGTAACCGCAACGCTTAACTCATCATCCAGTTTACTAGAACAAAGACTAGCCACAAATACACATGCTGATGGTCTACCCCTAACGAGTGGGCTTGCTTTTTTCTTACTACTGAGGGTAGAGACTGATTTGAATGAGCCGTCTTTTGGGGTGGAAGCGCCGTCAGGAATTGTTGAAACAACCTCGGCAGATTGATGGTCACTTGGTGATGATGGTCTGGAACCACTAGTATTATTGTTTGTCATTTCCTTCTATATAGATTTTTGTACCTGCAATTATTATTATATTGTAGCTGATACTTTTTCTGGATAAGAAAGTATAGTTGTAATCGTCGGTAAGGGTATTTACCGCCATGAAAGTACCACAATTTGGCTGCAAACTCCTCAGTCGTGCCAGCTACAAAATACCCACTTTTTGAACATCCTTTACATCTCTTGTCGCATGCGAAAAAATGATTAGTCGTGTTTATATTTTGGACTTGACAACAATTCGCGCCATTTTCTCGCGCATAGGCATATGTTATAGGCATATATGTTTTGCAATTATTACCACCATCTGCATTTTAAGCCATCCAATAAGCGAATGGTTACTCATTAGTAGTACAAAACATCACCTACAAGACAAGTGTGTTCAAATGAATAATATATAATATATTCTAATACACTCTTTCATTTCCAAGAATAGGAGTAATGCATTTGGTTAAATTAGGCCGATCGTTTGGCGGGCTCGACTAAGTGAAACCGTTTATTTTTTGTTTTTCAGATGGACCTCACCACCGCTAAACTTTATCAGAAGACAATGTGGTAAAAAATATTGAAATGCATAAAAATAATATTGAGGCACCGTTGATAAATGAGACAGATTCCTTTAGAATAAATAAGACTGCAATCGGATTCTTGGCTGGATGAAGTTTCAACTGTCTAATTAGTATTCCCAAAGTACGAGGCTCATCATGGTTGAAATGAAGAGTCGCCTGGGAAACAAGGTAGCGCGGTAGGATTCGATTCATCCATATGTGTCGAAGTTAATACCATTTCAGAAGTAGACGGTGTTGAACCCGGAATATAATATTCCGTGTATTCAAGTCAAACCACTCAATTTGGCACCCTTTTTCATGATTCTCTATGGAACTTATATATGAACAAGCTTGTAGGGAATATTACTAATATTAGCAGGATTGTGGGTATTCTCCAAAATTTTATTGGTGACCAGAGAAATTGAGGTTCCGGTACCACAAGTTGTATTCAGGGGTAATTGCAATCCTTTCTCAGGTGGTCTTTTGTTTAACTGTTTCTATAATGGCATACACCTTGGATTACACATTAATCAAAGTTGATTCACTGGTGGATGTGAAAGCCAAAAGGTGGGTGTCCACATTTGTGATCTGAATTATACTGCATGGAGTGAGAGATCTAGTTGTTGTTAAAGTTTGAGGATAGATAATATCAGTTGATTTTTGGGACTGCGGATACCAGAGTGGAATGTACCCTGTAGGTTTATTTGCGCGCAGATTATCCATAGCACTATTTTGATTGTTCTCCACTGTCGGTGTGAATGCAGTATCCGCATCTTACGCAGCATTGGGAATTTCCGGTGGTAGATGTCTCGACCGGATGCGAGGAAGCAGTAGCGTTCCAAGGTAGATTTGGTGTTGGTTTGAAGTCCTGTGTTGTTTCGAGTGTGTTTTCAGGAATGTGACTATTATCGAATATTTTTCGGATCCCGTATATGGTCGAACTTCTTCGTAGCTTGACTCCTTTTTAGGTGTCAGATTCTGAAAGGTATTCCCTCTTTGAAGCAACCCGCTCGCTCTGCCTCCTCATTTGATGTATATATTCAATTGAGGAAATGCCGTAAACGATACGCGTCTTGTATTGAACCAGCTGTAGTAATGAGCGAACATTCAATGCAGTCATCGAAATCGGGGTTGGCTGTAAGTTAGCAATTAGTTAAACTACCAATTGTAAGACATACATTTGGAGTATATTGCGTCAAAAATAGTGTTAGCTGTGTAAAGGAATCCCAATAACAAAACTTCTTTAGTACGTAGGGACGGGAATCATAATATTATAATGATGAAGTTGTCACGTCTATTGAGTGTTCAGGAAAGTACACGTTTTAGTTCAGGCGGTGCTGCAAAAAATTGTGCGAAGGTGCTGCACAGTTACAAGAGGTGTGCTGCAAAAAAATTGTCTACAGTATTTTTTTTCGAAAGTACCACATCAATTGAAACGAAATAACATGCTATAGACAGAGCTAACAAATGTCTTTGTAATCCTATCTTGGATTAATAATCAGCGGAGCGAAAAAAATGTTAATCAAAAGAAGGAAAAATGGAAAAAAGGGTATATCGTAAACGATATAGATATCGAAGAAGGGAAGTTAATTGAATTAGATCATAATAGCAGCAACAATTGCAAGCAATCCAAAGGATGCTTGAAGAGTGTTGGAACCACCGGCGTGAATAGAAGAGATGGCTGGAGTGGCTGATGGAGCAATTGATTCAGCAGCAACGGACTGAGGTGAGGCAGCATTTGATTCGGCAGCAACGGACTGAGGTGGGGCAGCAATTGATTCGGCAGCAACGGACTGAGGTGCAGCTTCTGGAGCAGGGGTTACCTTGGAGGTAACCAAAGCCAAACTGGTGAAGGTGGTGCTGTTTTCAATGTGGGTGGTAGGTTTAGTAACGACTACTTCAGATTCGGCTGGTTTTGCTGGAGCATTATTAGCTGGAGCACTATTAGCTGGAGCAATCTCAGCTGGAACACTCTTAGCTGGGGCACTCTTAGCTGGGGCACTCTCAGCTGGAGCAGTGGTAACCGGAGCAGTAGTAACTGGAGCAGTAGTAACTGGAGCAGTAGTGACTGGAGCAGTGGTAACTGGAGCAGTAATTGTAGGGGTTAATGGACAGAATGTGGTGAAAGTACTATGTTCGTTGGTAATGGTAGTGACACCAGTGGTGGTTGGAATTTCACTACACTTGTTATTAGAACATGACGTGACCGTGATAACAGTAGTTGCGATTTCAGTTGCGGTGGTGGTGGACAATGGACAGAATGTGGTAAATGTGGTATGTTCTTCGGTAACAGTAGTGAGACCAGTGGTGACTGGAACTTCACTACACTTGTTATTAGAACATGAGGTGATAGTGACAACAGTTGTTTCGATTTTAGTTGCAGTGGAGGTGGACAATGGACAGAATGTGGTAAATGTGGTATGCTCTTCGGTAACAGTAGTGAGACCAGTGGTGACCGGAACTTCACTGCACTTGTTATTAGAACATGAGGTGACAGTGATAACAGTTGTCTTGATTTCAGTTGCAGTGGAGGTTATACTAGTATTATGGTGAGGCTTGGAAGAAATTGGTGGAGGAGTGATGGTGTGATTGTAAGAAGATGGTGGAGTAGTGGAGCTATGGTGATGCTTGGAAGAAGATGGTGGAGGAGTGGTGGTGTGATTGTAAGAAGATGATGGAGGAGTGGAGGAAGAACTTGAGCTATGTTTGGAATAACTGGAGGAAGAACTGGAGGAAAATGGTGTAGTACTGGAGGAAGAACTGGAGCTATGCTTGGAATAACTGGAGGAAGAACTGGAGGAAGAACTTGAGCTATGTTTGGAATAACTGGAGGAAGAACTGGAGGAAGATGGTGTAGTACTGGAGGAAGAACTGGAGCTATGCTTCGAATAACTGGAGGAAGAACTGGAGGAAGATGGTGTAGTACTGGAGGAAGAACTGGAGCTATGCTTGGAAGAACTGGAGGAAGAACTGGAG